>JAMXBB010000002.1:117142243-117742243 GCA_024138015.1 Lumnitzera littorea
ATGACCCCCGGAAAAAAAACTCAAAGGAATGCTGCTACAAGAAACAAGAGTCAAGTCATCACAATGCTAGCTCATCTAGCATCTAGATGCCATGCTTAAAAAGAGCATAACAGGCCCCTAGTGTCTAGATGCCATATTGCAATTTGTAAAATTTTGCAGATTGTAGAAACACGATCATCACCTAAAACACAACCCCTCTTCATCGTCCTCATGTATCACTACACTCAACTTGAACAACCAACCACTATACAACTCTTCAACAGAACAAACTCCCCATAACCACTCAAACACAACCAATCTCAAATTAAACCTTCAATACTCAAAAAGACAAAACTTAAAACAAACTCATAGGATAACATTAAGTCTTACCTTAAGAAATTCAAAATTGGTGCTTCTTCTATCGTACATATTTTATTGGACTCTTTTAGTGTTGGCCTTAATTCGTTTCACTTGTTGTCCTATAATGAGAAAACAAAATTCTAACATAATTCAACTTAAACTCATAAGAAAAGCGGTTCCCAACCTTTACCTTGATGTCTTTCGCCTTAAACTACGCTGCATCACCAAAGATCTATGATAGAACTCCTTAGAAACCCTCTCAAATTCGTTTTTCTTGCTAATCTAACTAGAAAAACAAATTTTTATTACCCTTTGTTCAAAATTCAATAAGAGAAAGAAGGCTAGACAACTTACCAATACCTTATTGTGATTGATCTTCGTCTTATGCGCTAGAATCTTCTCTAGGTTAACAACATACGCAAGAAACCTTGGCACATCAAGGAGGCTTATAAGTGTGTTTACAAAAAAGGATTTCTCAAACTCTAGGTATGGCTTTTATACTAAAACTTGTATAATCTTTTCCTATACCGATAATGCCCCTGCTACTTTTTAGTATTGCCAACTCATGTCCTTAAATAAAATCACTACTTGTTTCTTTATTTTCTCTTATTTTTATTGCTTTATTTTTCTTTGGTTTAGGTATTACAAATAGTCGAGTAGATTTTAAATTGAAAAAAAAAAATCAATTATGTATTTGTCATGGCAGTAACTTAAATGATATGGTAATTTATTTATTTCAATATATTTTTCTATAAGCCTAATAGACATATTAGTTGCCACATATTTAACTAATGTAGGTCTCACATCTATTTTAGGGGTATAAGTACTCTATTTTAAAAATAAGGGGTTTCGTACAATTACGAAAGTTCTTGAAGGACATCTGCACAATTACCCTTTTTAATAAGATCAAATTCATATGTATTGATAAGTAGTAACTAATATACATTACATAAATAAACAAGCACATGATGAGTCTTTAGTATTTCATATGAAACATAATTGGGGAGCATATTGTCTTTTCAAATATCCTAAGTTCAACACATTTGCTTGACCTATAGCAAATGTTTTTACATGCAATTCTCATACATGAAGCATAAATCAAATTGCCAATAAAAAATGATCAACTTACACATGCAAAATAGCAGTCTAAGGCATAATTGAATTACATAGTTGTTGTGCATTTTTTATTTCCTTTTCCTACATTAGTTAAAAAGTGACTATACCAAACGCTTCAAAAGTTTGCTTCTCTCCCTTCCCTTCAATACACTCTCTATCCCTATACTTAGAGACCACTAATTTGGTGACTTTAACCCTATCTAACTCCATGATTTTTCCTTTTTGTCATATTAGATATATCACATCCGGAAATGGATCCTCTCAATTTAAACTTCTCTCGATTTTTCTCATTTTACCTCCTTATTATCACATGTAACCAATAATTGTGATTATAAAGACAAAGATGACATTATGATATATTCTAAAAAATTAAGTAATCTTAACCATTAATTTGAAAATTGAGAGAGTAAAAATTAAAAGGATTTAAATCCATTATATCCATACTACATTTGTGATATCTTATGGTTAAGTAAAGTCTTGCATGAATTACGAAATGAATTGGTACTAATTTATAAGACTATAGTAGTAAATACCTTGTCAATATAAGGTTGTAACTTTTAAGCTAAGCAGTGTTTGTTAACTTAGTTATTTATTACTTTTGACACATTACAAATGGTATTAAAACTGACCTCCTATTATTAGGTGGACAATTCTAGCCTAACTCTAGTTTAGAAAAGAAGTCTAACGAAGGTAGGGCGTATTATCACGGTAGTGACTCTCAACATACTTTTAAGATGACTTACTGGTAGTGGGTGGTTCGAATCGTAACCTAAAAAAGGGAAAAAAAGTAGGCGTAATTGTAAAGTTTTATGATGAGGATTTTATGGGCCTAATTGATAAAAGGATCTTGTTTTCTATTAGTTTAAAAATTATAGATTTTTATGTTAACCTTATACTATATTTATGCGTATACTTTTACTTTTTTTTCATAGATAAATGTGTGAATTTATAAAACAAACATACAAAACAATTCAAGTACAAGAGTTATACGATTTTACCATAATATGAAGTAAAGGGGCATGAAAATATGGAGAAAACTTTGTTAATGTCCCTCCATATAGAATCATCATTCTTCCAAGTTTTGTAAAGTAGAGAAAAGTAGTGGAATTTAAACTATTTTTTTTTTTTGGAAACCTATCCTAGAATTCATGTGTAACATATAAAATAAAAAAAAAAGTTTATAAGAAATATTTGCCTTTTTTTCTATTGGAAATACGGTCTTCTCCCCACAATGGAGTTTAAATGTATTCTAAGACTTATTTTGTATCTTGTAATATTGTATTCACTATGAACACTCCAAATGTAGTTCTCTAGCGACATCCCACAATTATAAAAGAATATAATCCAACAATGGCAAACAACTTAGATTAGAAGCAAAATTCTTAGAAACAAACAAATATATCGCAATATTGTTCCACTTGGTGGAATTCTATTATACTTTTCTCGTTTCTTTCAAAGGCAAAAGACACCCCTTCTAAAACATAAATATCGACCATAATTTACAATTAGCTAAGGTAGTGTTTAGTTATAAGGGATATACTGGATAAAGAGAATTGAATTAAATAAGTATAGAGAGAACTAGACATGATAAGTTTATTGTATTATGTTTGGTTTATGTAATACGAGATTCAAAATTTATATTAAAATATTAATAATTTAGATTATAAAATAAATAATTTTGTGTAATATTTAATAACAATAATATTAATTAACTCAATTTTACAACATGAAGAAGTATTTTGAAGAAAGTAAAATATTTTTTTTTGTCCAATAATTTTTGTTTTTGTATTATGTTGTAGATATGATAAAATTTAGGCCTTTTGTTTAGTTTAGCACCACAAAAATTGCTAAACCAAATGTTATCTAAAGGAACAATCTCTTAAAAGAAAATGTTTTCAAATAATAACAAAAGAGTTGAATACGAACATTTTTCATTTAGAGAATATAATAGGTAATATCACTACATCATCTATTCCACCAATAGCAAATCAATGCCATGCCTTTTCTTTTCTTATTTTTCATGTATCTAACATGTTTCTACTTTTACTATTTTCAATCAATTCTAGTTCCAAAATAAATATTGATATAATTCTATATCCACTAAAATTATTAATCAATTAACCCATTCTTATGTACAATCCTTTAGGTTTCTACATACAAAGATAGCGTATATATAGACACACACCACAATAGCAGTCTAATAATAATCATTGCATATACAAAGACAATGTCTGTCTAGACATAGGCCAAGGTAGCCATCTAATAATAATTATTTCCTCCCTAATGTAATAGAATGGTTATGAACTATAAACACTATAAACTAATTACTGTATAATTAAATTTTTTTACCAAATGATATGTTTACTAAATCATTGTATGTATTGTCATCAATATCGTCTCAGAATCTTAGTTGATAGAGTTTAATAGTTGATGGGTTCCTTAAGCCAAATGGGTTAGGCAAAGGAGACTCTAGGTTACCTAGGTTGACTTGCAAAATAGATAAAGGTGAGTTAAGCAACCCGGGGGTTTATTTGGTAGGCTACTCCAATGCTCAAATTAATAAGACTTGTAAGGGAATTGAAAACTTTGTATAGGAGGCTCAAGAGAGAAAATGGAAGTAGTTGGGAGTAATAAATGAGTGAAACTCTAGTGTTACCTATCAAGGGAGAAAACTAAGTATTTATATGTCTAAACTCTAAGTCCTTATCAATTCGTGGTGCGTGGCCTTATGTTTCATGGGGCTTTGACATGGTAGTAGTAAGAACGATTACCTTTAAGCTCTATGCTTGTCTTTTCCTCATAAATGTTTAGCATTATTGTAAGGGTGAAGCTACATGGGGTTGTAGTTTTCCCATAGGTGAGCTGCCAAAGGTCATAACAAATTCATTGTGACATGAGTATTATACAGTTAAGCCTTACTAGGTTCCTGTGAGTTCTAAGATTATTCTAAGAGGATTATCAAAAGTTCTTTAGAGAACAACGGGTGCCTTATAGGAGTCAGCTCTAGTTAAGGTGTTGGGGGTAGGGGTAACATCACTTAGCTAAGCCCTTCAGTCTTTTGCGTGTCTTGGCCAGCATAGCATTATTGCTTAGTATAGGGCCTAGGGTGACTTCCCTAGTGTCATGCCTCAAAGTAGTAGAGTCATAACAGTCTTATTATGCAAACCATTCTAGGATAGAAGTTGGCATTACAACTACTATCTTATACCTAATTTACACAAAACATCCACGATTAACTCTTTTTGAAGTAAACAGTGTATAAATTAAACATGTTATTCAACTATGTAATTATGAAAAATACATATTTATACCAAATAATCTGAGTATTTTTACAAGATTTAGTAGTTTAATCATAATCTATTTAAGTAATACATAATGTAATACCAAAAATTTTTAAAGATAGGATCCAAACTTGAAAGTGTAATTACTCCTCAGGTTATTATTCTCATTTCCCCAAGATTTAATAGTTGTTAGCTTTAGGGTAATTATAAGCTAAGCCGCTTCTTTGCTAACATCTACAATAACATCTGTAGGAATGTGAGTAACCACAGCTTAGCAAGTTAAGATGGAGACTTAAAACTATACAGTAAATACAAACAGAGTTATTAATCAAATTATTAGATGCAATGCATGTTCAAGGTAATGCCATCGCATGACCTTGTCTAGCTCGTCATGAGATTAGAGAAATTACACCTGTTTTAATCTTGGTTGAAGAGTTTTTGTTAATACAATAGCTCACGACTAAACCTAAGCTTGTGCAATGGAGATATCGTTCCTCCTGTGACCACCTTTGAATAATTAACTTCACTCTTATCATGGCTTCCTCACCTATCACTTAGTTTGACTAAGGATGAAGAAGGGACTAATTATGTTATTTAGCACTATTCCTTTTGATGGGGTCAATTTTTGGTTGGAGAACTCTAGGTTTCCCTTAATAGGTTGCTATGTGGGTCCGATTTATGTTTACAAGTCATATCTTCAATTAAGTTCAATTTAGAGTGATCAATCATTTCATGTAAATCATACAATACAAACTAGAGTAGTAAACCAAATCACACCATCAACTCAGAAACAAACACATGCACACAATCAACCATTTAACAAGTACAATTAAGTACAAGTTCAAGCTTCCAAATACTAAAAATTAGTACTCTGAAATATAACAACGTATTAATCTTAACTAACTTGAACTCATTGCTTGCTCACTCAAGGTGCAACTCGCCATCACTAAAAATACCTATAATACAATTATTGTTTCAGTTTTCCACATAATTGTTATAGATTGGTTTTATCTTATAATGTTTATTGTTATCTTTGGTTTAGGGTTTAATATACCCAATTATCTAGATTTTTGAGTCTTTTATAATTATTCTTGATTTATGCTAAGTTTTGATTTAGTTTTTGAATTTATTTTTAAACTAGGTTTTAGTTCTATTTCTAAGTATAATTTTATTTGCGAACCCTAAAAACTTGTTTTGACCCACAAGGTAAAATTAATTACATTATTCCTGGGTTTCCTAGATATTTTATTTAACCTTAACTAGTATTTTAGCTTGTACGGTATACCCTATATCCTACCTCAATTACCGAGTTTATTCCCGATGTGAAAAAATTTTACGTTTTTCATATAACTACCTAAATTTATGTTTTCTACCAGATTCATTATATATTTTTATTATTATTAGAATATCAATTTTGACTTAATATTTTCCTACTCATTTATTTCGTATATTTACATATTATACATTATCACTTAATATGTACATAATATACATATCTAAGAGTCCTATCACTTCAAATATCATCTCCTAACATCAATTAACATCTCAAAATATATAAATTCATCACAAATCAAAATTTACACCTAATTACCTTATATTACAAAATTAACTTAAATTTACCATTTTTACCTATTATATATATATACTACAAAATACCCTAATAATTACATCTAACACCTTAAATACTACAAATATCATACTTTATCATATTTTAACATCTTAAAACGTATAATCATGTAATAAATCAATAATTATCTATTTAATTACATAATTAGCCCAAAATTACTCATTTTATGATTCATGTTAAGGCCTAAAAATTATCTAAAAATTTTGAAAATTAATTTTTGAAAAAGGGTTTCATGGCACTATTCTATATTACCTAAGTAGTCTACACAAAAATTTTAAGTTCAAAACTATACTCTTAAGCTTATTTATTTCCAATTCGAACAAATCTCGAATTTGTATAGTTTTATAAAGACAGTATATTTCTAGACACAAAATTATCAAACTAAAAATTTTCCCTAAATGTACATACTTAAAAACCTCAAAATACCAAATTTCACAATTTTCTAAGTATATTTAGTATTTTTTTAACGAAATATGAAAAATCAAAAGGAGGATTATACTTACTAGAGTTGGTGGCTCCAGCCATGACGGACCACCAAGGCCTTGTTGACCAGCTTAGGTGTTGCCACTATGGTGTGGTGGTGGTGGCCATCTCCTCTTAGGTGCTCGTTGGGTGTAGGTTTTCTTCTAAAGTTCTAATTGCATAGATTTTTTTCTAAATTTTGTAAATATACCCTAACTCTTTCTTTTTTGTCTTTTCTCAATTTTCCTAGATTCATAACTGCTTAAATGGGCTTTAGTAAAAAATTGGGCTATTTATAGAGCTTCCTTACTTTTTTTTTTTACCCCAATTTGAAGTTGACAAATGTTCTTATGCTCTTCCAAATTTGCTTTTTTTATTTATCTTAACTTAATTGGTTTCTTTTATTTATTCAATTCCAACTTGCCATGCCTTAATTTTGGAATTCTCTTCATTTTTCCATATTTTTCTTGATTTTTCTTTAATTATTCATGAATTTTTTTAATTAATTAACATTATTTTAGTATATTTCGCTTATTTTAAGTAATTTCGCGTATTTCTACCTACATGTAAATTCATATATGGTATAAATAAATATTCCTAGATATTATTTATGTTATTTTATGGTTTTTAGTATACATATAATTTATCTATATTAATTTGTTAGTTATTGGAACTTGTTTTATACATTTCTGATAAATAATAGGTAATATACATATAATTAATTATTATAATAATTAATGACTTTATTCTTTATTTTCCTAAATCTAAACTCACGGGATCACTTTTATTAATAATCCTAGTTTTATCGTAAAATTTGGATTGGATTGGATTGGATAATTTTGCTTAATTACCCTAAATTCTACAAATTGAACCCTAAATACCTGATTATGGGTCTTACACCTAAGCCAACAGACTTAAGCCTTGTTAGAGTTGTCAGTTAGTAGGTGACTCCATCCTGCTATGAACCTGGGACAGTTAGTGCAAGTCTTCCCTAGTGCAGCGGTCTTGGTAGTTAAAGTGCTTGTCTTTAAGGCTAAGGTGCTCATCTTATGTCCATGAACTACCATCACAGTCAATGTTAAATCATTTACTTGGTTTTAAAAAAAAAATTAGACTTAAGAAGAAAACTTATTGTGGCCACAAGCTTATGTGTTCCTCTTATCCTAACCAAGCGGCCTTAAGTATCAACTCTCTAATAAGAGAGTGATAAGTTATATTTTAATTCATTACTATTCTCTCCATATTTTATATTGTATCCAGTAAACATACTATTCACAATATTCCACATATAGGATATATGACAGACTCAAGTTTAGCGATTATTTACACTTGTTCATATAGAGAAATGACCAATGACATGAAATATTTAATATCCTATATTGGCGGATCGTGTCCATTATAACAACTTAACTTTGGATACTTGTATAACTTAAATATTTTTTCCTTACCCTAGTGAGAGTGACCTTAATCGTACAATTTATTAGTCTAAATATCCATATCATCTTTAAATATTTTTTCGATCAAAGACAACTTTTAGATATTATTTTATACATATTCTAACTATTTATCGAACTTTCCTATGATATATATACGAGCGAAAAAGTATAAATATATAATAAGCAGTTACCTTTTATTAGTAATATCCATAAATACATTAAAATTATCTTGGCACATTATGCACCAATTACGCTACTTTCACTTGCACTATTACTAAGCACTACAAACTTAAAATACTAGGCTCCTCACATGGATATCATGTATTTGCTGAGATGAGGCCTTTGTGTGTAAATTTACAGTATTTTTCTTTTGTTACTACCCTGCAAACTAATAAATTAGCCTTCTGAACTATCTTGCATGTAGTAATCTTTGATATTTAATCTCACCAAAGCAAAAACCGAGCTCCCAAGATTTTGGCCAACCTTAGCAAATAACATTTGCCAAGCTTCCATCTCCATCTAGTTCCATAGAACCTAGGCCCTGAAACCCATAACACTTAGGCCTTGTCTAGATGTTCAAAAGAGAACTAGGCAAGAATAGTTTAGCCAAATAAGGAAAGTCCAGAGCTGATATACACATATCTTCGAGATCCTCTCCATAAGATTTAGAGTGAAATATTCTACAAATAGTTCGTCGGTATACCTATAAATATTAGGTGAAAAACATAGGTAAAGGATTCCAACTTTCTTTGTCTCATGCTTCCTTTATATACCAATTTCTTAAACAACTTATTGGCTTAAACATCAATGTAATCACATCGAAATGGCCTCCAGTGCTCATCATTTACCTTATGTGTATTCGTTTTTGCCGGTTGCCTCCATCCTCATAACCCAACAAATTCCAATAACAACAATATATATAAGCGATTTCTCAACATACCTTTTGAAATTAGCTTTTATGTATAAGGTCATCTCACAAAGTGTCCAAGCATCCACTATGAAATTCGTTTTTATGTTTGCTGGGAATCCGATGGTACATATGATGGCCATAGAGATTGACAGGAAATTATATGGTAGCAGAAAAATTCCCTGACAGTAATTCATATTCTTTTGTTTTTTACCCGAAGAGATTATGAATATTACGTCATTTATTAGATAAATTGTTTTCATTAACAATGTAATATTCTCTGCTTTTTGAGATTTATTCTAGTTTCCTTCTTTTTATTTTTTTATCAATTTCAATATTTTCAGTTAACATTACTCGCTGTTGGATTGAAATATACACATATACATACATACATACATACATATATATATAATTGCCATGTGGTGTACCAATGGGGAACCATGAACTTCATTGGAAAATATAGGAATAGCTTTTACCACTAGGAATAAGTAGTGACAGTACATAAATCAGTCCTAATTCACCACATAACTATTTCTACTTATATTACATCTTACTCCTTCACATTTTTAATAAAGAAGAGATTTGATAAGATGTATTATAATTTTAAGAAGAAATAAATTTATTTTACAATTAATATTATTATAACCTTGATAAAAAATAAGTCCACTTTCGTTTTCACAAGCGTCTCTTTATAATTGCAATTTTTAAGTCAATGGAATATTAGTATATTGAGGTCACTCCCCCAATTTAGTTAAGTAATTCAACAAGAAGAGAAATGGTGAAAATTTACTCTACAAATCAATGTAGATTATATTTTCATAATCAAATTGCTTAAGGTTATCATCTTATATTTTCCTTTTGACAATGGCAATATCGAGTAGGATGATTAAAAATGAAGTCTTTGAGAAGAGGTAGATTATATTTTTAAGCTTAGAAGGGGGGATCTCATAATTTCCCACTCGCTTTTTACTAATGATCTCACATTGGTTGCCAAGGCCTCTACAGACAATGCTGTAACAGTGTAGCGTGTTCTCATTCAATTTAGTAACATGCCTGGGCTAAAGATAAGCCGACAGAAATCTTTTATTTTGTTTTCAAGGACTGTATCACAATCCTTAAAAGAAGATATCCGAGGTATCCTAGAGTTCGAAGCTACTAGCAATTTTGGGAAATACCTAGGGTATCTTCTAGGTAATGGGAATAAGCCAAGATTCTCTCATTTTAATTTCCTCATAGAAAAAGGCCAGGCTAAGTTAGGTGGTTGGAAGGCTTGTTATTAAAGCATGGCTAGCAAGATTATACTAGCTAAATTAGTCTTGGAGGCTCTGCCTACTTATCATATGCAAGTAGCATGGCTTCCAATCAAGATTTTGGAGAGGCTTGCGTTGGTTATTCGGAACTCTATCAGGAATAGGACACAAGATAAGTGAGCAATACCTTGGATTAGTTGTGAGCAAATTGTTAAGCCAAAGCGAGAGGGCGGTCTTGATTTTATCGATCTTTATAAGCAGAATGAAGCTTGTGCGCAAGTGATTTGGGAACTTAAGCACAAAAAGGTTCTTTGGGCTCTTTCTCAAAGGCCAAGTATTGCAGGGTTGTGCAAGCCATGCCTTCCGCTGCCTCATCATCAACGGTAAGCATGTCGTTATTGGTAAGGAGTTGATGGATAGCAAGGCTGTCTTTGACCGGGCAGCTTTTGTTGTGCTGGGGGATGGGAGACAAGCAAATTTTTGTTTGACAAGTAGGCGGGTAATTTTATAATCAAACGGCTAATTAATGGGCCTTTGGCACGTGATGTTGAGAAGCTTATTGTGGCTGAATGTTGGGTTTCTACTGATTCTTGGGATGAGGACAAACTTTGCTTAGCTATTTCATCCCTCATCTTTAGACAGATTGGTCCAGTTGTTTTAGAAGAGCAAAGAGATGATGTTAAGGCTTTTCAACCATCGACTAAGTAGGAGCAAAGTCTAAGTGACATTTATGCTTTTCTAAGCCAGGGTGAAGAGTTGAATGCCCCCTCTATACAGTGGATTTGGAATTCAACCTTTCCCCCTAGGATAAAGTTATCCTTATGGAGGCTATGTCATGATGCTCTCCCCACTGCAGTTAAGGAAGAGAGGAATTTTCAGTGAAGCGACTTGTCAGCATTGTGGAGACATTGATGAAGATTATAAGCATGTTTTCCTTCGTTGTCAAGCCATTCAGCCTCTTATTAGAACATGGATGGTTGTGCCATACGATAGTGTAGTAATCCAGGGTAATTTTCAATCTTGGCTTAAGGTAAATTGTACAGCGAAGCGAAAAGAGCTTGTGCATAATACTTCTCTAACAGCTTTTCTATTCATGGTTAGTTTATGGAAGGTGGGAGATATGCAACAAAAAAGTGTTTTTAGGGTTTGGATTTTTCTAATCCTCGCCATTTGCACGACCAAATTCGAGCTACTGCCCATAAGTACTGGTTATATGCTAGGCAATTCAAGCAGGTTTCTAAATATGAGCAAACTAGCTTAAGGCACCCTCAGTTAAATGATGGCTGGGTTAGTCTATACACGGATGGCTCGGTCCTTGCTGATGGGAGAGCTTCTATTGGAGGTGTTTTCCGTGATTCTCATTTTGTGTGGATTCTTGGCCTTGGGAAATCATTAGGATAAATTGATAAAATTACTACTGAAATGTGGGGAATTTATTGGGGGGTTTGATTAGCTTTGCAAAGAAATATTCTTAAGCTGCAAATTTGCATAGATGCTCATATTGCTGCTTTGTAGCTTATCAACTTTAAAACCCCCCAAATTGAAATATTATGAAGTTATCGCTGCTTGCAGAGGGATGTTCTCAGAACTCCAGGGGCAGGTTTTTAGAGTGGTTCCGCGAGAGTCGAACCACGTTGCTGATGTACTGGCAGCCAAAATTTGGGAGGTTAAAGTGCGGGAATTTTTGTTGGAGCAACCACCATCAGAACTCCTTAGTCTTTTGAAATGTGATGCTGTAAATATGGGTCTTGTTCGAAAAAAGAAAATGGAATGTGTATCTAGCAGTTGTGCAAATAGTTGCTGTGTGCAAAGCAGGCCCTAGTTGCTTGCACTTTTCCTGTTTTGTTCTTTACATATTGTAAATGAACTTGCACCCAAAAAAATTACCCAAGGTTAGACTTAAAAAAGAATTATGTATCTAAAAAATGAGGGATTAATAATTCTTAATGTGGAGTAATCAGTTCCCTAACAACACATCAAAATCCATTCAAAATTATTGTTCTCTGCATCATTCAAGACCTACAAGTTAAAACCAAGACATGGTACGCAGTACACGTTCCATTATTTATTTGCTGCATACAGCATCTTAAAGAGAAATCTCTAATATCATGAATAAATGATAAATAAACATTAAATAACTCAATACTTTATGCTTGCTTATTTTCTTATGAGATCACAAATTTATATGGAGACCAAGAAAATCTAAAATGACATAAGAATATCTATATCATGTCAACTTGTAAAAATAAAAGAAGAAATTTTCTGATGATAACTATTAAAAGACTGATAGCAATAGTTTGAAGTATTCAAGATAACAATTGATCGAAAACAAAAATAGCGGTATATAGCATATTTATATTTATATTACTCAACCGTATTCCTAGCAAATTTCTGAAGACTCGTCACCATGCAGTAGGAGGTATCCGACAATGAAGTGGATGCATTGGATTAGGTCATTCTAACATGGCTCAAGAATTCTTTAATCAGGTAAACATAATCCTCATTATTCCTCACAAACCTTGGGAGACATTAATTTAATGAGAAACAGCATAATCCGAATTGAACAAGTACAAGGATAGGTGTTGGGTTCGTGACTGAATTAATATATATATATATATATATATAATGTTACTTGTGTGATTTGAGTCATAGACCCTTTGAATATGTCAATTTCATTTTTAATTTTTATTTCCTGATCTAGCATGCAATGTTACGTGACAAATGGAATCACGTTAACAAGGTTTAAAATTGAATGGATACTTTTAAAAGGATTAGTACCGATCAGATCAGAAAACGGCATAATGTACTTATCCCCAAGCTAAAACCTACAAATCCTATGTTTTTCCAATTCTTGCCACAATGCCAGCGATAACGTCACTATCAAATCATTTCCAGAATTACCATACCCTTTAAGATGCAGGGAATCAAAGCAGGGTGAAGGTGTATATTATATATAACACCAATTGATTCTCTTGCATTCCTTCATTGAAATTCACAAATTGCGGAGAAGCACAATCATTCTAAGACGGAATTCGAGGAACATTTAGATCATTCTAGAACAATCTTGGAATTAAGCAAGATATACATTGAACTCAATCAAGGTCTCGGATCCATCAATGTTTGTGTTTTGCTGTTTAACTGGCAAGATCTTGATTGTTGCATAGCCCCTAGCATTAACATATTTTCCAGTGCCTCCCATGATTGCCAGTTGTGATTCCGAAACAACCGTCCGATGCACCCCGAAGAAGCTGATGCTATCGACATAACCGCCCTCAGCAAACATGGCAGTCAATGCCAATGTTTGGCTGGTCCCTTCTTCAGAACTGGCAACATAGTAACCTTGTGCCTTACCAACCGTCCCGGAACCAAGCTCCACACCTTCTGTCAACTCATCATCGAAAACAGTCATAGTGCCAAACATCAACTTCTGAAGAGTCAATCCTTGTGGGAGATTACCACCATTAAGAATAGGAAAACCGGCTCCACCACCAATCAAGTTGACTCCATTGTTTTGAATGACGTTTCCCGGAACTCCGTTAAGACCAGATAGGAAAGGGACGTTGTTGTTGTTGATAAGTCCATTGTTACCATTGTCCTGGGGAATTCCAGTGTTGATGGCAAGGTTCGCTCCGTTAGGCTTGGCAAAGGGAACTTGGCCACTTAGTGTCGGATTCGCTACGATCCCTGTCACGGCTACAGCAGTGGGGTTTGAGCCGCCAATTATGTCATGCATGAAGAAGGTCAATGGATGCACATATCCATCGGCATCGGCCTTAGCAGTACCAGAAGCTGCACCCGTAGCGGCAGCACCAGCAGCTGCACCCGTAGCGGCAGCACCAGCACCAGCGGCTACACCTGTAGCGGCGGCACCAGCACCAGCGGCTTCATCTTTAGCGGCAGCACCAGCACCAGCGGCTTCATCTTTAGCGGCAGCACCAGCACCAGCAGCTGCACCTGTAGCGGCAGCACCAGCACCAGCACCAGCAGCTTCATCTTTAGCGGCAGCACCAGCACCAGCAGCTGCTCCTATAGCTGCTGCACCAGCACCTGCAGCTGCATCTTTAGCTGCAGCACCAGCACCAGCGGCTGCTCCCGTAGCTGCTGCACCAGTGGCTGCTCCTGTAGCTGCTGCACCGGTGGCTGCTGCCGTAGGGCCAACGAGTGGTGGAGTTGGACCAGGTAGCACAGACGCTGCTACAGAAGCGGGTTTGTCCTCACCATGAGCTCCAGCAGAGGCAGCACACGCCACCATGATAGCCAAAATAAACAAGGAGTAGGACATCACTTTAAGGTGGCTAAACAGAAAGTTTTGAGTTGCCATGTTGCTGGAGGACTAGGAGGGTCTTTCCAAGCACTAATTAATTCTGAGATGTTGTCTGAATAGAAGTGATGCATGGAAAAAATTGGGAGTTTGAGTATATATACACAAATAAAGGCAGAGTAGAAAATGAATATAGAATGTAGATGGAGTTGATGGGTTGGAGTAGGTGCTCCTGCCTACTTCCTAACCCCTCCTTCAGTGTATTAGTTAAAACAAAAAGAGGAAGGAACCTCAATTTCCTTGGTTAAGGATGTTTTAATTTGTTAACTCAGGTTGCCAGTGCCCACGATTATAGAAGGCCAATCCCGAGGGCTCCACCATTTAGATTAAAAAGCATTTCATCAAAATATACTATCCTCCGATCATGGCCGTGCTCCCTAATTAAATGGTTCAACATCACAAAATATACAATAGCTTTGTGTTGGTCTGATGTAGTGAACTATTACGTGTAAGATGATGCAGTGTTTTCTGTCCAGTGTGGAGGCTATGACCTCATTAGTGTCTGCAATTCTTATTCCTGTTCATGTAAAAAAATATACAATAGCTTACAGGATTCCCAATACTCTGCCATGGTTGATGATAGCGCAATCGGTTTAATAAACTTTTTCTGACATGGAGAATCCAGAATCTTTCTAAATTTTTCAATATCAAGAATCCAAATCCATGGTACTAAATATACAAGAGCTCACATGATTCCCGATCGATACACTCTGGCTAAGTCATTGCTAGTGAAGCAGCAGAAGAATAGAGCATGAATTTTTCCTTATCAAGGATACAAGTCCAATTAGTTTCTATATCCGATCTGCTATTGTAGCTTTATGTAATGCAACAGAAGAATATAGCCAAAGGGAGGCTCAGCTGCAGAATGGAAAAATCCATGTGCAGCATGCTTTAGTGCCGATCGTAAACTTAGCAGCCTTAAAAGAAGCCCGAAAGAGAACAAATGATATGTACGAGGCCATTAGGTTTTTCTTCTCTTTCTTCATTTTAGAAAAATAAAAAATCAAGCAGACGAATAATCTGACTAGCAATGGAATATGA
This sequence comes from Lumnitzera littorea, assembly GCA_024138015.1. NCBI lineage: Eukaryota > Viridiplantae > Streptophyta > Magnoliopsida > Myrtales > Combretaceae > Lumnitzera > Lumnitzera littorea. The sequence continues at coordinate 117,158,024 of JAMXBB010000002.1, forward strand.
CTCAGATGAATAATCCACATATCATCCTTGTTTAGGCACTCGCCAGTATAGCAAGGCTATATTTATGTGCTAAACATCTTCAGAAGAAATCCAGCAGATGTCATCGAAGCTCGCCCTAAACTTATCAAATGAATCAATCATGGAACAAGTACTTTTAGCAATAAAAATCGAAATTCATGAAAAGACAGAGACAACAAAATAGAGAAACACTATTTCGCCCTAAACCATGAACTTTATGTCGGTATATACAATCCAGCAATGCTGCATGTGCTCATTCAATCGTATGTGCCCAGAATCTCACCAAACAGACATCTCAGAATTCAGCTTAAATGAGATATACAGGTTCCAGAGGAATTTCATCCTATCTATAATGCTTGTTTTCATTTAATTTCTTTAATATATTATCTCTTACTTTTCTTTAATGCCAGACCACCAAAAAAATAATTTATGAAAGTTTCAATCTAATAAATGTAGGTGGAAATGCTTATAACTATATTGAGTACGGATACCAAGTGTGGAGTCCTTGAAGGAAAGAAAACCCCAATTATTAGGACAGCTGCTACACGAAGCATGACATCAAGAGCTATCGATTTTACCAAAGGCATAAATTTTTACTTGAAATTATTGGCACAGCGCATACCTTTTACTTGAAAGCATAGACATGGTTACTCAAAACCTGAAATTGTCGATTAAGAGTTTGTGCAAAGCAAATACTGGGGTAAAATAAATTACTACATTATGATTTTAAGGAACAAAGGCAAAGGGCTTTCTCAAAACAATAGAGCTTCTACTATGTCATGCGAGATATGAATATTCAATTCATGTAATAATTACAAGTTCCTGAGAAAATCTAAACATACGGGTAAAAAAAAAAAAAATTCAGATGGCCTTGAGAGTGAAATCTAATCGTTCGATAAATTCCATAAGTTCAAATATATTGAATCAGCTAGAGAGACTGCAGGCTACTTTTAGAAGGCCAAGCATTAAAGAGAATGTGGGTTGTGTTGACAAAGTCATGATGGTGATGGTATTAAACCGGAGCTTGCAAAATAGAAGCCAGTTGAGAAGCACCTTTCAAGTGTTTAGATTATGGATATTTTATTGTTCAACGTCCAAGGCGGTCAAGTTGAGATGCCTCAGGAGGAGGAGCATGATAAGGAAGAGCTAGAGAACCCCATAATTACTGAGACAGATATTTTTGATGATGTGAAAGGGGTTGTAGAGGAAATGCATGGAGACGCTAAGAGAGAACTTGAGTAAGAGCCTCCTGAGGAGCATGATAAGGAAGAGCTAGAGAATCCCATAATTATTGAGACAGATATTTTTACTTAGGATGAGTTGAATTTATCTAATGAGAAGAATCCATCGTTGACTCACGGAGAGATGAGTAGTGATGCTGAGTCAAAATCGGTGAGTCAAAATCAGTCTTTTCTTTACAGGTCAAACAGTTGCTAGACACCAATTCCAGAAATCTACTACTGAGGTATATTCCGACTCATGCTTTGAGTTTTCAATCAATAGATGGATACTTTGTGTTAATTAATAAATATAATGGTCTACATCACATCTATAAGTTTATGTTTATAGATTAATTAATTATAATACTAATCATAAGATGGTATTAGAATAGGTAATCCTAAATTCGAACCTCTGTATTATAAGTCAATCCCTATTTAATTAAATTGTTATATTGTTGAGCATTAGTCAAAATTTAGCTTACAAGTATGAGGACGTGATAAGTAATAAATATAATGATCTATACAACGTCTATAAACTTATGCTTTTAAATCAATTGACTGCATATAAGTTATATTACTTTACTACGACACTGTGCTACAACATCTATTATGAGTATTATGGATGCTTGTTGGAATGGAGATGTAGCATATGGATCTTATCTTTTAAGTAGGTGTTTGCTATAGGGAGATTATATATGTATTATGGGTGCATTCGTGGGGATACTATTTATGAAAGGGGGTGTTGTAATATGTAAGTCACTTATTTGTACGATTAAGTTTCGAGTAATGCATTTAGAGCGTTCGGAAAAGTGATCCGATTAAATTAAAAATTTATGAGTAATTTAGTAATATTAACCAAGGAAATTATGAGGGCTTGGAATTTAAAAATATAATAAAATATTAAAATATAACTAAAATGGTGAAATTTACTATATAAATATTGACATACCAAAAGTAGTAGGATTAGGCCTTGCTAATTAACAAACCTTTAGAGATAAATTATTTGAGTAATAAAATTATTAATGTACATAAAATAATACTTAGAAGATATGTATATACATCAAGTATAATTGTTATATAAATATATGTATTCGTAATTATTAAGATACCTTAATATATGAGAAATTCATTAAAATTAATAAAGAAAAATAAGAAAAAATTAATAAAAAAATGCTTAGTAGTAGGAAAGATATTCTTGGATACATGGCAATCTAAGGGGATGGTTGGGGCCTTAAGCATGAATTAATTAAACTAAAAGTTTGGCACCCATTCACATAAAATACTAAGTGTTGGTTGGAAATTAAAAACAAAACACACTACACTTACTTATAAAAAACCATTAACTGATCACCATTTCAAAATTTAGGAAATTGGAGATCTAGAAAAATTCATGAGATAAGAATTGAGAGAGAAATGACAATAAGGGAAAATTTTTAAAAACAAGTGCGAAATTAGTGATTTAGGAGTTAGTGTGTGCAACCAACAACTGGAAGCAAAATTTCATCTTAACCTAAAGGTAAAGGCCATAGTAAGCTTGCTTAACAAACCTCTCTCCACTCCACGGTGGCTGGATGTCATGCCCTGAAGCGGCAGAGTCGTAACAACCCCGCCGTGTAAACCATACTAAGATAGAAACTGGCTTTGCAACCACTATCTTAGATCTGATTTACACAAGGCGTCCACGACTAACCCACTTTAAAGTAAACAGTATATAATTTAAATAGATCATTTACTAAAAAAAGTGAGAAAATATGTATATACACTATGTAGTTAAAGTTTACAATATTTCTTTGTAATATAATTCCTAGTTATTATATTATTCAGAAATGAAAAATAATTCTAAAATAGAAACTTAGACCTTAAAAATATGTGTTTATTCTTTAATATTTTTCCTCACTCCCCAAGATTCAGCAATTGCTAGCTTTAGAATAATTGTTTGCCGCTTCTTAACCAGCACCTGCACGACGTCTATAAGGATGTGAGCAACCACAGCTCAGTAAGTTAAGATGGAGGACTTAAAACTATAGCATAAATACAACAAGGTTTTCAATCAACTTATTAAGTGCAATGCATGTTCAAGCAAATGCCATCGCACAACGTTGTCCAGCCCGTCATGAAATTAAAGAAATTGCGCTCGCTCTAATCTGGGTTGAGGAGTTGCCGTTAATGCAACAGCTCACGACCAAACCTAGGCTTGTATAATAGAGACCTTGCTCCTCCCGCGACTACCTTCGAACCACTGACTTCACCCTCGCCGTGACCTCCTCTCCTGTCACTTAGTTCGACTAAGGATGAAGAAGGGACCATTTTGTAATCCTGCGCTATTCCTTTCGAAGGGTCGATATTTGGCCGGAGAGTCCTAAGTTCCCCTAACGGGTTGCCATGCATGTCCAATTATGATTACTAGTCGTATATTTGATTAAGTCCAGTTTAGAGTGATCAATCATTTCATACAAATCATACAATACATGTCAGCGCAACAAACAGAATCATAGCATCACATAATCAAACACATCCACACATTCAACTATCTAGCAAGCATAAACAAGCATAATCTTAAGCCTCCAAAATACGGTATCGTATTAATCCCAACTTACCTCGACTCCTCACTCACTTACTCGAGGTCCGACTTGCTCAGGACATCGCCGATCATCTCTATAACACAAACGTGGTTTTATTTTTCATATAATGATTATAGGTTCATTTTCTCTTATAATGCTTATTGTTATGTTTTATTTAGGGTTTAATATACTTAATTATTTAGGTCTTAAGTCTTTTACAATTATTTTAGGTTTAGGGTTAGGTTCAGGTTCGGTTTCCGCATTAATTTTTAAATTAGGTTCTAATTCGATTTCTAAGTCCTAAATATACTCGAATCCTAATGTAAAATTAATCACATTAAGCTCGAGTATTCAAATATCCTATTGGGTCTTAATTTAGCATTCTAAACTATTCGGTATACACTATTACTAATTGGGGTATCGGATTTATCCCTGATATGAGAAAATCTTACATTTTTATACAATTACCTAAAATTAAATGTTATTTCAGATTTATTATTTTTCTGATTTCTCTTATAATATTATCTAAATAACCCTAATTTTTTTTAGATTTATTAATTTTCAATTTCACATATTACTAATTTCTTACATTAACTACCTAATTTCTTAAATTAACCATACTTAATACTCCAAAGGCTAGGATTAGGTTTCCACATCATAGATTAGCATCCCTAAATATCTAATTACTATCTAAATCAATAATTAGTATCTTAATCACTTAATTAACCAAAAATTACCCAATTTTTCCATTATTTTAGGGCTAAAAATTATCTTAAAAATTTCAAAAATTAATTTTAAAAAAATGGCTTCATAGCACTATTCTATATCACATGAGCATCCTACAGAAAAAAATTGAGCTCCAAACTACACTCCTAAGCCTATTTATTTCTAGTTCTAATCATGCTCGGTTTTGTTCAATTTGTTAAGAATCCTATATTTTCATATGTGAATAAAATAAATTACTATTTTTCCCTAAATCTACATACAATAAAACCTCAAAATATCAAGTTTCATAACTTTCTGGGCAAAATAACTAATTTTACCAAATTATACAAAATCGGGACAATTATGGGACTCACCCAGTTCGATGCTTTCTGGCCATCCAAACCCGGTCCAAGGTTGTTGGCCGGCCCAGACGGTGGGTTTAGAGTAAGGTGGTGGTGGTGGCAGCTCGGTCTCAGGTGGTGGTGAGGTGTGGGTTTGGCTCACTTGCCCAATCTGCACAGTTTTTTTTTTCTTTTTTTTGTTTTCTGGATTTTCTCTTAAATTTTTGAGTCTCTCGATTTTTCTCAGATTCCTTACTGTCCAAATGAGTTCTGAAAATTTTTTTCCTATTTATAGACGATTTTGGTAATTATTATGCATTAATTAGACATGACTTTTCCCAATTTCTTTGATTTTTGACTTTTGTGTTGTCTAATTCTAATTGGTTAATTTTTCTTTTTCAGATTTTGACTTACCACAACCAGATTTGCATCATTCCACACTCTTTTGATTTTGATTTTTTATTTTTCCACAATTAATTTATAATTTTCTTTAATTATTTACTAAGTTTTTGGCCAATTTAGGTAATTTCGCGTATTTTTATCTATATGTAAATACATGTGGGGTACATATGAACATTCCTAATTATTATTTTAGTCATTCTAAAATTTTTAATATATATATAATCTATCTCTAGTAATTTATTAGTTCTTAGATTATACTTTTTGTTTTTTCGGTAATTAGCAATTATTATACTTAAAATTTGAAAATTTTACAGTCTCCTATTTTATTATTTATTTTCTTAAATTCAAGTTTACAGGGTCATTTTTACTAATATTTCTTTCAATAGTTTATAATTTAGGTTTATTTGGATCTTTCAGCCGATCGAAACCTTGAGTGATTGGTTGTGGGGCTTACACTGGAGCTTTTAGTTTTTGGTGAACGCTCATCTTTTTCCTTTTTAACTAAAATTTAAGAAAAATAGCAATTGAACTCTAAAAAATTTGAACCTTGGTTTTCCATAGCATTTTTCCATGAGGAATTCAAATCTCAAACCAAAATTTTGAAATTTTGAGTGCTAAGATAAAGTCTTTAAGAAAAACATCTCCCAAACTAATTTTCAAAAAACTATCCAATGTTGTTTGCACTTGAAAATTTACGAGTATACTCCTAAAGGGTTACACTTTGATGCTATGTGGTTAGATTTTCAAATTTTCGATCTTGGATATTGGGAAAATTTTGTTTTTCACAAAATAGTGCACTAAAAGTGGATTCTTCTAAAAGAACTATGTTGAATTTTCATAAAACTATGTTTTAATCTATATTTGTCAACATACAACAGCTAAAAGTAGGTTACTTTGAGCTTTAAGATGATGATTTTTAATTTTAAATGGGTATTTGGTAGTTATAGACTCAACTCTAAGAGTTCTAATGAATTTAAAACTAAGTAGAAAATGTGATATGGAAATGTAATGGGTAATTGCAATACTGAGTTGATAATATGCTATATATGCAAGTTTATTGAGGTTTTCAAACTCTATGTAAGTTGGACTATATGTAAAGTAGTAAAATATAAAAGTGGCAGTAGGGTCAGAAACTCTACTAGAAATTAGGTCAAAATGTAATCTAATATTGAATATTTTGTGTACACTAAAAATTGGACCTAAGTTAGAAAGTAGGTTATATTAGGACTTTACACCCTTTATATAGTAAGAACTTAAGTTAGAATTTCTCTAAATAAAAACTTAATTTAGGACAATAGGTCAAAACCTATCTCATTTAAATAAAAACTTAATAAACACCTAAAAAACTCACTTAACTCAGATTAAACATAAGCTTGATATTGAAAATAAATTATTACTTCATATGGTGAATAAAAACTAACTTTGTGTATTGAATTTTAGAGAATTATTAACAAGGATGTGTAAGATGACTAAGGATAAAGTGACATTACACAAAGATAACTAGGATTAATACTTTACAGCATTTTGAAGTATTCTCTTATAATACTTAGAGGCTTGGGTATGTCTTTGATTTGTAGTTGTAATTTAGTTGGTTAAGCGTATCCCGCTTATGTGCTTGAGTCTTGCCTTACTAAGGCTATGGGAGTTGAGCTTTATGTTGTGATTGTTATGTGCATTATGTTTTGTTTGGACTATCTAAATTGGTTAATCACCCCAAAAATTAATTAACTTAAACTTGGTCTAACTTCTACCTTGACATGCATTGTAAAACATTAGGGATAATGGTTAGAATTCTTGAGCTAAACATGGACTTATTTGATGAAAATAGCTAAAATGCTCTTTTCTTTACCCTTAGTTGAGCTAAATAATAGGAAAGAGGGTCGTGATAAGGTTAAGGGTTATAGTTCAAAAGTGGTTTTAAGTGAAGGATGTTCTCCATTATACAAGTTTTAGTTTGGTTTTGATTTATAAGTGTACTATGTCAAACCCCTCATCATGGATTAAAGCGTATGTAATTTCTCTAATTTCATGATAAACCGTATAATGTCATGCAATGACATTTGTTTATACATGTATTGCATATAAATAACTTAGTTAAAAACCTTGCTTATAATATACTAAATACATATATCTATCTCTATTCCACTAATTAAGCAAGTTGTCGCTCATTCCCTTATAGTTGTTTTGTAGGTTTTAAGTAGATTTACAAGCTTACCATCTAATTCTAGAAGACTAAGATATAAGGTTGGGGTGTGAAGATCAAGAAGAAATGGTTATGCTCCTCTTTGGGTTGTTGATTTTTCCAACTCTACAAAAACTAATAAGGTCTCCTTAGGTGGCATCTAGTTTTCCATTATTGATGTGTATTTTGAGTATATAAACCTATGGCTTTTACAAATTCTCTTCTTCGACTTCTTATTTTTCATACAAATATAGTTTTGTAAATACTTGTCAAAATTGAATTATTTTGTCAAATTTCACATGTAAACCTCAATTCTTTTGAAAAGACTTAGCTATAGATTAGTCTTTAACAATCATTTTTAAATATTACACTAGAGTTTTATAACAAACAAATACAAAATTAGACGCTTCAAAGCGATTAAGTTGGGTTCGCCTTATGTAAACTAAGTCTACGATAGTAATTGTATGGTTAGCTTCTATTCCAAGATGGCTTATACGGTAAGACTGTTGTAACTTCACTTCTTTAAGGTATGATATAATGCATGATAGGAGATGTTGCACTAATAATCTACATATATATATGTATATATGTAGACACCTCATTTTTTCCATTTTTTTTTTCAATTGAGCCAAGTTAATAAATAAACAGAAAAATAAAAAAATAAAAAATAAAAAAACAAAAATTAAAAGAAAAAATGAAAAATGAAAAAAAATAAAAAAGAAAATCAAGTCAGGTCGTAACAAGTAGAGTCATGAGTCAAGTTGTATTAAGTTGAATTAAGTTGGGTTGTTGAATTAGGCGATGAGATAAGCTTAATTAATTAATTTTGGGCTATATCGATATAGAATAAAAATTCATCTAATTGAGGAGTTCAAATAAGGATTTATTGAGTTCTCGGGCAATATTTAATTAAGATCGGATCAAGCCTAAAATAGAAAGCTCAAAATAACTGGGGTTTCTAGAAGTTAGGGTAAATCTTGAAAGAATTATAATCGTATCTTATGTATCTTCGATACGAAAGATTTGATTTTGAGCTTATAAATAATATATCGATGGAGGGTTTAGAAGGAGGTTTTTTAAATCACACTCCTTCGCAAACACCCAAATCACCACACATAACCACTACACGCGCCACTTAAACACCCACATACGTCACCTAAACCACTACACGCGTTGCTAACACTGCCGGAGCCACTACCCAACATTACCCATACGTACCACCCAACACCACTCAAACCACCATTGTTGTTGCTCATTCCAACGTATCGCCACCTAGCTTACCACCGCGTCACCCACAGCACTGCCTAGCGTCACCTAAGCCATTGCCCATCACCGCCTAGTCCATTACCTAGTGTCGCCTGTACTATCGCCTGCGCTCTCGCCCAGTTATTGCACGTGCTATCTCCCAATGTCACTCGTGCTCTTGCTTAGTCATCGCTTATGCTGTCACCTAATGTTGCCTGTGCTGTCGCCTAGTCTCACTCTTTAATAAAGATTGCTAATTGTGAACCTATTATTTACTTTTCATTTAAGAGCTCACCTATAATAGGTGGGACCACAGGGTAAGATGTACGCATATTTTGTAGATGATTTCTTTGTTTCTTCCCAAATTTACCCCTTGTATATTCTTTGTAATTCATTTTTAGCATAATATCCATTTTAGTAATAATGTAACCTAATAGTTGCATTAAATAGGTAATATAAATATCTCTTGATGTAATAATTGCACGACATTATTATTAGTAATAGAATTCTCTATTTTCTTCAACCTTAAGCTTGTATTTTCCTATGAACCAAATCTAAGTTTACTCTTATCTAGCTTCACTTGAGTGAGAGCTAACGAGGAGTGACCTCAAGTGTAACTTGTACGTGATATCAAGTAAATCCAAAGTTTGTGTGGAACACTCAAAGTGTAATATCTGAGTGTTGGTGCATAAAACTTGCTCAAACATCAATCACATTTTGCTTTCTAACTTTTCCAACTTTAGGACATACCCTTGGTTCGTGTAATAGACTCATGTGTGTTCACTCACATTCGAGATCCCTATCAATGATTGTAAACATCTAATTTAAAATTCCAATTTTTTTGGTTTATAGATTTTATTATTTTAAGTGCTTATATTCCCATATTTTATATATATATTTTTTATCTTACCCATATTTTATACTTATTAGGAGTAGATTTAGCTTTCATAATTTAGCGTATTTTGTTTTACCTAAATACAAGGAAGACCAATATGGTTAAAAGCTAATATGATGGTCCTTATGAGTTTGACGTGATGATGGGAATGGCAACTTCAATTTTTATGACTGCTTATTGTATACTATACAAAAAGGGGAAAGTTAAAGTAGTATTTTTAAAGTCGTTTTTACCTTCTCTTTAGATTTGCATTTATAGATATTTTGTTTGCTCTTCTTACTAAAAGAAATCAATTTTTCTTTTTGCATTATTTTTATTTGAGTAGATAGCGATTAGATTATAGTGTCATACGAATCGGACCATAACATTAATGAAAATATCAGTTCAAAAACATATAATTTTACTAATATTATTAATCTAATTATTGATTATCTAATTAAGTACTGTATAGCTAAATACATGATGTTTACTTAATAAATATGATATAAATTACTTTCCACAAAAGTGTTTTCTTATTTATTTTTTAAAAAATAGAAGGCGCTTTTATAAAAAAGGCTTTCTTTGTCCCTTACATGTAATTTTTTCTTTTCATAAGCCCTTTATTTTTTGAATTTTTTTTCGAGGAGGGCATTCCTCCTATTTGCCTTTTGAGCACAATAGTTTGGTCATAGGATCTTTGTTTATGATAGATCCGAAAATTATGTATTTTATCTCAACTTTGTGCTATATTCATGAATATATTTTTATATACTTTCAATAGAAAATATGTATGAATTTATAAGTACACACACAAAAAAGTTCAATCCTAAGAGTTACACGAAAAAGAGATCAAAAGTTAGACAACCTTCATGACTTCACTTTGAATTGAAATGAAGTAAAGGGCATGAAAATTAAGCGAAGGGCGCGAAAATTCATCAAGTGCACGTCCCTCCATATAAAATGATTATTCAAAGTCCAAAGGCAGTTAAATTGTAGAGGCCAAGATTTCGATTCCATATGCAAAATACAAAAGCAAAACAAATCAATAGCAGTCCATGCGAGCATGAAATCAGTCCAGCAGTGCTCACACATTTCCCAAGCTTTTGAAGCCAATCATGATCCAAGCCTCACTATATCGGACTAGATTCTGAAAAATCCATACAAGCTCTCTCCCGTCCCAAAAGTCCTACAGGTCCAGCAACTCAATAAGATAAAATATCGAAGACGAAGCAGCTCAGCCCATTTGTTTCACTCAAATTGCAAGCTCAGCCAATTCCAAGCTTGACCCACGTCCAAGACACAGTCCACTTGAGGAGCACTTGAATGCAACAGAATAAGATTTGGTTTGGGATTTATTTTATTGGATATGAAAAGAAATAGAGAACAGAACACTCACGGAAAGGCCGACCACCGGACACCGACACACGCATGGCGAAAAAACAACACAGCCGCCGACTTCAACTTTTTGCTTACCTTATTTTATAGTTTTCTTACAAGAGTCGGCAAGCAAAGGAGTTAAGTAAATGCAAAGATTGAAGATTACAGATTTTCAATTTGTACGACGAAAAGTAAGTTTTCTCTAATAATATACAAATATATATATTTTAAATTTTTGTTATGAATTTCTTAACTTCGCTTATATTGCAAGCTAAGTACAATCATGAAATTAGAATTAATTATTTGGGATATTAAATTGATGGATTTATTATTAGTTTTATAATATATAGAATGAATGCTAAATTGGATTAAAATCTTTATAAAAAGAAGTAAGATTAATATGATGGATATCGTGGTAAGCTAACATTGGATTATAAGTGAGGCAAGAATATGCACTATAATAGGGTTAGAGTTTAAAATATAATGCTAGCATTTGATTAATAGAATTGGAAAGTATAAGGAAAAGTGAATGATATACTACAAGGATAATATAATAGTATAACTCTTTTATATCAAGTTTGGTGCATATGCAGTACTAAACACAAGTTTCTATAATTGAAAAAAAAAATTAAAATTAAAATACTAATTGCTCATATTATAAATTATGTTAAAGTTTAGTATAGTGATTAAAAAATTTCGTATATTTTTATTTTTGGAATTTCAAATTTTCAAAATTATATTGATTCAATACTATAAGATAAATTCTTATATTATCAAATATATGGTACGGATTTTTTAGTTTTAAACCAATAGTTCCAAGCTTTCCTATCTAGTAACTTAGGCTAATGTGTAAACCAAATAATGAACTATGAAATTTTTCTAATGATGTATTATAAAGATATAGCAATTAAATGATACCATAACGATTAATTAACTAAATAATCTTATCAAAAAATGAAAGAACTATAATAAATTGATTAGGGGAATCTATACTTCAAGAAGAATGCTTAATATTTTGATAACTCAAAGGCAAGTTAAAAGAAATAATCTAAATTGCTTAAGAATCAAATGATCAAATATGGCATATCTTAATATCATGACTAATAGGAATCATGGTCTTATAACATGATCTTTAAGCCTGCAAACTTGCCACCAAGGTCTGCCAAACTCTCCAACATCAACTAACCGAGAAAGAAGCCAAGTTCCTTCATGCTGACCTATTGGAGTACTTGAGCTCTTATAGGTAAGCTACAATCTCTCGAGTAAAGGAACTTAATACTGCTACCAAGTTGATTAGGAACTAGAAACCTGGGGTGCTAACTTATTTAGATCCTTAAGGAACATGGCAAACAACTTAGACAATAAGACCAATGGCTCGACTAGTCCAACACCAAGCCTTCTAACAAGGAGTGGACTTAATCAACCCAATTTAATAATGAACACTAAGAACTCACTCTCTAACAAGGATTGCCAATTGTGAACCTATTATTTACTTTTCATTTAAGAGCTCACCTATAATAGGTGGGACCACAGGACGAGATGTCCATATGCATATTTTGTAGATGATTTCTTTGTTTCTTCCCAAATTTACCCCTTGTATATTCTTTGTAATTCATTTTTAGCATAATATCCATTTTAGTAATAACGTAACCTAATAGTTGCCCTAAATAGGTAATATAAATATCTCTTGATGTAATAATTGCATGGCATTATTATTAGTAATAGAATTCTCTATTTTCTTCAACCTTAAGCTTGTATTTTCCTATGAACCAAATCTAAGTTTACTCTTATCTAGCTTCACTTGAATGAGAGCTAGCAAGGAGTGACCTCAGGTGTAACTTGTGCGTGATATCAAGTAAATCCAAAGTTTGTGTGGAACACTTAATGCGTAATATTTGAGTGTTGGTGCATAAAGCTTGCTCAAACATCAATCACATTTAGCTTTCTAACTTTTCCAACTTTAGGACATACCCTTGGTTCGTGTAATAGACTCATGTGTGTTCACTCACATTCGAGATCCCTATCAATGATTGTAAACATCTAATTTAAAATTCCAATTTTTTTGGTTTATAGATTTTATTATTTTAAGTGCTTGTATTCCCATATTTTATATATATATTTTTTATCTTACCCATATTTTATACTTATTAGGAGTAGATTTAGCTTTCATAATTTAGCGTATTTTGTTTTACCTAAATACAAGGAAGACCAATATGGTTAAAAGCTAATATGATGGTCCTTATGAGTTTGACGTGATGATGGGAATGGCAACTTCAATTTTTATGACTGCTTATTGTATACTATACAAAAAGGGGAAAGTTAAAGTAGTATTTTTAAAGTCGTTTTTACCTTCTCTTTAGATTTGCATTTATAGATATTTTGTTTGCTCTTCTTACTAAAAGAAATCAATTTTTCTTTTTGCATTATTTTTATTTTAGTAGATAGCGATTAGATTATAGTATCATACGAAACGGACCACAACATTAATGAAAATATTAGTTCAAAACCATATAATTTTACTAATATTATTAATTTAATTATTGATTATCTAATTAAGTACTGTATAGCCAAATACATGATGTTTACGTAATAAATATGATATAAACCCAAATGATTCTGCAAAAAAATACTATGAGTCCATAATAATATACACTTACAGGTCTAATAGTGATGAATATTAAATTTACTTATCGTCTAGACTTTCTAAAATTATCATTTAAACCTTAAATTCTTTAACCTTTGTTTTGCCATCTCTTCTTACTGGAGCTAGAGGTACAACATAATAACTTGCCATCATAAACAGAAAGTTAAAACTAGATACAGAATAAAAATAAATAATAATAACTTTGTCGAACCAAAATGAATAAACTACTTTAAAATCTAAAAAAAAAAGAAAAAGCAAATGCAACAAAGTTTGCAATTATAACTATAAAAAAAAATATATATATTTGAAGCACAAAAGGAGATATGAGTAAAAAAGCGGATAACATATCAGAATGAATAATATATAGCTAAATATTGAGTAGTTTAGAGAACAATATATACAGCTTATATATTTTTGAGTGAATAAATATTGCAGATTCTGCTATTTATGTTGCTTTCTCAAGAAGGTTGACCATCGTCCATTTCATAACGGTAAAATTCAAACATTTAGAGACCGCATTACTTCCATATATGTGCAATAATGTTTATAGCTTTCCAGGTCCATGATTTGCGTAGCAATCATGTTCCTGCCACGAATTGATTGCTTTGTCCTTTTACCTTTTGTCCTTTGTGAAAAATTTTGGCACATGAACCATATGGACTCAACATGACCCTTGGGCGGTTCGTGGGTCGTGTATCACCGGTGCCAACGTCGTCTTACTCTAACTTTTGTCCATATGTACATAAATATACACTCCCACCTTTCGTTGACGTCGACGAGACCAATATTGCAATCGTGCGGATAAAATTCACGACTATTAAAGGCAAAATATTACTTTTGATTAGAACAACGATGTATATATAAATAGACACTTAACACAAGATTAGTGCAACATTAATATTTAGCAGTTCTCATCACTTCTGGACCCAAGACCTACGTCTAGGGTGTCCATAATTCGTGTAGTTACAACATTAGAAGGCTAATTCTAGCCAGGGTTTTCAATAATAAGCATTCCGTAATAAGATTCGTCCTTCTCCACCGTCTAAATTGTTAACGGATAGCTCAACTGTGCTCAAGCCACCCTTTTTAATACACATATGTAGTAGCGAGAATAAGTGCTAGTAGACCGTCTAATTCATTTAACTAAGTTGACATTTATTAATTGCTCATGTGGCGAAGCATCCATGGAGGGAGAAGCGCACCATTGCGGTGATGCGGCCCACCGGTTGCTGCGCCGACGTGATCCATTCCTGCATGGTATGGACCACCCCTGCATTGGGAAAAAAGTTAGAAGTATTGTTTAGCATCTATTTGCAAGGAAAAAAGCTTTAACGGTCCGGTAACATGTTACATGTTAATATTAATGATTCGTTTTTCGTTTTTAAGACAGTTTGAAATCATGGAAAATATGAAGTCGTGTGTGCCATTATTAATATAAATACATATGAGAGAGAGAGAGAGACCCAATGTTAAGGGGTTGCAGTGGCTGAGAGAGGATGACAGAAGATGAGCTGATGCTAACATCCGCAGCCTGTTCCCACTGCGGTTGCTGTCCTACAGCCTTTTCCCTTTCCTTGACCTAATTTAACAAATCACCACCAGAAGATTTTGTCACATATATAACCATATTGCTGTTCCCCATCTATATAGTGTCTCAAAAATCGATTATCAATCAAGAACAGTACGTATTACTGTTAGGAATTTCTCATCCATAGCTTATTCGTTCAAGAATAAGGGACACATTTAAAATTGTGCACGGAATAATAGCGAGACATTAAATTAATGAGACAAACCATGAAACTTTAGCTGGGGGAATTACTTCGTTAAGTCACGTATCAACAATTTTATATAAAGTCATGACACGAAATTACAGTGTATATATATAAATTCAGATAACGGTCAATTTATACCAAAAGACGTCATTGGTACACTACTTTACACAAGAAATCCCAATAAGATGACAAACAAATGTAGCAGGAAATGACATTCATTTATTGACCATAAGTATATGACAAACTAGATAGTCTTGTAAATGGTTTTAAAAACAGCGAACATAAAAGGGTAGCATGCATGCTATTCAACCTCAAGCTTAGCTTAATATCAAAACATGATTTTTATAAGTAGGCTTTACCTAGTGAAAAATGAGGCTTGAGTATTGATAGATTTGGTTAATGTCTCATTTGAAAAACGTCAAAGTGAGACTCAGATGAAAAACATTCCATTAACTTATAAGATGATTACACGTGAGGTCTTAGAGAACTGAAGCTATGACAAGAACCATTTTTTAAGACATTCTTCCCTATATGCATGCCACTCAAAAATACAACAAAAGAGCAATAAAAATGTAATAAATTTTTCAATGTTACGTATATAAACTTAAAAAGGAATTTATAAAGTTAAACTCACAAATTATATAACGTTATATGTATCTAATACCTTTTTGCATTATTACAATAATCAAATATATAATATACATATATACACACATATGTATGCATATGACATATTATTATGCATATATATAAATGCCATTATATGATAGACCACTGCAGAAATTCGCATGATGATATATGTACCCAAAATATTAACTCGAAATTTCTCCCATTAAGGACTCTAACCCCCAGTGCAAGATATAATCTTTTTGTGGGTGCTTTACTTGTAGAGGAAAAACCATGTTTATACTTTTTTTATGGGATAAAGTGCACGTTTTTCACTTTTGGGCATATGTTCATAGAATACATGGTTAACAAAGTTAGTAGTGCCATTTACACCAACGTGTTTGCATATAACAATAGTTGTGAACATAATAGAATATATATATATATATATAACGGGAATTTTCATATATGTGTTGATTACAGGTAAACTCATGTTTGTAGCAATATATATTTAGCATATGGTGACAAGTATATAAATGTATAAGAACGTTTACTGGTATTTGTAATATCATACAACATTCTTGAATTAATCACGGTGTTTCCGTAAACTACATGTGTTTTTCATAAGAGATAAATTTATCATGCCTAATAATGTCCTGATATTTCCTAGATATCCGTATGAACAAATCAGTGAAAGAAAAAATGGGAGACAAAGGGGTGGATAGTTATTGATTGTTGAATGCTATTTAAATAGATTCATTAGAAAAGAAATTTTAAACCTCCAAGCTTATCTTTTATTTAGTGATCCACTAAAAGATGATTCCGAGTTAAGAATTCTTTTCTTTTTTCTTTATTTTTTTGGGTGTATTTTTGAATTTGTGTCTACTTCTTTCGAGATAAGTTTTGCATAAAACCCATGTTTTATGTATATTCAACCAAACGAGTTTTGTCAATAGGAGATGTATAAGACTCCTAAAATTTACTTATTAAGAAAATGGGTAAGTTTTAAAGAACTTATTATATATTTTTAGAGATGGATAATTCAACAAAGGTAAAATTTTCTAACTATGTATAGAATTCAAAGTATGACAAACATTATAAATGCTTGTCAAGTCTATAGTAATGGAGGTGGCATGAACATCTTTCCCATTCCATATACTTTATAACAAATAATTAATACACTCGTATAAACATATACCTCGAACATGATTATGTATAAGCGTACAAGTAATTAATATATGGTAACCGTGTAGTATAATCAATTATGAGATAGAGGATACCTACCTTCTTGGCAAGCATGTTGTTTTGTTCTTGCAAGGCTTTGTCCTGACAATAAAAAACATATAGCTCAATCTTAATATTGAATCCATATATGATTAGTTAATGAGAACAACTGGTTAATTAGAAGTTCTACCAGATATTCATTATTCAACACTCGAATTTGACAAAATTTATTGTGGGAAACTAACTAAATGCTTCATTAAGAAAATCGGTCAAAATAATAAAGGAAAATGGCAAAATACTTTTCAACGTATCAATTAGAAAGGAAAAAGATTTTAAGTTACTTTACGATATCATATGGTTTAAGCTTTTCAATACTTGCATGCAAATACGTCAAAAATCAACTTTATTTGACATAAAGGAAAGATTTCCAATATCGGTGTGCCTTCGATGACTGCAGCCTTAAATATTCTTCTTGGTTGGGAAGTGTTATCACGGCTTTGTATGATGTCTTTTTTCTGCACCAAGTGCAGCATTTTGTTATTTCTGTTTAGCACGCTACACACACACGTTTATAAAAAAAAAAAAAAAACGGGTCAAGCGTTTTCCCAATTACAGAGAACCAGATATATAAATTATATTTGGTGGCTGCATTATATTATGGACCATATTTACACAAAACAGTTTTTCTAATACTTCTTTGTCTTTGTCCATCGTTCCTCATTTTATATTAGTTGTTTCTAAAGCATCTAAATGTCTAATGATTACTTCTAAATCACTTTCTTTGCATATAACCAGAGCATCTCAATCGTGCTATCCCCATCTTTTCATCCTTCGATACTACTTGCATTTTCTCGTGATCTATTTATATAGTCTTCAAGAGAAAAATTATTTTAATATTTTCTGTTTCTTTTAATCTTATGATTTTCAATTATGAAGACATTTTGCTCTTCCTGGAGGATAGCGATGCATCGTGAACTTGAAAACACCACTTACATTACATGTTAATTGAGAATACTCTGAGTAATATAGGAAAAGATTCATTGAATGTTATACATTATGTATTATATATATATATATATATATGATATATAAATATTAATAAAATTTTGATATATATACTATATAAAAAATTTAGGTAAGAATCGCTCTAAAAACTATGCATTCCATTACTATGTATATACACCACCTATATAAACACATTATGTATAATTCCTATAAATATATCTCTTTCCAAGTAGCACATAAAGGTATTAAAAACTAAATAGAGATAGTTCAACTCAGTAGAGGAATCAATACTTGGTTATTCACCACATATGATTCTATAATATGTTATTTTTATCTGACAATTTATGGAATTAAAGAGATTATAGGAAAAGGTGTTTGTACGTCCAGTCTTGTGGCTTCGGTGCAGCGGACCTCCAGTACTGCCCTATAAGCCACCTCAAAGTTTTTTCTGTACATAAAAAATTTATAGCTATGTATCTTTTATCTAGTCCAACAAATCAAATTTAGTATTTTTGGAAATGCTAATAGCTTTAAATTAGCCTCACCCAAGAAAAACTGCAATAAATCATAGGAAGGAGAATTTCAGAAATATTTAAATATTATTAATGCTTACTTACTATTTATCAAAATAAGTAAGATATTAACATTAATGAATCGTTTTTGTTTTGGAATCTATTTCAATGGTAAGCTTATTGGTAGGATTGTCACAATCGCTCACGATAATAAACAAAATGAGTGGATAAATTTACACTAGCATTTTGTGTTTTTCTTTCATCTATTCATTATCCTGTAATCTGATCATCAAGTATTTAATCTATACTCGTTCTGTGTGTGTTGAGTGTATTTATCTTTGTTTTTATTTAATATCTTTTTGAGGTAAACAGTTTTAAAATCGCGCTGTACATGTAATTAGATATGTTTAGCCTCTCATGAGTGAGAGTGATAAAAGATGAAGCTGAACACGTACCTTTCGCTGAAGCTCCGAAATAGACTCATACATGAGTTGATTCTGCGTGTGTTAAGCACAATTAGCATATCCACAAGTAGAAAACAAATCGCGCGCGCCATATATATATATATATATATATATATAGACCTAGCGAATGCAATTACCTTTCTTGTCCTAATATGTTTAAGAGCTGAATCAAGCTGCTGCTCCAGATTCTGGAGCTCTTTGAGACTCAAAGTATCAAGATCTTCTCCCATCAAATTCCTGCAAACATGGGTAATTATATCGCTTATTACACAGCTCTTGTTTCATTCTATTATTCTTTTATTATAAGTAACAACAAGCTACTGACTATTTTCAGGGTTAAGTGAATCATCCCATAAGATTTCACACACTAACTTACAACAACTCGTGCAATGTAGGAAACTTCAAGAAATAAATTTTGCCACGATTTGAACCTAAAACCTCATACGTGTTAGCTCTCTTACATTGTGGGTTCTAAAACTTGGATTTTCGCAAAGTTAGTAAAAATAGAGATACCTTTGGTTTTTCTGCAAAATTTCCATCCTAGCCTTTAGTTTTGCATGCTCCAAAGTCCAGTTTCCCTGTGCATAACATAAGACCAATGATCAACAATAAAGTCGTCATGCTTTATTGCAAAAATGGTAAAACAGTGATAATTTGAATGTGAAAACCCATGCAATAAACATTTTCCTACCAAGTAATATGTAATGCGATGAAAACAAAAACGTACACTTACCTACCATCAATTGAAAACTACATTATATTTGTAGAAAAACAATGTAATTGTATTAATATTAATAATATACCAATTTGAACAATGGAAAAAAAGAACAACATGTTGCATGAGTGTTAAAACATCATTGAATTTAGAACAATCATACAGATATATCCTTAAATTTAAAAGGTATGGCAGCGGTAAATATTATTTTTTCATAATTTTCAAATTTTTAGCTAAATCAGACATGCAACAAGCAAATCGATCTATTTTTCAAAATAAATAAAAAACTTCGACAAAACCTTTTTCCCTTGAAAGGAAGTTGATCCTTAAAGTTATTTTTTTTTTTCTAAGATCACCTAAAGTTATAAATCAATAGTTATTGTTATTTTGAATTTTGAAGCATATTACGAAATCATCTTTTTTAAAATAAATATTTAGATAACAATAACCATTAATTTATAATTTTAGAAAATTTTAAGAAAAAAAGTAATTTTAGAATATGCAAATCTCCTTGAAGATTTATATGCAATTGCCACATACTATTAGATTAACTCCAGAAATTGATGTATTTTCATTTAGCGTGCATCGAACACTCCATTGGGTAAAACAAATAACTTCTTAATGCTGGTGTTGTGGAAAAAGGAGATTTAAAAACAAATAAAGTTTTTATTAAAATAATGTGCTCATACTACTAGATATGCACTTGATGGATAAAAATCATACGGAATAAATTTTGTCATAATTATTTATATATGTATCAAAATTTAATTAACTTTTTAATGTTTAAGTTAAAAAATTATTTGTACGGCTACATTACATAAGTCTCTATGATACTATGGCAATGATTTAATGCAGACAATTAATTTATACGATTAAAAAACTTCATATTTAATTAAATGTTCTAGAAAAAAAATATAACTCACCAAGAATGCTCCATATTCTTATCAAAAGTATGTAGCATTTAATTGAATTTTATAATAATTTTCAAAAATTGAGCAATATATATGAATCCCATTAAATCGTGAATGTACGTTTTCCCGTTTTCGTAACGTTTGAAACTACATCAATATAATATTCTTAAATCATCATTAAAGTTTTGAATCTTAACCGTTTATAGTTCTTTCTAGCTTTAATTTTGGAGTTTCAATGATGGTTTACAGGGATATACCATGGATCGTGCTTTTTAGCTTTAGTTTTGAAGTTTTAAGGATGGTTTATAGGAATACGTGGATATCTAAATGATATAAAAATATAAAAATAGTTTAGGGGCCTTTTTACACACGATAAATTGTTTTGAGTTATATATTTTATATTATTCCTAGAAATAGTTTGCTCCAAATGTTATATATAATAAATGAAGTCAAAATGAAAATGGTGAAGCAAATATGACATGATGCTGATGGGGGTGAGGGTCACAGTTTGACATACACTTGCTCCAGAATCAGTTCCAAGAATCTGCCTCTCCGCATAGGAATATCTTTCATAACGTTCAAGAATCCTTTCCATGCTGCACCAACATTTAAAAAAAAAAAAAAAATTTGTCACTCCCACTTCAGATCGTATCATTCCATTTCCAATACGATTTACAATATTTGTCTGATTCATCAAGCTACCTATCAAATTAAATACTATATCTAGATAAAATATAATAAAAATAATATATATATATATAAACATAATCAACACCTAGATTTTAATAATATATAAAATCAACTGCTAAGCAAGGAAAAAGGAGAAAAAATCCGTCTTTTGTGGAAAAATATTAACTAGCAAAGAGAAAGAAAACGACAATCATATATACTTCACATCTAGAAGAAAAGGAATATATCAGATCTGCGAAAGAACAATCTCACTCGTAGTCATGGCTTGTTACTCCCATAGTTCGACGTTTACCGATTTCCTAATATATTATCTTATTGCTCACAACCTTTTGTGGTCAAATTGTGATAAACATTAGCTTTCGCGTATTTCAAAAAATCAGTTTATTTCACTTATCCATATGTCTATATAATTGGTGTAACATGCTCGAGACAAAAAATTTGAAACGAAAAATATCTAAAGCCCAAACAAGTTTGATCACAAATAAAAGCAATATTTACAAAAGGGAAAAATTTAAAAAGTAACCCCATAGTTTTTATGATTCTAGAAAATCATTTTAAAATTATCATACCACTTCCTCACCAAAATTTTGCTTGCTCTCTCTTTCTAAAGTGAGATATTTTTAATTAAAATTAAGAAACTTACAAAGAGGATACAAACCCCCTATATAAAAGTACAATTAAAAGGCCTCATTACACCTACGTCCAAGAAAAAGGGGGATCATAAAGAGCATGAAAAGATTCACCTAAGATCAAAAAAGGGACGAGCTAGTTGATGTTCCTAGCAATACAAATCAAGCGATAATTCTAGCTATTGAGGCGCGAAATATAATTCTCCTAGGGGTGTTCTCTGGTCCAATCACAATATTTCTAACTCTTCTATAATTCTTTTCATTCCTTATGAATTACCCAGTTGTAGCTATGGCTTTCTTCTACTTTAGTCTTGACACTGGTTTAACTACCATAACTTATAGTGGAAAATTATGAATAAAAGAAAATAAGTGAAAATGTTATGTTTGAATATTTAATGGAAATAGAAAAAAGTGGAAATTAATGGGTGACATTTCGATCTTTAATTACTTTTTAATTTCTCTCCACTGTTAGAGAGGAAAGAGTAAAAATCAATGGGTGATATTTTCATCTTATTAGTGTCTTTTTAATAAGTACTTAAATTTTGTATTTGATAAGAATAATATACTAAAAAGAGAGAAATATGATTTTATACATATTCCTCTTCTAAAATTAAATATTTAATAAATTCCAATAAAGTTAAACTCTTTATTTATATATATAAAAATGCAATTAAAATAATCATATCCAATACATAAAATATATATTTTTAAATCTTTTCTCTTAAAAGTACATAAATTTTTAATTTTTGTTTTTCAATTTTTATATTCCATATAATTATGAAATAAAAACAAATAAGATATAGATAAGAATCAAACATAGTGATGCTTATCCCCTCTAATAGGGGTAAGGAGGGGGTAATCGAGGCTGGTGCCCCAGCGGAGGTAGTTAAGCAAAAGAGGAAGGCCCCTTCAACTGTAAGGGATAAGGCCCTTGAGGCGAAGAAGATAAAGAAGGGGAAGCCGCTTATTAGTTAGTCAAACGTATACGACTGATCCTTAGGTCATCCTTATAAGTGCACCGATGACCTTAAGGATACCTTTTATGAAGTCTTAAATAAGTTCTAATGTTTGGGGATAACGTTGGACTTATTTAAAGACATGGTGTATGAGTCTTAAAATGAGGAGTTATACCTTCAAGGGAGTAGATCCGAGACCAAGAAAGCTCATAGGAATCTCCTAAGGTTGAAGTGAGAGGTTCACGATAACGACATTATGTTGCGCTACCAAAGGCTCAGCTCCAATCCTTGATGGGGTCGTACACCCCTAGCAATTGGGCCATCCTTAAAGACCTGTTAAGGACAGCAAGGGATGCTCCCATAGAGATGGCGGGTCATTGGAGTTTACGTTCATTCGATAGATAAGTCTTCATCTCTTTTAAATTGATATCTTTCCTTGTTGATATTGTATTAGTTACAATTCATGTGTTTCTTTGCAATGCCATGGCCAGGTGTTAATTCGATTCGGTAATTGCAACATGCTATTGAATGAGATAAAGGGACTTTGTACAATGATGTTTAGCGCACAAAAGGGCCTAAGGGAAGCAAAGTCCTCCTCTAGCAAATATTTGGAAAAAAATTAGTATGGATAATCGACGCCTGCACCGCTCTTATGTGCAAATAATTGTGCTTAAGATGAAGTTGTAAGAGGTAGAGCAAGGTCGAGCTGATGCTACGAAGACATCCAATCAGGCCAACGCACTTAGTACTTAGCTAGAGGATGAGTAAAGTACTAAGGCTCAACTCTGCCAGAAAACTAGATAGGAAAGGACAGCTAAGGAAGAGCTCAAAAAGGAAAATGCTAAGTTGAGGGCATTGGTCTTTACGTTAAAGATTAAGTTGGCGATGAAGGCGTTTAAATGTAACAGTACCCAAATGACCTTGCTAAAGCTAGCTGGTCAGAAAGTCGAATTGGAGTAGAAAATCCAAGAACTCTAAAGAGAGACCACAGGGATGAAGGAGATCATCTCTATGTTGGAGAGTGGGGGGTGCTTAATGAGGTTGCTGCTAACAAGGCCATTGAGGACTTCTACAAGACGGATCAATGGTTGGAGGATCTAGAGGACATCTCTACCGAGTGTGCTTGGTCTATTCGGGATTGGGTGCTCACTCATCATCTTGAGATCAACTTGAGCTTCCTAGGTTAGTTGGATGCTCCAACTCATCAGGAGAAAGGGTAGCCCAAGCAAGAAAAAGAGAAGTTACTCAAGCAGCTGATGCGATCTGAGGTGCCTCTTTTGCTATCGAAGATGATCAAGACATTACTCCATCCACTTCTGCCTTGAAAGCTCAGTAAGAAGTCACTTTAGAGAGTGCTTCTACAAATGACCTAAGTTGGAGTGATCTTCCTGCTGACCTAAGCCAATAGATCTCAACTCCTCCCTTTGCAGCCCTAGGCTAGTCATCTTAAGAGTGAGGGCCATCGACAAATCAGCCTTCTAAATAGATTGAAGCACTAGATTTTTTTAGAGCTGTCGAGGTTTGTTGATTCAAAGTAATAAATAATTATCCGCCTTCCCTTTTTTTTTTTTTTTTTGTACAGTAAGTCGAGATGCCGACCTTATTCTATAAATCCACTTTTTATTAATGGAATTTGAATTTCTTCATTTAGTGTACTTACTTGCTTTCTGTATTTCAACTCCTATCAATACTTTTGCTTTTTTTTGTTCAGTTTGTTGCGTTTGTTTGGTAGTGTAGAGTTAATTTGGAGGTAAAGTTAGACGTGTATCTATAGGGGAGTTCTTCAGTGGTGAAAGGGTGCTTCCCTTTACTAAGGTTACCTAAGGGAGTTAAGTCAATGGCATTTTAACCTGCTCGAATAGTGGGAGTTCCTCTATTGTATAAAGGGTGTTTTCTCTTGCTAAGGTTACCTTAAGGGGTCAAATCAGTGACATTCCGACCTACCTAAATAGTGGGTTTGTTTAACCTTTGAAGGCTTAGACTTAGTATGCAAGTAAGGGAGAGAGAGAGTAAAGAAGTAGATGATACTTGTGAAGAATAGAACTTTTATTAATAATCGTGAAAAAATTTATAGCTGTACATTAGTTAAAATATGGCCAAAGGTTATCAGTGTTCCAAGTGTGGGGGATAAGTTTGTCATCCAATCTTTCTAATTTATATGCTTCATTCCTTGAGCTCTCATCCTTCCCATGAGTTTATAGCCTCTAGCTTCTAGCAAACAAGGTTATTGACCTTCAACTCCTTGTGTTAAACCTCCTGATTGTAGTATCTAGTTGCTCGGTGCTAGTAAGCAATTAGCCAAACCATGGCAAGGTCTCCAATCTCCTCTATAGTGTCGATGTTGACATGTAGTAAGAACTTGTTGAAGATAGTGTTAAAACTTTGAGTCCGAATGTTGGGAAGCTCTAGCTTGATGGGGAAGATTGCCTCCGACCTAAATGCTAAGCGAAAAGGGGTTTCTCCCGTAGAGGTGCAGTGGGTGGTCCAATATCCCCATTAGATATTGGGCAACTTATTTACCCAAGTGCTTTGAGCTTGGTTCGTCTTCTTCTTTAAGCTCTTGAGGATAACGTAATTAGTTGCTTCCACTTGACCATTTAACTGAGAATGGGTGATTGACATCAAGTATGGCATAATATGGTGCTTAGTGTAGAATTCTCTGAACTTAAAGTTATCAAATTGATGCTTATTATTCATGATGAGGGCATAGGAGGCCCTAAATCTAGAGATGATGTTATTTTAGACAAATGACTCAACGTTCATCTTAGTGATCTTGGCTATAATTTCAGCTTCAACCCACTAGGTAAAGTAAGGCCACAATGATGTACTACCAACCTCTTGATGCCTTGGGGAATGCGTCGAGAATGTCAATATCCCATTAGGCAAATGGTCACGGACTAGTCAAGGGCTAGAGATTAGTGCTATGGCATCACTAATTGGTACATGCTTTTGGTACTGGAGGTACTTTTAAACTACAACCTTAGCATCCTACCTCATAGTTAGCTAGTAGTATTTGAGCCATAGAGCCCGAATGTAAAGAGATTAGGATTAGATGTGGTTGTTGCATACTTTAGCTTGTAGCTCTTTCATGACGTGTAGGCCCTCGTCTACTCGAAAGCATTTGAGTAGGGGAAGGCTAGCTTCCCTAAGGTATAGGACACCTTAACTAATATATAGTTAGAGACATGGTATCTCAACTTATTTACCTCTCTCGTCTATTAGGAGCGTGTCCTACTTCAAATAACTTCGGATGGAGTCTATCTAGCTTGACTCTGATGATGCTGTCGTAAGCTCTAAGATTTCAATCAAGCTCGGAGTTATGCTCTTCTCTAGCAAGTACTTTATAAAAGTCTTTTATGTCCTTTACCTTAGGCTTCTATATCCCATGGAGGCGAGCTTAGACAACTAGTTTGCAGTTGAGTTTTCAATTCGAGGAGACTCTTCTCTTTCTCCAAGTATCTTGCCGTGGTGTCATCCCTGGCTTCATATTCACTTGGGACTTGTTGGATGACAAGCATCGAGTTTGAGAAAACTTGTAGATGCTCAACGTCGATCTCCTTAGCCAACTTAAGACTGGGTTTCAAAGCCTTATGTTCGAATTCGTTATTGCTAGTGTTGAACCAAACTTAAGGGCATAGCAAACCATGATGTTATACGGTCCGATTAATATGAGACCTGTACCTCTACCCTTCGAGGTAAATGATCCATCAATGTAAAGAGTCCCTACTGGCTTGTCATTCCCAAGCGGTACTTCCTCTTCTCCTGTATATTCAACCACAAAGTCAGCCAGCACCTATGTCTTATATGCCATTCGTGGTTGATACTACATTTTGTACGCACTAAGCTCCATCATGTACTTCACCATCCATCCAGATGTATCTGGCTTTTGCAATAGTGTGTATAGTAGCTGGCCTGTAAGCATAATGATCTGGTGTTCCTTGAAGTAAGGCCTGAGTCGATGTGATGGGATGATGATAGAAAAAGGTGAATTTTTTTATTCTAGTGTACATGAACTCAAGCCCCTAGATTATACGGCTAACGTAGTATACGAGCTTGTGCTCTCTTCCTTCTGCTTTAACTAATATAGATTACCCAGTCCTTAACAGCTAAGTACAAATATAAGTCCTCCTTTGGAACAACTTAGAGAAGATTGGAAGGTATGCGAAGAAGTCCTATAGTTGCTTAAAAGTTGCCATACATTAAGGAGTTCATTCAAAACCCTTGGGACTCTTGGAAATTTTAAAGAACTTAATGTATTTATCTAAGCTCTTGGAGACAAATTTGCTTAGCACGACCACCATATTGGTGAGCTTTTGTACGTCTCAGACTGAGGTTAGGGGCTTCATATCCCCGATAGCATATATCTTTTTGATTCCTCTACGAGTGACCAAGAAGCCATGGAATTTGCTAGAGCCAACCCTAAATACGCATTTCTAGGGGTTTAGCTTTATGTCGTATTTTTTCATCTGGTCGAAGACTTCTTGCAGGTCCTTGACATAATCATTGGGCTGTTTGCTCTTGACTTTCATGTCATCAACGTAGACCTCTATGTTCCACTCGAGCTAAGGCTTAAACAACTTTGTTACCCTATGCTAATATGTTGCTTCAATATTTTTTAGCTTGAAAGGCATGACCATGTAGCAATACGTGTCAAAGTTGGTGATATATGAGGTATGGACTTCATCCTTTAAGTTTATCTTGATCTAATTGTAGCTTGAGAAAGTGTCTATGAAGTTGACTAAGGCATATCCTGAAGTAGAGTTAACCAACTAGTCGATCTTAGGAATAGAGAAGCAGTCTTTTGGATAAGCTTTGATGAGGTCGGTATAATCGATATACATGCGCTACCTCCCAAACTTCTTCTTGACTAGCACTACGTTTGCTGGCTAAGTCAGATACCTCTCCTTTTTAACAAAGCTGACATTAAGTAGCCTTTGCACTTCTTCCTCTATTGTGGCCTACCTTTCTAACCTGAAATGCCTCTTCTTCTGTTTAATAAGTTATACACTGGAATCAATGTTGAGGTTATAGGTTGCCAAGTTGAGGAAGATCCTAAGCATGTTTAATGCCAACTAGACAAACCTATCTAAGTTGGCCTGCAGGAAGGCAACCATTTGCTCCTTCACCTTAAAATGGCTCTTGATCTTGACCTTAGTGGTTTGATCAAGAGAGGGCCCGATTTGAACCTTAAAAGCGTAGACGATTTAACATGAAAAACTCGATAGGCTAATTGGGCATCAAATTGACGGTTTAATTGATTGGTTCAGAGTCGGGTTAATCTTAAAATCTTAAACAAAAAAAAAAGTACGTATATAATGTAATATACTATATATATATATAATGCAAACAAGTATATATTATATATAATACATTATTAATATACTATATATATATATACACTATATAATACACTATACTATATATAATTATATACTATATATAATATTAATATATATTATGTATTGAAAGAAATTCGATTCATGAAAATAACAATTGATATATGGATGTAAAGTTTTAGATTTGATTACTAAGAAAAAAAAGAAATAATTGAATAGGTAACAAATTATTTATAATAATTGAAGGAAATTTGGAAAAAAGAAAAAAGTTATTTATAATAATTGAGAAAATTTTGAAAAAAAAAAAAAAAACAAAACAAAACCGAGGTTTAAGAGACGCGAGAATCAATACTATTGATTCAATTGAACTTAACTTGAGCCCGCTCCCTTAAAAGCTAGGCTTCCTTTACTCCCCAACCGGTGAACCAACTATTCAACAACAGGAACCCTTGACTAAAGGAGGGGTTCTAGTTTCCCAACTGCCAAACTCAGTCAGAGCAGAGGGTTCAGTTTGATACCCTGGCAACTGGTGACAAAACTAGGCGGAGACTCTGGTTACGATACGATGATAATGTACAACTAAGGAACGGGTGTCATCCTCATATCGATCGTTTATTTATTTATCTATCCTTTTGGTTGCAGACATAGGAACTTACGTTGTTGATTATTGCAAGCACTTATCGTATTTTGTCTCTTTGTCTTTTATGCCGAGATACTTTGTGAAAGGGCAAACAAGTTATCTTGGGAAAATATTTATTTGACTTTGTTTTTGCAAATCTCAACGTCTCATGCCTTTTTTTTTTTTTTTTGTTTTTCAAGTATTTAAATCTGATATATGATATTAGAAATATTTATATAATAAGATTATAATGATTTTAACCACATGCCTTAAGTAATCATTAACATATATATATATATATATATATGATATTTTATGTTATAATATTATAATATGCGTTTAGTAATAAGCTTCCGTTAAAGACGCTTATAAGATGATAGTTAGTTAATCTATTAAATAAGCAATTTTTCTTTTTAAATATAAGTGCATGAAATGGTGTAAAACTTTCTCCTTTTTCCTAAACGAATCCCTAAAATACCTATTAACCTATACCTTAATAACAATCAACTTTAAGAATCACCTTACCCTTTCATTTTTAAGCTAAAAATATAGCAAGCCCCGCCACCCTCCCCAAATGCATACATAGATACATACATATATATAAATGGAGCATATATTGTCCTTGCAAAACATGCAAGTGTATGTACATGTCTCAAAACACGACACTTTAACAGGTGCATATAGATACTTGCTGAAGATCCAAAAATATAAACTTATCACACATTTTTGTTGATTACACAATTTACAAAAATGTAAATACGTAAAAAAATGCTAAGTTTCTTCACCAAGCATTATTTCGAGTATATTATAGGTAAAATTTTTAACATATAATTATCTTGTAACATGAGGGTTTGTCTCTCTCTCTTTTTCTTTTAAACTGTTACACCGCATAAATTTAGTTATATGTAACATGTTTTGCTATAATTAATAGAGTTTATTATATTTTAATAGAATAATTAATGAATTTTCCTCCAAGTTCTGCAATGTGCAATACAAAGCGGACAAATGATTTGCATAATCTCTTAACACGTACACAAAACCACTTTATTTATAATAACATTTCATGATACATTAAATAATATAATGTTGATGCATAATTCACACGAGGTTGATGAACATTGATATATATATTAAACAATATAAAGTTGATTTATACTCAAGGTTGCCGAACATTAACCTGCTAACATCTTAACCCTTCATGTGCTTAAAAGAGGATTCATTTCGTAAACCTTTAAGCACTTGAATACAAGTCACAGATACCAAATATGTAATATATTTCAGTATTCTATGCATATTCTTTTCTGTTAGCTTCAAGAATATGTATTTCCTTATTGCATCTCCCAAAAACAACTAACCGGCGAAAATTAATATACCACATTATACAGGCAGGGTTCTTTCCATCTCTAGCTAGCCCATAAACATTAGGGGTTTTCTTAAATTCCTTCAACATAACATCTTCAACACTTAGGATTTGTTTGTTTCGTGACACATTTCAAACTTTTCTTAACAGTTCTTCCAATTCAAGTTTTCTAGTTGTCAAATATTATTATAGTACTATGTAGGAATTACAGATAGGAACAACGAGAAGATAAGATAGTTGCTGGCCACCAAGTGTGGCGATTAGCAACCAAGGAGTATCACCTACTATCACCCGCTATCAGCCATGACCTTCAATCACTTTCATTTTAAAAGTCACTAATAACCACAACCACTCTGAAGTTTTGATACTAACAAGTATGAAAAAGAAGCTGGAAAATTTTTCCATCAAAAACCTTAATTACATGTTGAGCTACATTTCCTCTTTATTTTAATCAGTCAAACCCTTGGTTGGTTGGGTACTGTAAAAAGTAGTTAGAGAGTTATAAACTTTTCCAAACTCTTCTCGGGCTTGGTATATATATATATAAATTTATTTCTTGTGCTCTTTCCACTCTGCCTTTTGTCAGTCCATAATTCCTATAGGCATGTGCAATTCCTGAATAAAATAGTCTTCAGATAGTCTCATTATTCGACACCTTGCACACTGACATAAAAAAAAGATCCTGAATAACGTTAAATTGCCTGATCCAAAAGGTCGCATGGTGTTCTTGCCCTTGTTCGCCCTATAATATATTTAATAATCATATTTCCCTATTCTTGTTCTTTTTTAGTGCAAAAGTATAATATTTATATTTGTAATTCTTTGTGTTATCTTCTTGGGTATAGATAAGACTTTCACGAAAATGCTAGTTCGTCCAATGTTGCACCCTGGAGAGACGCTAGTTTCCTTTTTTATGTAACTCAAGCACATAAAAGCAAAAAAAGCAATAATTTATTTTGTCCATGCTGATTTTATGTTTTATTTGACTACAATTATTGTGTAGCTCATCATTAGCAAGATATATGAAGAAGAAAGAAGTAGAAACTAGTCAAAGAAAACTTAATACAAAGATCACATAACATAAAAAAAGAACTCAATTGAAAAATACATCTAGTATATGAAAACATGTAATATTTCATGCATTCAAATTATAAAATTATGTGACTTAGAGATAATCTATATGAAAAAAAAAGAAAAGAAAAGAAAGTAGATCTAATATAGATTGTGTAGGATAATAAGATTAATGAAATTGAGATAATTAAGGTAGAGCGTTACGTACCACGAGTCTGTTGCATATTCGAAGAGCTTTCCCTTAGTGGAGAAGACAATCAAAGCAACCTCAGCATCACACAGCACAGAGATCTCATGAGCCTTTTTCAGTAACCCAGTCCTTCTCTTAGAGAAAGTCACTTGTCTATTGATCTTGTTCTCGATTCTCTTCAGCTGAACCCTACCTCTCCCCATGGCGTGTAACTATGATTCGATTTTTGATTATACGATTCGATACTTAAAATTCGATATATAATTGAACTTCTCAAGCAAAAGGAAGAGCAACCCAATTCGTACCAAGACCTAAGAAGATGAAATCCAAAGACCCTTGATCTTGATTTATATATGTATATAAATAGCAAGGCGAGTATGTAAGGAAGTGAGAATAAAGTGGAGAGAGAGATAATATATAAGATTTTTATTTTCTTTTTGAAATATTCTTTCTTTTTCTTATTTTGGGTGGGTATATTGGATTGATTTCCTTAAGGAGAATTGTACTGGTGAATTACTAGAAATATTAGTAGACACAAGAGAGAGCCATGGTTATGAAAGAAAGAGAAGGAAGGAAGGGAATGGAATATGAAAGATATGGTGTTCGTTAAGCGATGTTATGGACACAAATAGAAAGGACGAAAACGGCTTTGGGGAAAGGAGAGTGGTGTTGAGGTGGAAATGGAAAACCAGGTGGTTTCGTCAAAAAATGTTGTCGAGTTCTCATTGGCCAGAACGACTTGTCAACACCGGTTCTTGTCTGCTTTTCCCAGCCACGTCAGGCTATGCCTCCTTGTCCTACGTATAGTGGTTTTACAAATGAAATTAAACATTTGTTGTACGGATGTGATTTTGTTTGGTATTAAATTCGTGATGTGATGTGATGGCTTTTGTCGTTGGGTTAAGATAGTAAGTGATGGTTTAAGAAGAGAATGAATTGATTATTAAAAATTTTTTTAAGATTTGTTTTCTTGTTTTTTGAAATCAAATATTTCCCTTTATTATTTATATTGATAGTACTTAGTATTTTTAATTCAAAGATTCAATACAACTGATACATTTGATAATTTTAATACTTTTGATACGTATGTAACAAGTTCTTAATCAATTAGGTTTGCAAACAAAAGCTTCAATCATATCAGAATAATCAAATTAAGTACGATGACGAATCAAAAAATATATATGATTAAAATTATGAATGATATAATGGTAACACCAAAGAAATGCAAGTGAGCAAGGACAAAGTAAATCAAGTGTCAATGTATAAAGGTTTCTCTTTATGAATCAATCATCTCATTTAACACCTCGTTGGGAGAACTAGTTATCTACAGTAGTTGCATTCCACCATTTGAGAAAAAAAGTTAATTGAGATTTATAAGCTCTTCCCTAAGCCATCATTTTTTTAAATTATGTCCTATCATACTCTTCATTAGATTAACACCATATCTATAGAATTTACCTCATACTTGTATGAAATAAGATAGTTATGGGGATGTAGGTACAAATGCAAGAGTTACGTACATATCACGTGTGAAGTCGTGTTACACGTGACTAGAACAATAACTTAAGTAACTTATACGAGATGATTAGGAGAAAAGTATACGGAGAAAGAGTAAGCAATCTTAGTAAGACTCTAATATATATAGTGACAGGTGGAGGAGTACAGTGATATTAAACTCCATAGTTGATGAATAACGAGGTAAAGTTCTTGAGATATTTAAGCGTTTGATCTTTAAAATAAGATTTTGATAGAATAACAATGTTAATGAAAGTTTTTCTTTTATCCAAATAAAGATGTGAATAGAGTATTTATAGGAAATGATAGTTGATCTCATCTGTTAGATCATAACAGTGATCGATGGTTAAAATTGAAGCCCTTTATTAATAATCTCAAGTGGGTTATTTTCATGAGTTTAAACCTAGATAAAAGCTTTATTTATTATTTTAATGTAAGCTAAACCAAGAAAAGTTAGATTATATAGACTAATTTAACGAACTTTACTCCAAGTCTATTATGCAAAAACTCCCTTGGTTATCTAAGATATTTAGACTCGACTTTTTAAACCTTATCATGTTAGCTCAAAGAGTCAAATTCAAATAATTAATGGCTTAATGTCCAAACTTGAATTTAGCCCTTTACATTTTACCTCATAACTAAAGTCCTTCAAACAAAGTTGATGGGGTTTAGGAATTGAATGAATCCTTTAGATGACTCAGGTATGTACGTTATTAAATAGCTGTGCCATAGCCAAATTCATTTGAGAATTGTTTAAGTGCACGAGTTAGCAGTACCTCTTAATCATTTGTCATGCTTTAGTTGGATTGAGTTTTACATTGCTCCTAAAACAACACTCTGAAATAAATCTTCTTCAAGTAGTCCCTTTTTGAGTTGATTTGTCTCTTTGATTCAATTCATATGAGTTATTAATTTTATTGAGTTGAATTTGCACACTAACTCCACATTAACAATCTCATTGGACTGACTCCATGTATTAATATTTCCTTGATTTTCTTCTTATATAGGAGCATTTTTCTTATAAAGTCTTTACTTATAATGTAAATATTTTGTATTAATTAAATCTTATTTGTTGTGCTATGAGCAAGCACGGAAACTAAACAAATTTTCAAATCTCTATTTAGAAAATTCTTTTGAAAATACTTTAAGAAAACATCCTTATCAATAACTGACCTTCATTCTTTTCATGTTAAGTCTAGATCTTTTTTAGAGTTGTTTTTTTAAACCTACTCAAAGCCATGCCTACTGTAGTTACTCTAACCCATGATTTGAGTATTTAAGTCAAAGGAAGACATCCATCTTAGTTCCTCTATCCAGTGAGTTAAGAGTAGCTTCTTTCCAATCTAGTCGATCCTTCCCTCCCTTTTTGAGAGTACAAGAGAGATCGACCTTAAGGGTTCATACCACTAGTGAAAATTAAGAGTTTACTCATTCATGTCTGGAGATATAAGCCAATTCCACTAAAGAAGCTAGAGTAAGAATAGTATAAGGTATCCTTTTCTTACTTTTTTATTACTTCTTTCCCCTTATTGGCTTGCAATGTAACAGTTAGTCTATTGGCATATATTAACATTGTATTGCTTTACTTACTTCTTTTTAATTGGAATGCATCATCCTCAATTGTTGTATTTAGTCTAGTTTGATCCTTAGTTATACAAATCAGAGTATGTGATGGACACAAACTACGAATAGGTATTCAAAGTTTAATTGGAAATGAGGAATAGGAAGTAGAATGGGGTTTTGAATGTGAATATGGATGGATATCATGCATCAAAACACAGACACAAACACAATTAGGATTGAGCTCAAAATAGGGCTTGATATAACTTAAGAACCCTAAATCAACACTTGAGTTTCAAATGAGGGGTGGGTTAGATATAACTCACTAACTCACTTAAGAAGAAGATTGATAAGAACACTAGAACGATTAAAGAGTAAAACATGCCTAATAATCACTCAAAAAGGAGACAAGCTTGAAATAAACTTACTAGAAAAGTTCTTTGAGAAATACTCTTAATGATTGATGATCATTTGTTCTCTACTACTTACAAAAAGTTACTATTTATAGTATATCCTAAAACCCTAGTGGCAAAACTGTAATAATATATTAGGCCTTAAATGCTAAAGTAGGCTCATAACTAAAGTTAAGCAAAAATATTCACCAGTAAACAAAACTGTGTTAAATGATGCATTTAACAGGGTGGTTAATGTACAGGGTATCTAACTTATCTTAGGGTAAGTTGGGGCCTAACTAGATAAGGTTAGCAGCTGGTTGTCTAACTTGGTGTTGGAGTTCTTGAAGTCCTTTTATGCTTGGCCAAGCTCCTAGTAAGATTGGCCTATAGTTGCTAAACTCAAGGGTTGGTCGGCACTAGATCCCTAGTACCGTACCGAGCTAATCATTGAACTTGAGAGCTTGGCTGTTTGGTCCCATAGATTTTGTCAGGTCAATAGAGAAGTTACCAAGTTGTTTTTCTTCCTCTTCTAGGTCTTCTGGTATCTACTCAGCCTTGTACGGCATAAGTCAACCTCAGCTTGGATCAGGTTGACCTCGATTTAGAGGTGATTGTAAGCCGATTCCTATCACTCAACCAAGGCATTATACCTTAAATTAGGTATCGAACTTGGAACACATTCCCCCAGAGATTGTAATTATCGTCGATCAGAAACTTTGAGGCTTCATTTGAATGCGTCTCATATACCAGGCTTTTGGGTGGTTATGTAACACATAATAGCCTAAATAACAATCTCTTTTTCATTCATATGTAATACTTTAGCTAGAGAGAAGATGGTATGTATATTCCTTTATTTTCCCATGTCTACTAATAGTTTGACACCTGTCCAATTGCTTTTCCTTTTTTACTCTCCTTACGATATGAGCAACTTCACTATCTTCCTTCCTTATTCCTTACTTTTCCTTACTTACCTCAAGCTACCATTTTAGAGCATATACCAGTCTTCCTTCCTCATTCATTATCTTCTTCTTTTTTCTTTTTAAAATATCGCATATTATTTTCTTTCTTTTAGCTTAAATATAAAGCTACTATTTTATGCTAGTGAAGAGGTGTTAGGTTTGTAAGTTGCTCAGCACATAATGGTGTAGTCACTAAGTGGTCACTTCCAACTCATCGAAAAAGGCTTGGTGGTTGCTTAAGGGGGAAACTAGGAAGACGTTGCTACCATTGGAGTTCATCGCTATTGGAGTTATCAAAATGGAGGCTACAGCTTAGAAATTGGCTTAAAGTTACCACTAAGATTAAAGAACAACAGTTAGCAACAACAAAGAAACCAAAGGATTAAGGGTTGAAGTCAAAATCCGAAAAACTGAACCTTGGAGAAAATACTAAGATTGCTACTCTTGTGATATGTATTACTGTTGCTTCGTAAAATAGCTTACCTTCTTGATGGTTTTCATATATAGTTGGTGGGGTTTAATGACTAATAGCATGAAAATCTAGTTACACCGTTATAACCTTGTTGCCATGCTATATTCGTTGCAAGTTGCAATTTTGATGGTAGTTGAAACATATTTTTCTTTAAAAAAATGATGTATCCATGTTGTTATTATTGAACACACTTTTCATTATGCTTATCTCTTTTGTGTTTTATAAGCATTGTTAGTTGGAACTCGACTGTTAGGCTTAGATTTCTTAACTCCTCTTAATTGCTAACAATTAAATGGTTTGTAAATAGCTATTATACGTAGAGCTTGGTAGATGTTTGAATAGCTACTGTTGCTCGAGTTCGCATCTTGGCATGATCTTTGGTAACACTTCAGTCTTAGCTCAAAACTCAACTCAGTCTTCAAATAATATGTTGCTATTGTTGGTTAAGAAAGAAGCTCAAGTGTGTAGGGTATTCGAAGTCACAACTGTAGTGGTTTACTAAGGTATGATTCTAGGACATCCAGACTGTGACTATTCGCAAATCGAGGACCAATAGGGACCAATCTTCATTAGTAGGTGACAATGAAGAGGTATAATGCTTGGGTCATGTGCGACCTCCTTTTATAATCTCCATAAAATCAATTGCAACTTGTAATATGAATTGAACATGAGTCTCAAATCATAAGCACATGCACACACGAGCATACGAGAATCAAGTGTGAGCTGAACACATACAATTTAAACATGAGTCTTGCACGTGAGCATATGAGAGTTACACATTTGAGTTGAACATAACCTCCCTTTAATATAAGCACTTACGAGGTAATATGTAAAATAAAGTTGACTCTCTCTTAATACAAATACTTATGGGCTAAACATGTAAAACAAACATAAGGCTTCCATGTAAGCATAAAATGTGAATTTGAACATGAACCTTAAACAAGAGGGCATAAGAGTTGAGTATGAGTTTACGAGCTCAACACATATGAACAAAACATAAATCTTGTGCATAGACACATGAGAGTTAAACACTTCAACTTAGCATAATCTCTTTGGTATAAGTACATGCAGGCTTCTAACATGAGTACTTCTAAACCTTTAGTATGAGTACATGTGAGTTGTGTATATGAATTGAACATAACACTCTTGGCATGTGAGTCGAATATGAGTCTTTTCATATGAGTTGGGCATATGCCTTGGCACGTGCCTTGGTATGTGAGTCTTAAACATAAGTGAACATAAGAATTGCATATGAGTATTGAATATAAGAGTGAACATGAGTCTTGAATATTAGAGTTGAATGTAAGTGAGCATGTGTCATAATCATGAGCCTTGAACATGATTTAACATGAGAATCAAACACGAGCTATAAACATGAACCTTAATTATGAAATAAATCTTGAACATGCCACAAGTCTTGAACATGACTCGACATGAGTCTTGAATGTAACGAGAGGCTTGAATACGTCATAAGGCTGAACGTGATGCAAGGCTTAAAGTACGACGTAAAGCCTAAGTGCAACGTAAAGACTAAGTGTAACATGAGGCCTGAACACAACATGAGGTTTGAACATGACTCGAAGGTTGAGCATGATGTGAGGCCTAAGCACCACATCACTCCTGAACACAACATGAGATCGAAACATGACATGACCCTTGAACATGACCTGAGGCTTAATCCAGACATGAGCTTTGTTCATGATGTAGGGCTTGAACATGAGTGTACATTAGTTAAATATATGACCATACATAAATTTAACATGTTAATTGAGCATGAGCCCTCTAATATAAACATAGGTGAGCTAAATCTTCGAGTTAAACATAAGTTCTAAATAAGGCTTCATTCCTTGTACTACCCTTGTCATTTTTTCTTCAATTTCCTACTTGTATAGTTGTATGATTTTTATTCCATTTGCACTTTACTTTACTAGTTCACTTACTTTCCTTGGTTTTCACATGTAATCACTCTTTCCTCTTACAAGTGGTAGCAACTGCACATAGGCATTATTGCCACTTTCAAGAATCAATAGGAGGAGGTAACATGACATTAGATATGAGTAATCTCATATGTTGAATAACTTTAATAATGTTATCCTTCAGATTGAGCAAGGGAGATGTCATAAATCAACATGGTGTATTGAATATCTAAAGCACTCATGTGTCGAGTGCCACGTACTCATTAGGCCTTATGCATACTTACACTCTGAGCATCGTAAGCACACGTGCATAAAGCCTTGCAAATATATGCACATCGAACATTGTACATTAGGAGTGTTGCATAAAGCTAATATAATGGGTAATGATTATCACCATGCAAGATTAGCCTCCTTATATACTGTATCCATTTATAATTTCCCTACCCCTCGCCTACCTAATTATTGACATGTGGAAAAGGGGTAAGTCAACAAGTCTTGATGCATCTCAATCCCTCATGATACCATCAAAGACCTAGTGTCATATTGTAGTATACTAGTATTTGAAAGTCATGATACCTTAAAGGGGTACACTAATTTTAGCCTTACAGCAATATACTATTTTCATATGAGCACTTGTATAAAACCTTGGTTGTATGTGCATATTTGTAATTGACTACTTATGTTAGTAGGCATTGTCATAGGCCTTATTTCATATAATCTTCTTGATTACTCAATTGTAACTCTTATATTTTCTTGTAAGTATGAGTTGTACTTGAGTAGGTAAAATCAACAATAATGAAGCTCATTGATACATTTTCATGCTCTTTTATCTTCTTGTCACTTTCATTTGCTTTTATGAAAGTATCTTGTCATTATGCACCTAGAGGTGATAGCTCTTCCTTTAGTAATAGCATGTCAAATAATAATGTAGTAGGATGCCTTTAATCTCTTTAATGACTTACAATGTCTTGATAATGTCTTGATAGATAGTGAGAAGCATATCTTGATCTAATGGTAACATAACCAAGCATATCTTGTGTCTAAGCATGCTTTGTTCTTAAAGACTCCACGCGATTAAGAGTAATGTCTCAACTAAGCAGCACTATTGTTTAGTGTAAAGTAATAAAATTGCTTTGTTATCTCTTCTTTCTTCTTGAAAATGACACCCACGGTAGGGAGCAAAGGCTTGCCCTAGTCACACTAGTGTTAAGCAATCGTAAGCTTCAAATTTTAGATTAACATAACTTTGAGACTGCTTAGACTCTGTGATTTAAGGGGGTCTTCTTTAAGACGGGCATAATTATGAGACTGCTTAGACTTAGTGATTTAAGGGATCTTACAAGTCGTCTCACATATTGAAGCAAGACTTTTGCTTATTAATGATAATATATAAAGGATTCCTTTTATGAAGTGTTCAATCGTGCATATACAATAATAGTAGCATTAATTGCTTAGGATTAATAGTTCTTTCTCTTTAATTAAGAGGGTATTTCCTACTACTTGATTGCATGGTATGGCTTACTAGGATGTTACCTAGGTTTGAATGTCAATATGTTAAAGTACTCATCAATGAGATTATTTTCACCACTTGATGGCAAGAAACATAGTAATTAGTTAGCATGAAAGCTGTAAATGATTAATATGGCATGATGTGTGCTTGGGAGCCAGTGCTCCTACCAATTCGCAGCATACTAGTCAAGCTCATCATTGTACACTTAAGAGACCAAACTCTTATTAGTTAGCAATGATGTGTAATCTATATGTTATATTCATTATTATTTTCTTTTGATTGATCGAGGGGTTTAGTTTCCC
Source organism: Lumnitzera littorea (assembly GCA_024138015.1). Taxonomy (NCBI): domain Eukaryota; kingdom Viridiplantae; phylum Streptophyta; class Magnoliopsida; order Myrtales; family Combretaceae; genus Lumnitzera; species Lumnitzera littorea. Next base: position 117,198,282 of record JAMXBB010000002.1, read on the forward strand.
TTATTTAGACATAAACTGTTTTGTGAAATTAACTCTATGCACTAAGGAGACTATTCTTTTACTTTGCAGTGACAATCGTAATAAATGAAAATACATAAATGTTTATCACATTTTGATTAGAAAATGGTAATAGAGAAAGAAACTTATTTCATTAACATAAAGTGGGTATCGTTGAACTTACACACGAAATGAAAAGACAACTAAGATTGATACAATAAGGGCATATGCTAGTTGTTAAGAGTTCTCTCACTTCCTAATTTATAAAATGCTTTCTTCCTTCATAATATCATTGGTTCACTTGCAATTCTTTGCACCTCTGTGACAACCACGCATTCTTTTCTTGTTGAATGCTCGTATCTAAGCTTCTTTCCTTATGGACAATTGTGCCTCAGGGGGTTCCACTAAGGGTATCTCCCCTTCATTCATATGTTCATCAAAGAATGCTGCTTTAGCAAAGTGATAATCATTATGTATGAATGGGTTCTTTGTTACAGGAACGAAGATGTCTTACTCATTCCAATAGCCTTCATGCATTGATAACATGTTGAAGGTATCATGTTGTAATCATGCAGTCATATCCTTCCTATAAAGAGATGGTAAGACAAAAGCACATCAATCACATGGAACCATGTAGAGCCATGGATAGGTCCAATATCAAAGACTACTTCAATATGCCCCATTGTCTTCATGGAAGAGTTATAGAAGCTATTTAATCAATTGGTTGTCACACTAAGTTTCAAACATCTATCTTTGTAGCTTTAAAAGTAGACATTAGCATAATATTAAGTGAAGATCCATTATCAACAAATGTCCTCCTGATGGACGCTTTCCATATATAGAGAGTGATTGTGGTTTGGATTCATTGTACAAATGTCAGCATTAGTAAATGTAATTACCCCCTTATTCATTGAGATGATTCCCTTTATGGAACGTGCTATAAGATGTTTCTTGTATTGATCTTACGAGATCCCTGTAAGTGCAGTCATTACCTTAAGTCGGGCATCCTCATCAAAGTCGATTAAATCAAAGAAATTCCTAACATTAGTAGTTTTCAACAAAGAAAGAGCAATACTATCATCTTCATTTGTCTTGATCTTAAGTCTTTTATGTTTAACTTTGTACGCCTCAACTAGTTACACGTCCATACTTTCCGTTTTTGTAGGGTTGTGAGTGATGACATTCACAACACAACATTGGGTGTTATGAGCTGGAAGTAAGTTGTTCCTAAGATCATTATCTTTGATGATTAGTTTTGCATTTTGAACTCACTCATTAAATATTTTCTTCGCAGTTTAATAATCTTTCGTAGGATGGCCTATACTCTTGTGAAATTTACAATACTTAAGGTTACTTTTCTTTTCATTTGTTGGCAAGCGCTCAACCTTTGGAAGTCTAATGTTCCCATCAAGTAGCCATTGGTCAAAGAATGTGTATACTTTTCCTATCGAGCATGGGTATGCCAAAGATAGTTTAGTGCTTATAGGCTTTTCACTTCTAAATTTCTTTGCTCCCTTCGGATTTTCCTCTTGGGCTAAGTTCATTGACGGTGTGCACTTATTAAATCTTACGTTTTCACCTCTTTGTCATGCTACTGAATTGTTGATCCTAAAAGTGTTCTGAAACTACATAACAAAAGAAACCAAGGAGAAGTTCTCAAGATGCATTGCATACTCAATAAGTATCTCTTGGATGAAAATCTTGACTAACTCTCTTTCATCATAAACATTTGGTATATCTAAGGAATGTTCCCGCGGGTGCTCAATGTCATCCATGAGAACTTCCTTAGGCTTTTGTTGGATTCTCCCTATGTCTGTAAGGGTGACCCTTTCTTCAGTAGAGAAAAACTTCTCCAAAAATATTTTGCACATGTTTCCTTATAAATCGACTAACCTTGAGGGAAGTTTGACATACCAAGTGTATGCCTTCTCAGTAAGTTACTTAGAAAATTCTTTTAGTTTCAAATCATCATCTAAACCATATACTTCTAGAGCTTTAACAAGTGTTCTTTAGCACTCTCCTTCTTGACATCGAACAATATGAACTTCAGACTTACATGGTTCTTAGGGTATGGCTTCGTAACAATATACTAGTGATATGGGAGTTTCAATTATAATACACCAGCCATAGACTTCATTTATATCTCATTTAAATACATGTCCAAATCCTCTTTGGGTGAATGCTTCCACCCTTAATGACATCGTAGGAGCGGAGTGCATGGGTGTAAGATTCATAGGTGTAGAGCTTGTAAGTATAGGATTCGTTGGTGTTGATTGTGCAGAGTCAACAATTGTGATAAGTGATATAGTGCGTGTAAGCTTCCAAAATTGAGTTTAGGATAACCGAGCTCAGATTTAGGGCTTTTAGGGTAACTTATCCAATTGAGCCCAAACTTTGCAACTAGAATGAAAAAGTTAGTCGAGATATTACAGTGAAGTTAGATTTTAGTAATAACGATCCGAAATCCCAATTTTGCCCTTAGAAATTGGAGTATTTACTAAAGCCCTAAAATGTTCAGAACTCCTAAAATTGAACTTAGATTACAACGAGAACTTAGAGATAAGTTAATTGAGCTATAAAATGAGATAATGTAGTATAATTTACTATAAAAAAATACACGTAATTTTTTAGTATACCCGGTACAAATAATAATTATACTCGTAAATTAACTTTAAATTGAGTAATTATATATATATTGTGTTGAATTCATGAAATTAACCTTAGAATGTATTCTAAAAATAAAAGATATGCTAGAAACTTAATTATATGAGTAAAGTTATATATTTCACATGTTATTACATAAGGTATAACCTTGTATATTAATTAAAATAATTAATTCTAACATATAATATCTATATTTAAGTAATTATTTAATAAAAGAAAAAGAAAAATTAATTAAATAATATTGGAAGGAGGCGTGGTAAGAGGATGAAATTGCAATGCTGATTCAAAAGGTGAATGTATAATATTTGGACACCTCATGCATAAAAAAAAAAAAAAAGAGATTGGAAAAGAAAATATGAATTAATTAAAGAAAAATTCCTAAACCGACTTTGAAGCACTATAAAAAGCCAAGATCATCAGACAAGATAGTTTTAGCAATTTGGAATCAGAGAAAATCGGAAAGAAAAATTAGAAAAAAATCGTAGAAAAAAAAACAAATTTAGAAAAAAACAGAAAAATTAGTGAAAGTGTGGAAACCTAACCTAGAGTAGATCTGCTGTGAAACCCAGCCACCCCCACACGGTCCACCCACCGCGCCAGCCGTCCGACAACCGCCCAGCCGCCGCCGGCCACCGGAGCACCCAAGAACACCAAGGTCAAATTTCTGCCCTGTTTTTCAATAATTTCTAAAAAATAGTAAATCCGCCCAGAAAATTATGAAAAAAATTACACTTAGGTTATTTTAGACATGCTTTCATGTGATATTTTTATTTTTGAAAAATTCGTAATATTTAATATACTTCATTAAGAAATCTGTAATTCATCCGAATATATATTAGTGAAATAAATATACTATATGATGTTGTTTCTAGCTGAAAATTTTTGTGTAGGATGAGTATGATATATGGGTAATTTCTACGTAGCCTAAATTTTTATTTGAATGATTTTAATATTTATTGAATTTTTAGGCTTGAAATTGGTCCGAAAATAGGCTGAAATTATGAATTTAATAGGAAATTATGAAATTAATTGATGAAATGGACATGTACTGATCTATAATAAATAATAATGGTATTGAGTCAGATTGGAATTAATTGGATGCTAAAAGAATTATAATTGGATAATTAGTCAAATTTAGGGGTAAAATCGTCAATACGAAAATATAGGCAATAGGTTGAAAACTTGAAACCGAGTGATAATTGAATTCCCTATATTTTTAGAAGTCCATAGAAATTTTCGGGGAATTATTAGGTGATCCGAACTATTTACTACGAATTTATTAAGTAAAATAGCTTAAATTACAAGTCGGGATGTATTTGTAATATTAATAGACTAAAATGAGTAAAATAGATAAATAAAACCTATATATAGGATCGCTAGTCGAATTGGGTTAAATAGAGATTTTATTACAATTATTAATATTTTCTGATCGGGATGTACTTTAGGTGTATTAAAATTGAATAATACTTATATTATTACAATATAAGGACAAATTGGATAAAATATAATTTAAAACTGTAAATTATGCATAATACGGTCGTTTTTATATAATTATGTATAATTGTATTAAAAATTCAAACTACCCGTTAAAATCCATCTATAAGAACAGGACTCATAAGATGTGTCGTTAAGTCTATACGAACTCAATGACACTAGTTTTGTTGAAATCGGATAACCTTAAGCAAACTAGCTTATATCTATAACATATTCAAGAATATACACATTTCGGTAACTCTACCGGAATCAAAACGTGAATTAATAAATAAAAAGTACGTTTCGATACGATCAAAACGATATATAATACGTAATAGTAAATATGATGTATAATGTTAATGATTAATAATTTAATAACATGACAGTATATTATGGAAATAATATATATATATATGTATATATATATATCCATTTTAGATTAAACCCTAATGTTTTCGTAATTATTATGAAAACTAAATTTAGACCTTTTGTGTAATTAGGACCTTCCAAAGACGGCTGACAATTCAAGTCAGAAATAACGAACGTCTGAACAAGTAAGTTGGGATGGTAGCTTCGCCGCTGTTTGGGTACTATTTTAAAAGTATCCGGAGACCCAAGAGTACTTTTGGTTGTGTTTGTAGTTAGATGATTATGCGCATGCTATGTGTGTGAATGATACTCTGTTGTGACAGGAGTTCAACTCCTTGGTGTGCTGTTCTGCATATTTGCATGGATTCTGTATTGTGTGAACTTATTGGTCACCTCTGATTATCACTAATGATTATTCGACTAAAGTGTAATTGGTCACGCATAATCACCCGTTAGGGGAAACGATTAAGAGTGTTAAGCCAAACACCGACTTCCTTCGATGAGGATAGCTGAAATGGTCCTTTCCCCATCCTTAGTCGAACTAAGTGATAGGCGAGGAGGTCGCGGCAAGGTTGGGGGCCGTGGTTCGAAGGCGGTCTTGGGAGGGGGGTGTTCTCCATTGCACAAGCCCGGGTTTGGTTTAACTTTAGTCGCGATGAAACTCCTCAATCCGGGTTGGAGCGGATGAAATTTCTCTAACCTCACAGTGGACCGGTTAACACTGTGCGATGTTTTCATTTGAGTGATTGCATTGCATTTCATCATAATTATTAACTTTATTTGTGATTATATAGTACTCTTCTGACTCCGCCCCACTTACTGAGCTAGTTGTGCTCACACCCTTATAGACTCTTTTGCAGGTACTGAGTGAAGATAAAAGATGTTCCGGTACCAACGTTCTCAGGTTAGTGTGCTGCTGTGTGGGAAAGTGAGGAACGAGGAATTTAACTGAACCTGAGCTTTTGCTTTGTCTTTAAGTTTTGAAGAAAACTAAATGGGAATTCCCTGGGAGCCCACTAGTTTTCTAACTTATTGTATATAAATCGTATAACCTGTGGTTTTTTAAAAGACTCTGATTGTAATCCTTACCCTTGGACGTGAAATGTTGTATAATTACTGTTGTAGTACTAAACTACAGATTGTATAGAACAAGTATTTTGTTAAAGCTCTACCACAGGTTTGGATATTAACAGATGTCAGAACAGACGTTTCAAGCTGGTTGAGTTGTGCGCCTTGTGTAAACTGCGTCTACGATAGCAGCTGTGAGGTCAGCTTCTATCTTAGATTAGTTTACACGGCGGGACTGTTATGACTCTTCTTGTTCGGGGCGTGACAGTGCGTGAGGATGATAAGCCTCCAATCTAAACTCTCTGGTTCTTTACTTCAGGTAATTATCTTGCATAGTTGTAGGTTCTACCACTAGAAGTTGTTCCTTAATTATAAGAGTGATTTGCTCATTGATAATAGGAGGGTTGAGTGGGGTATGTTGTTGTACCTCATTAGAAGGATTTGAGGAAGTTACTCCTTATTGTGCAGTAGCAAAGACAACCAAATCAGGTGCACATTGAGCAAACATCACAATAAGTTCACTTAAATTTTGATTAGTCTCTTGCAACTTACACATTAGTTACACATTGTTAAGGATACCTTCTTGCATGCAATCTTCTTGATTAGTGCCTCTAGTTAGAGGTAGATTTTGGTCATTGGTTATAGTAACAGTATCTTACTCTTGATTAATTCCATCAGTAGGATCAGGTTGTCTTTACCTTAGAGGTACTATGATGTAAGTATCAAGTCTTCCCTCCCCAATGGAGTTGCCAAAAATATGAGGGTATGGGTACGGATGCAAAGCTTACGTGCATCCTTTGTGTGAAGTTGCGATATACGTAGCTAGGGAAATGACTTGAGTGACTCGTGTAGGATAATCAAGAGAGAAGTATAAAGAAAGGAGTAGGAAATCTTAGTAAGGCATTAACACAACAGGTGGAGGAGTGTAATTGCATCAAACTTTATAATTAATGAATAATGGAGTAAAGTTTTTAAGATATTTAAGTGTTTAATCTTTTAAACAAGATTTCGACAAAGTAACAATGTTAATAAGGGTTTGTCTCTTATGCAAATGAAGATGTGAATGGAGAATTTATAGGAAATGGTAGTTGATCCTATCTATCAAATCATGATGGTGATCAATTGTTAAAATTGAAGCTATTTATTAATGGATTTTAAGTGGGCTATTTCATGGTTTAAGCCTAGATAAAGGTTTTATTTATTATTTTAATGTGAGCAAAACCAACAAAAGTTAAATCAAACGGACTAATTTAATGAGCCCTACTCTAAGCCTACCATGTAAAAACTCCCTTAATCATCTTAGATATTTTAGGCTTAATCACCTTAACCTAAAGAATCAAACCCAATTAATTAATGGGCTTAAAGCCTAAACCTAAATTTAGCCCTCTACAATAGCAAATTAGAATATGAAACTCTTCTCACGAAGATTACAATAGGTTTCCTCTATAAATTCACCCAGTTCTCCATTACAATATAATTTAACACTAGTACTCATTTAAGTTGTCCTTTTCTTTTCTCAATTATTTTCTTATTATTCTTATTGTTCATGTTTTCAAGTTGGTCTTTGAACAGAAATAGCTGTTTGATTTAAATCCTCAAGAAATTATTGATTTGAGAACTTTCCCTTCATTTGATTTTCTCATTGGTTAAGTGATATGCCTCCTTATATGTTAGCTTTGACTTTCCATAAGTTTTCTTCAAATCTTTCATTATCTATGATGTTTCCATTCATTTGTTATAAGTATATAATTCTCCTTAGAATTTATCTAAATAATATGAATAGATATCATCCAAATATATGAATTATGTAGTGTTAAGCTTTCAATGCTTTCATTGCTATAGTCATGCTTTGGGTTCTTCCTTGCTCTTCTAAACAATTTCTTACTTTTGATTTTGTTAGAATTTCATATTGTCTTTAGCTTATACTATTTATTAATGTTTCTGCTTCTAATAGTTCTTAAAGCTTTTGATAACCTTGTAACTCTTATTCACTCTTCTAAGCTTCTAAGCTTCTAACTTCTTACATGCATTTTCATCCTAGTTCCATGTTTATACTTCTAGTCTTGCTTTTCTTCCAACTCTTCATCTTCCTCACTTCTTTTCCAAAATTATTAGCTTTCTTCTTGGTGATCAATTATAGCTTCTAAACTTGTCTTGTCTCTTGCTTAATTTAAGTTCTTCTTCTTCTTTCTAGTTATGTCATATACAGTCTATTTTGTATAATATTCTTGTCTATTCTCAAGTTTTGCTTCTTCTTTATATTCTAGTAGTTTTAAAACTAAGAAGTTCATCTTATTTATGTACAACTTCTGCTTCTTCTACTGAAATACACAAATAGCTTCATTAGTTAAATATAGGGTTGAGCAAAAAACAAACAAAACCGCAAATTGTATTGGACTAAATTGAATCACATCGTAAACTAGTGTTGAATGTTCTTTTGGTTTGGAAAAATTACAAAACCAATTCGCTCTTTTAGGTTTATAAAAATTATGAGCCAAACCTAAGGTTATGTTCAAATTAAAAAATGAATTAAACTGTAATATTAGATTTAGTTTGATTGAGAGGGGCGAGACATACTAAACCAAACTACAATTATCCCTAGTTAAATACATATAAGTGGTTTGTTATTATTAAAACGCTTTCTAGAAAAGTTAACATACATACTTATACACACAATTGTATATACATGCATGTACGTACATACATATGCAAGCATGCACGAACACTTGCACAGATACGTACATGCACATGTACATGCGTATACACGCATGCATGCATACACTCACACACACATAAAAACAAAGTTGTGAGAGTTTTAATTTCATCTAAATATCATCAGAAGATTTATAGAATCAGTACATAAAACCATGATGTGGAAATATAAGTGTATGGGTTCAAATTGTAAAGGGTCACATGTGTATTACGTGTCAAATCACACTACATATGACCAATGAAATGACTTGACTTATACGTATGGGATGATTAAGTGAGATAGGATAGAGAAGAGGAGTAGATAATCTTAATAAGCTTTAACATATAAGGTGATAGGAAGAGAAGTGCAATGGCATTAAACTCTAAGTGTTCTTAAAATGTTTAGGGGTTTGATCTTTGAGATAGGATTCCAGTAAAGTAATGAGGTTAGTTGGAATTTAACTTCTATCCAAATGAGGAAATAAATGGGGTATTTATAAGAAATGATAATTAATTTGATTTGTTGGATTATAATGTAGTTATGATTGAAGCCTTTTATAAATGGATCTTAAGTTGACTCTTTTAATAGGTTTAGGCTCAAATAAAGGGCTTTGTTATTTTTTAGTGTGAGTTAAATAAAAAAAAGTTGGATTAGATAGAGCCAATCTAATGGGCCTTACTCAAAACTTATTGTTTTAAATTTCCCTTAATCATCTTGAATTTCACTGGCTTAACTTTTTGGGTCTTGTCACCTTAGCATAAGAAGTTAAATCCATTTCATTATTGGACTTGAAGCTTATGAGTCAAATTTAACCCTATATAATAAGTACTTACATAGTAGAAAAAGATTGAATTTAACTATAATATAAACTATCATACAAATAATTAAATGTAAATCATTATGCTAATATATAAAGTTAAAATTGAAGGAGTTGCAATGATTTAAATTACAATACACATAAATCATTATAATAAAATAAAAAACTAAAATAAATCATTAATGATCAATTGCCTTATCATTATTAAAACCAACATGAGCTCTCTCATTACTATTATCATCATCCTGATAAAATCACCATTACATACAACGTTATTAGTACAACTAGTACTAATGATAATAATATGATTTGGAATTGTTTGAAGTATGCATTTATACTCCATCTTCACCAAAATCAATATCATGATTTATGAGTTGTCTTGCACATTTAACAACATAATAATTGTCTTTTATATTTGTTTAATGTATTATTTTTAAAATATAACATATGTTTATCATATTTGTATCTTGCTTAAAGAAATACTAATGAATGATGAACTCGAGATGCGGGTGTTGGGTTCCGGTCAAATCACACATTATAAACATGTTGCTAGCGTAGCATATAGTAATAACATTATGCAATATCAAATGTGTACCTACTAAAAGAGCCTGCTATTCATAAATCTTCTTGGATGCAAAGCTTGAAATATATCTAATTAATGAATTCAAAATAGGTTAACATGCTGGTTGCCATGGAGAAAAATAATTTTATTTAAGAAAAAAAAAACAAAGACAAAATAGAACATTTTCATTTTTATGATTATCTTTTGAGTGGCTTTCTTCTTCCTTTTTTCCCTTACGTGTGGTGAATATCCATTCTGTTGTCTATCTCACATTAGATAAAGGAAGTGGAGAAACCACTCAAATACATTATCTACCTGAATAGTTTGATTACTTGGACGTTATACAGCTTGAGTTGAGAGTTCAAATGGATGGAAAGATGTAAATAAATTGAACAAATAATATTAAATTTTTTTATTTTTTATAAAATATATATTTTTAAGTGGTGTAGATATTGAAATGTGGCTTCTCACTTTAACATAATAAATAATTCAATTGTTCATTTCCACAATAATCGATTACCCGATTAGACATTAAACTTATTTTAGCTTTTAAAGATTTCGAAACTTAAGTAGGGAGGGAAAAGCTTATTCTTTCCAAAACTTTATTCAATAACCAAATCAACACAAGCTCTAATAAGCAAAGTTTAAAGAAAATCTAAAAGCTAGAAACCATTACGTAAAATTCTTAAAATGAAAAATCATTGATGAAAAAGAATATCTCCATAGCCTAGGTAAATTTGTGAAAGGATCATCTGATGGTAGGTTCTATATAATCAAAGGAGAGGTAATATCACGATTTACATATTAATATTGTCATTTTTTATGATTATACACTTGAAATTTTGACTTATTTAATTATACATATAATTGATGATTTAATTGTCATGTTTATGTTTTAATTAACTCAAATTCATACTATTAGTTCAATCAATACGATTAACTAATATAGTGGTTTCTCACTGCTTTAAAGAGCTTGCACAACCCCCTTAAAATCATAAATAGTTACTCATAGCTATTAGTAGGTCTCGTAACCCACTATTTTGCAAGGGATAGCCACTAATTACTTGTCGAAGGTCTGACAATCCCTCTAAAACCGTTAGTGGCCATCTTATTAGCTAATTACGTAAGCTGAACTAATAGTATGAATTAGAATTAATTGAGATATAAACAGTAACAACTAAAATCTTTAATTGTGTGTATAATTAACTCAGTTAAAACTTCAGCTATATAATTGAAAAAAGTAATAAAGTTAAGATATAAATTATGATGTTAACCTAATAAATAATGCTACTATATATAATTGTTTAATGAAGAAGAAAGAGATTAACTTGAACATTATGCTATAAATACCATCTTAGATGATTGGAATAAAGAAAAAGACACTATGAGTTTTGAGTTGGTCTCGACTTAAATATTACGAATATCACAGCCTGCCTTATTATCATATATTGTTTCCTATAGCACCTAGTTCTATAAGGATGAAATTTTTATGTGACTAATAGAAATACAAATCACATCTAGAAATCAAGCATTAAGTAATCTTCACCACATAGAGGAGTCTCTTAGCTTAAGCGAGATCATGAACGGGTGAAGATTTTCCAAATACTTTTCCTTCGTATGGGAAGGAAAAAGGAGCTACGAATAAGCATTGAAGCTTCATTTTTATGCCACATGAAAATTAGTTATTCATTGAATTATTAGAAAAAATTTAATACAAAAACAATTTTATGGTGAAACTTAAATCACCCGCTAGATTGCCTGATAGATCAATATGGAAGATGAATAGCCAAGAAGACAAACCTATATCCATACAAAAGAAGAACCTAAAGGTTTTAGATTTTCAACCTTAATATCATTTGCTCTTAACATTTTCACAAAAGGATGGCAAACAAAGGGGTATAGGCTTTGGGTACAGCATTAAATGTACATAAATCCAAATATTTCATTTCATTTATAATGATAGATCATAATAAAATAAAATTATAAAGGTCTATAAGTAGAATTGAGGTCCCTAATATCAACTTGGTGGCCTGCAAAATTATAGTAATCTCTTAATTGGGCCACATAAATCATGTGATAATTATATATTGTAAAATGCTTATTAGTTCAATCATTACTATCTATACTAAATGCCATCATCAAAAAATCTTGTCCATTAATAATATTAATATAAGATCATAGTAGCCTTTGTCACTATTTATTATGACAAGACTTATCAATGGTCACTAATATCAATATAATTAGTGACATAAATCAAGTATGGATATGCAACATCGAAATTACATGCAGTTTGATCCTTAACATGCTTATTTCCAGTATGTCTTGCATTATAAATCATAACATATTCTTTACTCTATACACAATTGTAATATAAATATATATCTTTGATTCTAAGAATCGAAAACAATTATATATTAGTTAGTTATTAAAAAAAAAAATACTATACAACTTGGGATATCAACTTACTATTACATTGTTAATATCTATAACACTCATATGAGTGACATGCTTATGAAATACTATAGGTGGTAAACCCTTAATAAGTGGATCTACGATCATGAAATTTTTACTGATATGTTCAACTAACACTTAATAACTTTGAACTCTCTCTTTAACAACAAGAAAGTTTATATCTATGTGTTTGAATTTTGACAAACTTCTATTGTTCCCAGAATATAATTTAATGACCTTATTATTACAATAAATTTTTAGTGGCCTTTCAATATGTTGACATATTTATAGTTCTATGATAAAATTTTGTAACCACATTCACTAGTTTAATGCTTCATAACAAGTGATAAATTCTACTTCATGGTAGAAGAAGTTGTAAGTATCCATTTGACACTTTTTGATGATACAACTCTATAAGCTATCATAAAAATGTAACCTATATTTGATTTTCTTCTACTAAAGCATTCAATAAAGTTGAAGTGAAAATACCCCATGATCTCAAAATGATTACATGTTTAATATGTAAACACATAATCCTTTGTTCTTTATAGATACCGCATGACACAATTTCTTGCTTTTCAATGATTTATGCTAAGGTTACTCAAATATCTTCTAAGCATTCCAATAGTGTATGCAATGTCTAGGTGTATACATACTTAAGAATACATAAGATTTGAAAGTGAAAATTTGAATCAAAGCTTACTTTTAAGTTTATGTATGTTTTGAAGGAAGTTAAGAGCAGCTTGCTCATGTTAATTAAATTATGACTAAGTTATGATCATATTATGCAATGGATCATGCTTGTATTCATGTTTTAATTAAGTTGAGACTTCTCGTCCTTATTTAGGACATCATGTTCATCTAACGTTGAGAATCGTTTTCATATTCATGTTTAAGCTATGTTAAGATTTCTCCCTTATCCTCTATCTTACTCCCACCAATGGAAACACTCATACACATACAGACATACACATAAGATTTCACCTACTTCACTTGGTATTAGAACAAGAAGAATCAACTACCCAATAAGATCTTTAACAAACATCAAGCACTATTAAGTCTTACCAATTGTAAAATCCTTAAACTAAAACTAAATCAATTGAAATAAGAAATATTCAATGAAATATCCACCAATTCCATTAGGTATCCATATCTTCTACTTACATCACACAAAAATATATTATTAGAATATGTCGAAAATGGAAATAAAATGAAAAAAAATATTATTATCCTCTATTTACCTACCATTCCAAAAATCTACTAGCAAAAACCATCTTATATTGTCAGGACAATCTACCAAAAGAAAATTATCAAGGTATTTATAACCAATCACCGATGGCAACTTGCATAACTTGGTTATGTTTGCAAACTAGAAGACATGGGTTATGTTTCAGATTTAAAGGTTAGCAACAACTTGCTTTGCACTTGAGAATTTGAAGAGGTCATTGATGGCGACCTAAACATATACTACATTTGCATACAAGATGCAGGGTCATTGTTGTTAGTTACTCAAAAGAAGACAACTTAAGTGGTGGATCATGCTTGTTACACAAATAGAAGCAACCCTATGGAGATAGAAAAAAAGGTAAAGGTGGTGGTTATGGTGAAGCTAGAAGGGAAAAATATTGAATTAAATTTCAAACTTTTTATTACTGGAATGCATAATAAATGTATATTTCTAACTCCATGCTAAGGAATGCTCATCTAATAAAAGGTAAGGTACTTTTGGCATGTAGAGTGGATACTTTATAAAGTATCCTATAGAATAATTATCCTATGTTGATTAGAAGTGAAATCACCTTTTTTCTAATGCTTTAGACCAAAGTAGTTAATAAGTAGACTAATAACACTAATAAGCTCATTTTAATCATTTAATCTAAAAGTTTCTAATTAGTATTAACTTAGCCTAATATACCACTGCACATCATCTCCCACAATTCATGTGGGACTCTATTCACATAAAGTATCACAATTTTCCTAAGTGATCACAATATAAGGACATTTTATAAGACTTAACTTGTTTGGAAATATTAAATAATTAAAAATAGAATTATAATTCCTAAGGATTATAATTGTCAATGAATAGATGTTCTTTATATGGTTTATAAATGAACAAAACTTTGCACACAAAGGTATTATCAATTCTTATATGATACATCTTAACATTTTGTCATTAGTGTTAGCTATTTCTCAAGAGATTACCTATCTTAGGAGTGTTCCTCGCTAAGCATATTTAATCTTAGAGTTTTGATGAGCACCTTTTACATCAAAAGGCAATTCAATAATTATAGTTTCCCTACACTACACTTGAGGGATATCATAATCTTCCTCACTTTTAACATCTTTGTTAGTTTTGTTATGCATGTCAAGGGCCATACCAAATAAGAAGGACTATCAAGGTGCTCTGTTATAGACTTAAGAGGTGCCTCCACATTGTGAAAGTTTGCGCTGTATAGCACTGAGCTCCCTCTTCAAGTAAGTGAACTACTTTGATACTATTTCTAGTATTTAAAATTTCATACATCAAGGTATTGTTCGTTTTGCTATGATATACCTCATGGTTTTATCATTGGTATTAGCTACTTCCTAAGAGATCACCAATTTTGAGAGTGCTCTTTATTAAGTACACTTAACTTTAAAATTCTTACGAACTTCAAGCCAATATATCAAAATGATGTCATGATGATTAGAGTTCTATTATACTACGCTTAAAGGATATCACATGGGTGGACTAAATTTTGCCTTGAATATACTAGAAATGGATTTAAGTGACAAAAATTCCCTTGTCTTTAGAAACCTTGTAGCACCTATTATTGTCATGATCACAATATCACGATGGCCTAGCCTCATTTAGCTTTCAAAATTTAGATAAAATTACCATGTCTAACCAAGATACGAAACACTAGTGATGTCCAACTACTAGAGTCTGGACTACCATGACTTGAAATACTAGCAATGCCAAACATTACTACTTGCTTACAATTGGAGGTTACACAAACTTTAGTAGTATTAGCTTAAATTAGGCATCAATTCAATTCAAATGACTGATGAATAACCTAGGTCCATTACCTTAATTTAAGCATGATAAGGGCCATGTAACCTGGTTCCATCACATGGCTTAATGGTAGGCCTACGTGATTCTAATGCTCTTTATTCACTTAAGTTAAGTTGTCAAGTAATTGCATAGATGAGGTAGTAGGTTAGATAATTGGTTAGGTCCTTGACTTGGCTAGTAGGTTAGATTGACAATAGTTGGGACTCCATAGGTAAGGTATAGAAACATACAAGTAAAGACAAGGGGATTCTGTTGTAGCAACTGCATGTATATGGCGTTAGTGTTATGTTTCATGTAGCCTTAAGAAAGTGACATAAGATTGCTACATGGAGATGACATGTATAGAGAGAGAGAGAGAGAGAGAGAGAGAGAGTAGGGAAGAGAAACAAATAATCTCAATACACAAACATGATTGATAAAGGAGTTATAGAGCATAAACTCCTCTATTATTAAGAAAAACCTATAAATAGGGCCAGTTGACCTCCTCCTTTTTGGTATCATTGTCAATTGCCAACTTGCTTTTTCCTTAGTATATTTGCCAAAATATAGATAAGAGGATCCGGTTCAATTGTTCAATGTATACAATGTGAGGGTTGTGCACCATGTAGCTTTAAAGGAGTAACGTAAAGCCAATACCTGAAGATGACTTGAAGAGAGAAACTTAGAGATTAAAGAAATGACATAGTTCCATAAAACTATTACTCTAAAAGATTAAGCAAGGCCAAAGAGAAGAAAGTGCAACTTTTCCTCAAGAGCAATGATTTTAAAACTTTATGACTTCTCTACTTTTCACTTATATGTTTAAGTTCCCTATGATTGCTTGTTTCTCTTCCTTATTATCTCTCCCTAAATAATCTTTGTCTCATCAATTCTATGTCATTCCTTGATTGTTACGTTAACCATGACACTCATGTCATATAAACGTAGCCAATACAACTGCATTTCCTTGTCTATAATAAGTATTTGGTCCTAAGAAGAAATCATAATTCCTTGTTAATTAGGAGTGTAATATATTATAATATGTAATTTTGGAAACTTTCTAACATATTTTCAACTACTATTTAATATACTATACTGATTATATGTTAGGCATAATGTTTTTTCATTTTAATTATTTGTTTAGGGAACAATAATTCTCATCTTATTGATATGTTTTGTTGTAATTTAATATATACACATCCAAATATTGGAAAGGTAATTTGATTACATGAATAAAAGTATGGAAAGTGTTGATAGTAGATTTTGGACCTAAGGCCTAGGACCAATACAATTGGGAGCCTACTTAGGCTAAGGTATCTAGCGCAAGTCTCTTTCCACTATCAACCTCTCTATTGTTCAATAGGATTACCAAACACCTCAATAGCAAAATGAAAGACTGATTAGGTAATATGATGCAAACTACACATTTAATGTGTGAGATTGTATGGCATCCCTACAGTCTCAAATTTGAAGTGAATTGCATAAGGCCTAAGGTAGCCGTCATACCTTACCAGCAAGTCACATCCATGCTGAGCCCTTAAAAACTTAAGACAACATGTTTGCTTTTACCCTCCATCACTCAAGATTGACTTAAGTATTGATGTAGCGATACTAGTAAACTCCAATGTCTACTTTAGCTATTTGTTATTTATGTAAGTAAGCTTATATACCATTAAAGTTCATCCATACCTCGTAAAACTACTCCATACTCCTTTAACCTCTACTGCATAAGATCTAAGGCTAATAGCAAAGAAACTAAAAGATTGTGTTAATTTATTTACAAATAGTATGAGGTGATGGAAGATAATGAAACATTGCTAAATAAAGACAGTAATAGAGCTCATCAAATTGAAAAAACACCCTCCTTTTTTATGCTACTTCTTTGCTTATAAGATGCTTTCAAAACTTTATAAAATTTGTATGCTTTCATGAGGAAGCAAGTCTAACAAGGATGTTACATAGCAAAAGTTAGAGTAAAATAATGCTTATAATAGAAAGAGTGGTTGTTTAAAAGAGAAATGGAAATTTTGAAGTTAGATACAATCAATGAGCATTACATTATTCAATTTTTTATAATGCTAAAGAATGTTTGTATATATAATTTCATAAGTTTTTTCAATTCAAAACCTTTGATTAGTAATAACCTTTGATCATTTGTAAATTTTTTTCATTTTTCACTTAGATCTTTTTGCTTTTAACAATTATTTTCATTTAGCTATGTACTTAAAAGACATGTACTTTTTGTAAAAACATATAGTATGGAGAAGTTGCAACCTTTGCTTGATGGGTTAGGTTCTTTTTGACACACGCTTTTTATACTATAAGAGTAATTTTCTACATTCCACAACGTACTTAACTAACCGACATTATGGGGTGTATGCAATAAAGAAGCTGGTGAGAATTAGTTCAAATTCTTAAGAAAAGTTGACTTGAGTACTATATTATAGCTTATTACTCTAATCCAAATCAATCTAATGGAGTTTGGACTAAAATAGCTAAAAGTGAACTAAACTAAATTATGAATGCTTTAGAGAAACTTAAATGCATAAAGGAGTGGGATTGTGATACTTAATCCTTTGGAATACTTTGCAATTCATATAATTAAAGTATAATGGATTATGATTGTAAGAATTTTGGCCAAGCTCACTAGAACTCATTCTCAATCATTAGTAATGAAGCTCTTACTTCAGCAAAGATGCATTGAGTCAATGATGTTTTCTCATAGGACTCATTAAATACTTAGTTATTATCATCAACTAAGTACCCAATTTGAAATGTGGGTCGTACATAATCAAGTGACATAATTTGCACTTCCAATTAGAAAACATTTATCGGTTAAGTGCTTTTGAAAAAAATATCGATGTTATAGAAAGATTTTGGGAGTACCTTTGTTTATTCAAGCAAAAATTCAAACTTGATAATGGCATTCAAATAATCTCATTTATCATAACCAAGAGTCAATTAAGAAATAGCAAGTTACATGAATAAATTATGCTAAAATTTAATGTGATGTACATCCATTTACTATTATATACTACTCATGCAATTTCAACCATCAAAACATCATAATCTCACAATGATATATTTAGCCCATAATATATGCAACATAAACACACAAGAAATATATAAAATGCATCATATTAAACACAATGAAGAGTTTATAGTAAACTAAAGGAAATTACAAAAACTTGCAACTCAAAATTCAAAAAAGACATGTGTTCTTAGTGTCTTGAGCATTCCAAAGAGCATACACTAACTCAATCTAACTAAAACTAATGAAACAAACCTAAACTTTTCTACCCTAATCATGTTAAATAGAAAGAGTTATTGAAAATAAGAAGTGAGTGTCCTCTTCAAATGAATGAAAAAAACAACTTTTATAAATAACAAGTATCATCCTTACAATGGGTGCTACTATTTGGATAGTAGACACATGTTAACCTCCATTGACTTAAGTTTTAAGTGATGTCATCAAGGTTTTGGTATATTATCTAGATAGTGATTCATTTGCTATCTAAAAGGTAAAAGAGAGAAATGTGATCCATTATTTTGTGGTTATAGGATTTTGGATGGCATGGAGTAGCATTTGCCTACCCAATGGTAGGTTTTCTAGTTACCATCAAATGTCTCCAATTCTCTATATTAAATCAACAAAAATTGACACTTTTCACCTTAAAATTTTATTCTTTTTTAGATTTCTTATGTTTATTGGTCCATTTTACACACCATTAATTTATTTTGAATAATTTTTGTATATTTTTGCCTTAATTATTTACATGTGAGGGCAACTTTTAAGTAATGGATAATGCAAACTTTGTGCTTATCACTTTCAGTGACTTGATGATTAATAAATACCATCTTAGCACATGATGTTGTCCTCTCATAAGTTGAAGGCACACTTTTTCTTAGTGGTGTAACATTTCATATAAATATGAAAAAACTATTAATAGTCATAGAAGACCAATAAATATATATTTATATAAGTAAGGGTAATTGCAAATGCACCTTATTATATTTGATTTTTATGCACTTAGCCTCTAAGTTAGAAATAAGGCATTTAGATCCCAAAATCCTAAAATGTGCATTTTGTCTCCTATGTGACCATATTGCTTTTGTTTTTGTGTATTTTCTTTTTTATTGTTTAATCCAAATATAAAATAACAAAATAGAGTTAAAAGCACATTTTTCAAAGACTAAAGTTTTATAAGCTCAATTTAAAAGATGAGGGAGTTAAGTGTACATAAAGTAAATATAAATAGATATATTGGCAATATCACATCATATTTATAACAATTTATGAACAAACTTTGTTAAATTATTAATTTTGATAATATTTTAAGTAACTATATTATTCTCTTAATGCTATGTATACTTTAAATAAACATCGCGCATAACACAGACCTTAACTAGTTATGTAGGATGTGATTCTACAAACTAAATACAATAGGGATATCTACTATAATCCTATACTATAATGATAAGCGAATAGGAAAATCCTAATGCAAGAACTCTTGCACAAGTTCTTATGTAAAGACAATTAGTCTTCTACTAAGGATTGACTTGGCTCCTTACTAGAAATATGCAAGTAAATTAAACAAGTTAATTTGGCTAAATCTATTTTAGTTTGCAGGTTAAAAGAACTAACTAATTTTGACCCATTTTGTAAACAAGTTAGAATTTTATTAGCCTAGTCAACTTGATCTCATCCATTTTGACTCACGAGTTCAGACAAGCTAATCCACTGATCAAATGGATTTTTTTTTTAAATTTAGATTTAAAAACATCTATTTACACAAATGCTTAACATTGATATTGAGCATGACAAGAGAAGCTTTAATGTAAATTGTAGACCTTTTAATTGGATGAGAAGTTTACTACCTTCTTCTACAACTAGTGCTGTGGATGAATATGACAAAAATATTGCACGAATTTATATTGCATCGAACAAGATTACATGAACAATAAAATGGAAAATCTTTTCTTTGTTTTTTTCTTAATTTTTTTTTTCTTTTTTGATTATGGGTTGAGGCAGGAAGATTTTCTTTTATTTCGATCAGGTTGCATAGACCATAATTTGAGATAAAGAGAAAAGCATGGCACAGAATCAAGATTCTTTTATGATTTAAGAGCTCAAAGTTAAGATGTATTTTTCCAGAATAATTGCATACATATCTCTTTTAGCTCAAAGTTAGGAAATGGTTGAGCATTTAATATTTCATCCTTTGAAGTTCGATCCTCATCTCAGTCAATTATTAACCCGGAGGTAACGTTGGGTTTTAGTAAATTAATTACTCTTTGCAACCAAAATTAAGACATTAAACTTCATATGTTTTCAAAGTCCATTTAGAAACATTGTACAATATTTCACATAAACTTAGCTGCATGCGTGATTATGTTGTGCTCTTTTTTTTTTTTTTTTTTTTTTTTTTTTTACTTTGTTTCCTTGCATTTATTTTTTAAAAATGGCCAATTTGGCCATCACAAATTAACCCTTTTTTAATCCATAGGTTAAATGGATTAGGCGAAATTGGCCTGCTTTTTATATGGATTGAATTTTTTAATGGATTAAACATGTTGACACATAAACCAAGGTCTGTTGGCATAACTTTACTCCATACTACTTTACTCCCTTTTAATTTCTTTTCTTTTTTATTATTTCTTTTTTTTTTTTTTCCTAATTGTGTGTGTCCGATAAAGTAGCACTTACAACTACAAAAACTTATAATAAACTCATCTAAGTAATTCCTCATAAAAGGGAGAGAATTGTAAGTCCAAAGATTTCTTAAAATGGCTCTAAGAAACCCCTTAAGCAACACACCAACAAAAATTCTTAAGACACGTAGAAGTAAATCAATGACACTCTATGGCCGGTTTCGGCTTTTGGCATCTTTTGGTTTCCTCACTTGAAAAGAAAGGAGAACAGTAAATGGACACTAGAATCCCATCTTAATCTCAATGCCAAAGTCCTACCTTGGTTCATTTCATTTGCTCACAATCTGGCAAAAACAAAACGCTAACCTACTTTCCTAACTACTAATGAAAGTGAAAGGAGCTATTACTATTACTTACACTTAGGGCAACTCTTGACCATCGATTTGTTATGATCCAAAATAAGGAAAATCATATAAAAGAATTTTTTTTTCTTAAAAAAAAAAAATTAGTTGATAGCTAGTATATTAGTTTGTTTTCTAGAGAGTTTTTAGTCTTAATTAAGCTAGATGATCGTTAGACAATTGGGTAAATACTCTGCAGATAATAAAAACAGACTTCTATAAAGGAGAACTCATCCATGAGTGGTGATGGAAAAAAAAATCCTAAAGTTATTTCTCCTTTTATCAGATTCAGAATATTTTGAGACCACTTCATCTCGAATTTTTAATGTAACAAATTCATTAAACGAGTTCTAACAACTTAACACTAACTGAGAATGTTAGAAATTTGATATTCAATTGTATTTTAGGTTTTCTTCAACTATCTTGGTTAAGTTAATCAAGTGAAGCTAGCTAGTTTTTCTCATGTAGGTATAGTTCATGAGTTAGATTGTCGGCTTTCCAAATGGGAAGTGGGACTAAGTTGACTATTATGATATTTTGAGGCATTTGGAAAGGTTTAGGAGATTAATGTATTTTGACTATTTTTAAAATCAATATAGCTTTTTACGTAGAAACCTATGGCGTATATTTTCTTTTTAAGAAATTGGAAACGGAAGCAAAATTTAGAATCAGTGAATATAGGTATATTAGTTTCTCCATATATTAATAATGTGTTTACTTGAAGGTAGTAAAAAGAAAAAAAAAATTATTAACTTATTTACTTGAAAATTGATTAATTGATTAAAGAATTTTTGTTTCTAATAACTTTTCTATTCTCTCTAAATAACCCTTACTTTTTGGAAGATTGAATCCTTTATTCCCTCTTGATAAGGATAAAAAGTTGAGTTATTGGGTTATTATACCCTCAATTAATAAGAAATATTAAATGACTTTTAGTTCTTTTATAAAAAGATAAAATAAAGGTATATTGATATTTTTGTTGTGGTCCTAACTTAATATAACAATTGATAAGGTGAAGTAAAAACCATTCCGTATAATAATAAATTACATGAAATAAACAATATAATATAATTTCTATCATATTTCTAATAATAATCATTTTTAGAATACACTTGTTCTATTTCTTATATATTCTATTTCAAAAAGTAAATCAACCGTAAATATCCAAACTAATCCCGAAAGTGGGTGATCTCCCACCCGGCCATATGGTATTCTAAGTTAAGTGTTTAGTACCTTTATATCGAGCATGAGATGTGAAGTGGGAACCAAAACCATGCTCGTAAAAGTGCAATAAAGACTGGAGAGGGGCAAATTCATATGTCGTTGTCTTATCTCTTCATAGAAAAGATTGATCGACTGACACAGTGGGGTGTAATTACAGAGAGGGTCCTGAAAGAGAAAGCATACCATCTGCAGTGGTTCTGCCTCCAACGTGCTCAGCCGTGCGCTACAAAGGTGGGCCTGCCTTCGTCACTCCACTACACACCAAAATTGGCCCACGGTGGTGTGGCCGCACAATGGGGCCGAACAATGTTCGAGTTACAACGACCATGGCGGGCTGTGCTTTGGGCAACCGCTTTCACATGTTGACATGAGACCGTTAAACTTAGTATATAGAAATGATCTCAAATGAAACGAGTTGGAATGGAATAAAGCAAAATTAGGACCGAAATGATAAAAGGTTAATGTGATAAATAATATAAACTTTACCAAAATATATAATTTACTATATAGTGGGCTTTCTATAGCTAGCCAATTACGTGCAACTAGCATACTGGTCGACCTAGAAGATGTTTTGAGTTGATGACATGTAAAGGGATGTTAAAATGAGGTGTGAGAGGAAGAACGGATAAACTTGATATCCTGAATGTGTGTGTGTGACAGTAGATCGAACTTGGTATTCTTAATCACTTTTGAATTGTTCTTGATGAATTGTCTATTTGATCTTCTTTGAAGTAATTTTAGCAGAGCTTTAGTCTTCATCTCAAGTTAGTCAATCAAATGAGAAAAGAAGTCTTTTATTTATAGAATTTAGTAATCAACCTTATTCGTCGGATTACTTTAAGATAAATGGTTGAGATTAAAACCCGTTATCAAAACTTATCCTCTCTTTTAATCTTCATGGGTTTGGATATAGGGCTAAGTGTGCTTAAGGTTTTTATTAGCTAAAGAAAACCCATTATCATTATTATTAAGCTTAAAGACCAACTAAGCCTCCTTAAGGTCCAATAAGACCAAATGAAGTCTAAATAAAGCCAAAATAGGCTCAAAAAAATTGTTTTTTAGTTTACTTTTTGCACGTGAGATAATCGAGTAAGGTCGAGAGCAGAAATCCAGTCTAATGATCCTTATTCTAAGCCTAGTAAGTCAAATCTCCTTAAAACATCTCTAAATAGGCTGATTTCCTAAGCTCATCACTAACTTAAGATATCAATCCATGGCATTAAATTAGGTTAGAGGCCTAATTACCAAAATAACTCTTTATATTTTCCTCCTTGACCAAAAGTCTCTTAAATACAATCAAAAGGGTTTTGGGTATTTCTCGAAGTTATTTCTTCAACTATTATGTAGACGTACTAGATATTGACTTTACTTGGTTGACTACTTCCAATATTGATGGAATTAATACTTCTTACGGATCATTGACAAGTTGAGCATAATATGCTAGTATTCATTTTTACTGCAATGGAACACACATTTCGATATGCTTTTGTATTGCAGTTTACAATGATTTATTACTCCCCCGACATTAATTCGCATTCATTGCATAAAGTTAATATAGTTGGCTCCTCTCAGTATTTCTTCCACGTTTTACAAGCATTGGTAGAAAGAGAAAACCATTGAAGCATTTATAGAAATCTAGAGCTTCAATAATATTTCATCCAACCATATTATATATATCTCATTTATCCTAGAAAACTAGGCAGTGCTATCATGAAGCGGTGCGGAGATAGCGTTGGGGTACATAGGCAATGGCCCTGCAGTGTAGTATGTTTTTTTTTTTTTAATCATTTATCTATTTATTTATTATAGTACATGGCTAAGGGCTAAGCATACCTAATATCCCACCTTGGCCCACGTGCAATTGTACCCTTCTTTTTTTTTTTTTTTTTTCCTTTTAGATCTAAAACGTATTTCCAAAGCATGACACTTTAATGTATTTTCTTCACTTAAATCTACAACATGATATTGGATCTTCATGAAACTTCACAATATTCTCTCAAATCTCGCTCAACCCCCCTTATCCCTATCATATCTTATACCTACATTCATGTAACTATTTACATAGCTTTAGTTCGATATCTCTTAATCTCTTTTGGCCAACTAGATATCTCAATAATATCGTTCCTTTAGTTCAAATACATCTCAACAAACACTATCAACGTAACTTACACTCCCTTTGAGTCTTTCTTAGATCAACAATGCTTATCTTCTTAACCATATAATGACATCTATATATACCTCAACATATTTGACTTTATCATAACTCATAATAGCATCAAATTTCAGCTGTAAGTTTTCTTCCCTTACGTCTTCTTTTTTCTTTTCGTTTTAAGGAGAAAAAAAAAATGCTCTCAATATACATAACTACTTGTATCTTTTTTAAATATATCTACGTTAACAAGAAGGCTCCAAATCTTTCTGAATCCCTTTTTAAATCTTTCTCAAGGCAATCATCCTCAATCATATATGTACACTAGATCAATTCAAATAACATTAAATCCCTTCAATGCAATCCACTTTTAATCTTATATCTCCAAATCTTCATCTTTTGATTTCTCCTAGTAAACTATAAATATATTGTTCATCTTGACTTTGCCTCTATCCATAACAGCAATAGTTTTGATGGTAAGTCCTTTCTCTGTTTCCTTTCTTCTTTACTATTTTGTTCTTACACTTTTATAATTATTGTTTTTCACTTAATTCTTGTTCATTTTCTTTCTTTTTTCATATATTTTGAATGTCATAGCATTGTTAATATATATATATATATATATATTTTACTATCCATGAGTTGTTTCCTTGAAGCTTCAAGTCCTATGGTGATCTCATAAAGTCAATCACTCGTTAGTCTTCATATATGATGGACTGCTTTGTTGGCAATCTATTGTAGACATGGGATAATGGAATAACATGGATTGGACGATGTCTGTTTTCCATGGACACTCTAGACTCTTCCTAGCATCAACTTTCTTCTAAAATGGCCACTTAGTATCATATTCACATCTATTAAATTGTGATATACTTACAACAATGGAGCTAGCCATTCTTATTTCCGTGAAAGCTCTCGTAATAGCCTCGATTAATCACAGTAGGTAAAGGTGATTACTTACCAAACTGTGAACAATTTTTAAGAGTCCATTGCATTATCTCATCTACCCTTTTTCTTTTAAATTCCTTCATTCTTGCATCTAGTTTAGTTACTTTTTGCTTCTTGTTCATATATGAATCACATGCTATGGTTGTAACATATACTTCATTTTCAACCTTGTTCTCTCCCTCGATGTATAGTTTGGTCATCTCAATATTCTTGGTTAGACTTTAATTTGATATATCCTTAATGTGATATGTTGGACTGATATGCATGCCTAAACTACTAACTTTCTTCCCATTTTTTTTTATTATTTCTTTTCTTAAAAATATAATTTTTTTCTTTTACAGGTTAGTTCTTGATGTCTTCTCACTTCAAGGTTAAGATTAACTATATAGATGGGCTCGTGGTTAACTTTAAGTGTTAGGCTAAATTTCTAAAATTTAATCATTCATTTAAGCCTTTGGTTAACCTTAGCGTTACCCATGAATTCCTGAAATCAACATTATACAAGTTTTTTTGTGAATACGAGCCTACTTTTTCTGTAATACCAGATGTCATTTAGGCGTTCCCATTCAAGAGGATCAATAATAGAAGCTCTCCCATATTCTAGGTGTCTTATAAGTGCAAGGCCTTTACTCTAAAGTACTATCCATCATTTGATTGTGTTTATTAAATTTGACATATTGAAGTATTGGCTTCTTCTCCCTTAGTTGATGGTACATCATAACTCAACGAGGTAGCAACTTATGATTCGACAAGCACCTTTTTATCTCATCATGTGAATCTTTCTACACTTACTTGAGTAATAATGAACCGTCGTATGCTTTAGTGGGCAACGATGTATTTAAGTGCTAATTAATAGTGGGAAGGTCACTTTGATCATTGGCATAAGGGATTGATCTGATCTCAATAATTGAAAACTATTATCGACAAGAAGAAATTAGTTGATAAAGATCACTTCAATCTTTCATAACTAAGATCACTTTGGTGTTGTGATTAGGTAAAATGGTGTTGCAATTGCTGAACCTATTGTGAGATTGCTCTAATCCATCATAAGTGAGGTCGCTTCAGCTCCATGATTGCATAAAGTTACAAAAATGGGCATTACATCTGCCACTTGCTCAGGATCGCATGCTTTTACCGAACGATTATAGATACCATGATCTAACTACTTTAAACATTTGTGAATGAGGTCACTTTATCCTCATCTCTATAGAAAGGCATTATGGCTATTAAGCCTGGTAAAGATTGCTTCAATCTCATGAACAATGCCGTAGAAATGGGCATTATGCCCGCTGCATGCTCAAGATCATATGGTTCTACCAAGCAACAACGGCTATCATGATATGATTGCTCTAATCATTCATGGATGAGGATGCTTCAACCTCAACTTTACGGAAAGGCATTACGGTGACTAAGCTTACTATAGGATTAGTTCAACCCATCATATTAGAGATTGCTTCAATCTCATGAGTAGCGTTATAGAATGGGCATTATGCCTACTGCATGCTCAGGAGCATATGCTTTTATCGAGCAATGACAGCTGCCATGATATGATTGTTTCAATCATTTATGGATGAGGTTACTTCAACCTTGACTCTATGGAAAGGCGTTACAACTACCAAGCCTACTGTAAGATCACTTTGACTCATCACAATTGAGATCGCTTTGATCTCATGAGTAGTGTTGTAGAATAGGCATTATGGCCGCTATGTGCTTAGGAGCATATGCTTCTACTAAGCAATGATAGCTATCGTGATATGACTACTTTAATGATTCATGGATGAGGTGGCTTTGACCTTGACTCTATGGAAAGGCGTTACGACTGCCGAGCTTGCTATGGGATCACTTTGATCCATCACAATCAAGATTGCTTCAATCCCATGATTGAGGAACAACAAACAGTGATCTTAGGTAAATTCGTATGTCCAAGGATTGTGGTGGCAATGTTACCTATACTAGATCAAGTGACATTATTAATTATGCTAGTTTTGTTTCATAGAAACTATTAGTAAGGGATAGCAGGTGGCAATATTAGCTACACCTGATTGTACTCACAAACTAAGCACTATGGTATCAATGATAGTTATTGCCAAACCACCATGCTAATTATTAGCAGCTGTAAGATGCACTTCAAAGAGGAGGACCCTCTAGGGAAGGCCCTTGTTTCCTCAACTGCAGGCATTTGGTGAGCTTGATTCAAGTGCTACAATGGTTATGTAGGGCCCTCTTATTATCCTCCTTCACCTTCCGTAGAGGTTGGGTAGCTTGTTTATGCTGCTGAACATCTTTCATGGCGATAGTAAGAGGTACAAACCTTGAGATTTGAACGCTTGGTACAAGTAAAGCCACCCTAGACAATGCACCAGAAGGTACAATGGGAGTAGTAAGTGCCTATCAATTTAGCAATGTAGTAGCATTTACTTGAGTAGTTGTTGCCATAACCGGCGCTGGTAGGGTCATATCAAGTAATACACCTATGTTCATAGTAGGAATTACATAAAAGTGATATAGAGCTAGTTCATCATATGGGTATTTTCCTGTATGGCATACAGTACAGGTGAATCATCAACGAAGGGTGGTTGCACAATCTCAGGTGCTTGCATTACCCCATAAGCTTGGATAACACCAGGTGCTTGCATGATTCCCATTGCTTGTACAGTAGTTGACTCTCTAGTATCTTGTATTACTTAAGTTTGCTCAACATTCTCATATTGGTTCTCATGTTCCTAGATGTGCCCATCATTTCTAGTCTTCTTATGTCTAGGTGTCATTCCATCAAGTCTCTACTCGCTAGTGGAGTTACCAAATTAATGTATGGTAAGATTGTTATAAATAGCCGATCACATACGACAGGCATCTTGGTTGACTTAGGAGACATCTTGAGCTAATGATACATAGAGGAATGTCGTTAAGAAGAGGCATGGGAGAAAGTATGAGCAAACTCAGTATCCTAAATGTATGCGTATGACAATGGATTAAACTCGATGTTCTTGATCTCTCTTGAATCATTCTCAATGAATTGTCTTTTTGATTTTCTCTAAAGAGATTTCAGCAAAGCTTTAATATTTGTCTCGAGCTTTCCAATGTTTTGAATCAATCAAATGAGAAGATAAGCCTCTTATTTATAGAATTTGGGGATCAACCTTATCCATCAAATTACTTTAAGATGAATGATTGAGATTGAGGCTTATTATTGAAGCTTATCCTCTCTTTTAGCCTTCATGGGCTTGGATATGAACCTAAGTATGCTTAAAGTTTTTGTTAGTTAAAGAAAGTCCATTGTCATTATTATTAAGCTTAAAGACTAACTAAGCCTCCTTAAAACCCAATAAGATTGAATGAAGCCCAAATAAAGCCTAAATAAGCCCAAAAGAATAGTTTTGGAATCTACTTTTTGTACATAAGATAACTAAGTAAGGCTAAGAGTGGAATAACTAGTACGATGATCTCTGTTCCAAGTCTACCAATCTAGATCTTCTTAAAACATCCCTAAATAAGCCAATTTCCCAAAGCTTAGTCACTAGCTCGAGATATCGATCAACGACATTAAATTGAGTTAAAGGCTCAATTACCAAAATGACTCTCTATACTATCTATACTTTGAAAAGATTAATTTTTTATATTTATCTTTACTATCTAAACTAACTCTATTGAATCTATTTGTTGATGTGGATATAAGAATAAACCAAGAATTAGCATATAGTTGTTAATAGGTTGAGCAACCCATTTACATTCCACTTTACCTTAAGTGGCCGTTCTAACCAACCTAAGATTAAGAGGTAGCCAACGGTCACTTAGTGGAGGATTGCACAAAATCCCTATTAGTGAACACCAATCACCCCTAGGCTTAAGATGGCCATAATGTTTAACTCTTAGTTCACCTATATGTCCACATTAACAAATGGACTTCACAAAATTAGTTTAGATAGTAAAAATAACTATGAAAACTTTAATTAGTAATAAATTAATCTTTAAAATATAGATAGTAAATTGTACGTTCTTTTGCAAACTTTGAGTACCATTTATGATATAAACTTAATAATAAATGTAATTCTTGTACTTAGAAATGTCTAAGGGATCATTGATTCCATCCTAATATTATGCTTAATTGTAACATATTTAGAATGAAATGGAATGCGTAAATAATAATATTTATTTAAAAAACTCTTAATTATTGGATGTCAAGATTAATTGAAGGTTAATTGAGTAATTTTCAATTAATGTTAATTAATGAGGGGAAACAAAATTACAATTTTGCCTCTTCAAAGGTAGAATCGAATTTCACCTTGAAACCAAAATCACAAATTTAAAGAAATTGTGATTTGACCATCTAAAACTACTTTTGATCATGGGAAAGAGAATGAAAACTAGAATAGTGATTCCATTTTGAGTCAATCATGCACAAAATATGATAATAGTTTATTAGTGGGTAAATTATAGAAAGATGATTTATGTTTTGAGTGTTTTACAAAGAGGTGACTTGCATTTTCTTTTTTGACAAATAAATGACTTGTTTTTTATTTTACGTAAGCCATAATATGGGATACATGGCGATTTTTGAATTGTTCATTTTGTTATTTATTATTTAAAGTAATAATATAATTAATAATTCTTTAAAAAAACACATTCACCAATTGGAAGAAACTAAAAAAGAAAAAAAAAGAGAGTAATAATAGCTACTTATCAACCACACCAAGATCGGGGGTGGCCAACAACCGTCAAAAGAGTAGGGGGAGTCTCATATGACACAACTACAACCCATTAGGTTTTAGAGTTTTTCTTCCCTTTTTTTTTGTGGTAGGAAATTGTCTTGGTTAATAAAAGAAAAAGTAAGTATATCTAACCTACTGAATCATAACTATATTCGTTATTCTGATCATAACATATTGTTGTTCCATCAAAACATATAAATATTGGTTAGTTAATTAGTCATATTTTATTCATGAAAAGTGTTGAATTGGTATTATTCTAGATACATCACAATAATTCTATTAGATCTGATGTACTTATTCAATCTAACAAGTATCTTATGTTAGAATTGAGAAATTCTATATCTTAAATCTTTAGTATTTTCTTATTTATTACCTGTATTTACTATTTAGGTAAAATACTATTGGGGGCGGGGGGGGGATGACCTAGTTTTGTGGTGAGTACGACCCATAGTAATATTAGCCTAAGAGGTGGAGGGGTCCTGTTAACACAATTATCGTATGCCATCATTGCCATTATTAACCTCTCCAAGTAAATTTGCAATTCTAAAATGGTAATAATTTACAAACTCAAATATGCTTGTGACCCATTGCAAATTTGCAAACCTATAGTAAATTTATTGCTAGTTAGGATCTCCACCTATCTATTGTCATTGTTATCTAATGTTTTATAGTATTAAATTTGTTGATGTGGCATGATAGCTCATCCTAGGCTCTCAAATGCATACTCAATAAATTCAAGCCTTTAAATGCATACTTAACAAATTTAGGTCTTTCTTTTCTTTTTTTTTTTTTTTGTATAAATAGTATAAGCTCCTAAAATTGAGTTTAGAACAACCGAGTTTAGATTTATGGCTTTTAGGGAAACTTATCCAATTGAACCCAAACTTTACGACTAGAATAAAAAAGTTAGTCGAGATATTATAGTAAAGTTAGATTTTAGTAACAATGACCCAAAATCCTAATTTTGCCCTTAGAAGTTGGAATATTTAATATAGCACTAAAATATTCTAAACTCCTAAAATCGAACTTAGATTGCAACGAGAACTTAGAGATAAGTTAATTGAGCTATAAAATGAGATAATATAATATAATTTACTATATAAAAATACACGTAATTTTACGAGTATATCCGGTATAAATAATAATTATACCCGTAAATTAACCCTAAATTATGTAATTATATATTTATTGTGTTGAATTCATGAAATTAACTTTAGAACAAATCCTAAAATTAAAAGATATGTTAGAAACTTAATTATATGAGTATAGTTATATATTACGCGTGATATTTACAAGGAATATATACTTGTATATTAAGTAAATAATTAAGTATTAATAAAATATACTCAAAATACCTAAAAAAATTGCAAAATATTATTCAAAAGCCTTCCAATTGCTGATTCACGCCTTGAGATTTCTAGAAAACATCAAAGCTGGATAATTGTTGAATCAAAAGGTGAATTTACAAGTCAATGCCACCTCTTACTTGCAATTAATGAAGGAAAAAGCAAGAAAAAAATAAATAAATAAAAGGAACCGACCTAAACCACTATAAATCTGTTGAACAAATCACTTTACATCTTTTGGAACCAGAAACAACAGAAAGAAAAATTAGAAAAAAATCGTAGAAAATAAAAAAAGAAGAAAAAAACAGAGCAATTACTAAGCTGAGTTAGTTCCTAGGGTTTCCTTTGATTTGTGATTACGCCACTCCACCACCAAGGAGTACCCCTAGCTTCTAAGCGTTCTGACAACCGCCCAATCGCCGCCGACCATCGGAACACCCAAGAACACCAAGGTCAATTTCCTACCCTGTTTTTCAATAATTTCTAAAATTAGTAAATCGACCCATAAAATTATGAAAAAAATTGTACTTAGGTTATTTTAAACATGCTTTCATGTGATATTTTTATTTTTGAAAAATTCGTAATATTTAATATACTTTATTAAGAATTCTACTGTTCACCCGAATGTATAATTGTAAAATAAATGTACTAAATAATGTTATTTCTAGCTAAAAATTTTTGTGTAGGATGTGTATGATATATAGGTAATTGCTATGTAGCCCAAATTTTTATTTGAATAATTTTAATATTTATTGCATTTTTAGGCCTAAAATTAGCTCGAAAATATGCTGAAATTATGAA
This sequence comes from Lumnitzera littorea, assembly GCA_024138015.1. Classification (NCBI taxonomy): domain Eukaryota; kingdom Viridiplantae; phylum Streptophyta; class Magnoliopsida; order Myrtales; family Combretaceae; genus Lumnitzera; species Lumnitzera littorea. The sequence continues at coordinate 117,230,639 of JAMXBB010000002.1, forward strand.
TTTAATAGGAAATTATGAAATTAATTGATGAAATGGACATGTACTAATTTATAATAAATAGTAATAGTATTGAGTTAGATTAAAATTAATTTGGTGCTAAAAGAATTATAATTGGATAATTTATCATAATTTAGGGGTAAAATCGTCAATATGAAAATATAGGCAATAGGTCGGAAACTTGAAACCAAGTGATAATTGAATTCCCTATATTTTTAGAAGTTTATAGAAATTTTTGGGGAATTATTTGGTAACCCGAACTATTTATTACGAATTTATTAAGTAAAATAGCTTAAATTACAAGTCAGGGTGTATTTGTAATATTAATAGAATAAAATGAATTAAATAGTTAAATAAAAACTATATAAAGTATTGCTGATCAGATTGGATTAAATGGAGATTTTTATTTTATTTATTAATATTTTCTGATCGGGATACACTTTAGGTGTATTAGAATTAAATAATACTTATATTGTTACAATATAAGAACAAATTAGATAAAATATAATTTAATAATGTAAATTATGTATAATATGATCATTTTTATATAATTATGTATAATTGTATTAAAAACTTAAAGTACTCGTTAAAAGCTATCTCTAAAAACAAGATTTGTAAAACGTGTCGTTAGGTCTATACGAACCCAATGACACTAATTTTGTTGAAATCGGACAACCTTAAGTAATTTAGCTTATGACTATATCATATTCAAGAATATACATATTTCGGTAACCTTACCAGAATTAAAATGTGAATTAATAAATAAAAAGTACGTTTCGATACGATTGAAACGATATATAATACGTAATAATATATATGATGTACAATATCAATAATTAATAATTTAATTCAATATATAGTGATAACATGACTGTATATTATGGAAATAATATATATAACCATTTTAGATTAAACCCTAATGTTTTCATAATTATTACGAAAACTGAATTTGGGTCTTTTGTGTAATTAGGACCTTCCAATACAAAGACGGTTGACAATTCAAGTCAGCAATAGCGAACGTCTAAATATGTAAGTTGGGATTGTGGCTTCACCGCTTGTTTGGGTGCTATTTAAAGTATCCAGAGACCCAAAAATACTTCTGGTTGTGTTTGTAGTTAGATGATTATGCGCATGCTGTGTGTGTGAATGATACTCAATTGTGACAGGAGTTTAACTCTTTGGTGTGTTATTTTGCATATTTGTATAGATTCTGTATTGTGCAAACTTATTGGTTACCCTTGATTAAAACTAAAGGTTATTCGACTAAAATGAAATTGGACATGCATAATCACCCGTTAGGGGAAAACGATTAAGAGTATTAGGCCAAATACCGACTTCCTTCGATGAAGATAGCTGAAATGGTCCTTTCCTCATCCTTAGTCGAACTAAGTGATAGGCGAGGAGGTCGCAGCAAAGTTGGGGGCCGTGGTTCGAAGGCGGTCATGGGAGGAGGGTGTTCTCCATTGTACAAGCCCGGGTTTGGTCTGACTTGAGTTGCAATGAAACTCCTCAATCCGGGTTGGAGCGGATGTAATTTCTCTAAATTTACAGTGGACCGGATAACACTATGCGATGTTTCATTTGAGTGATTGCATTGCATTTCATTATATTATAATTATTTAACCTTATTTGTGATTGGGCAGTACTCTTTTAACTCCAACCCACTTATTGAGTTAGTCGTGCTCACATCCCTATAGACTCTTTTGTAGGTGTTGAATAAGAACAGGATGTTTAGTTACCACCGTTCTCAGGTTAGTGTACTGCTATGTGGGAAAGTGAGGATCGAGGAATTAATTGAACATGAGCCCTTGACTTTATCTTTAAGTTTTGAGGAAAACTAATTGGGAATTCCTTGGGAGCCCACTAGTTTTCTAACTTATTGTATATGGACCGCAAAACCTGTCGTTTTTAATAAACTCTTATTGTAAACTTTACTTTTAGATATGAAACGTTTATTTAAATATTGTTGTGATACTAAACAGCAGGTTGTATAGAACAAGCATCTTGTAAAAGCTTTACCACATGTTTGGTTATTAACAGGTGTCAGAATAGATATTTCAAGCTGGTTGAGTTGTGCGCCTTGTGTGAACTACGTCTACGATAGCAGTTATGAGGTCAGCTTCTATCTTAGATTAGTTTACATGGCGGAACTGTTATGACTCTTCTTGTTTGGGGCATGACAAATAGTATAAAGAGAAAAGAATATTTTTAGTTTTTGACTTTACCTTCTTTTCTATTTTTAACACCCCACCTTTTAGGTGTTTGCTTAAAGATTTTTCTTTATTTTTGGTATCTTAAGACGACTCATTGCTGCCATCCTTAAGTTAAGAATAAGATAAAACCTGTAATTCACCTATTATATAACTATATGGAACTCCTATTCTCAAAACACTACTTATTTGATTTAATGAATAACAGTGGAAATCTTTACAATAGTAAGCCAAACCTAAACTATCATAACTGTAAAATCTTTTACAATACATAGCTTCATCAAAAAGTTTGTATAATACATCTACAATTTCTATATTGAAACCTTTACATAGTAGTCAAGAAGTCTTCTAAGAGAGCTTCTTCCTAGAATCTAAGCCCAGATTTGCAACTATTTATCTCATAAGAAAAACTATAGTCACTTGGCTTTCTTTAGTCTTTTTGCTTCCATAATGTGAAATCTTGCGTAACTTCTTCCTAACTTGAGAATAAGAAAACTTATCCGCTTAACTTACTGTAAGCTGAATAAGTGTGGATAGATAAATAACAATATGAGCAGAATCACATCATAAATACATAAGCCATTCACTAAGTCAATCCCAATACACTTTAGTGCAACTAAGCCATGCAAATGTAGCAAACACGTGCCATGCTAACGCATATGACATACATCGTCACCAATTTCCTAGCCTAGCCCCAACCTTAGACCTAGTCATTTAGGTAGTTGACATTACTAAGCATCTAAATTATCTAATTTAGGAACCTATAATAGAGTTTAGCAAATTTTACCTAGCCTAAGCTATGCAATTCTAGATGCTTGAAAATCGATTTTGTAAACTAAGATATTTGCATTATAATAAAACAAGCTCCCCGAAACTTAACTATTTGCTTAACCAAAAACTTGGTTTTCAAAATAAAACTTGACTAAGTAAAATCCCAATTTTAGAAAACTTGACCTGCATATTCTTTTTGTACCATGTCATGAATACATCAACTGTATACTTAGAAAGATTAGGTAACTTTAAACAACATAAGCAAGCTTGTTCATTAATTTATTGCCCAAGCCTTTACTTTATTCCTTTTGCATTCTATCCATAAAACTTCGATATCAGGTTCCCTTAAGTAAACACCTTAGGAGGTGAGGTTAGTAGTTAGTACCTAGATTCTTGTCTAAGTTAATACACATCTCAACTAACAATTACATCCAACAATATACAGATCCATAGTATTAAGTACAACTAATTAATACACAATTAAAGTTAATCCAGTCATTAGCCAAGCTTAACTCATCCCATAAAGTGCACAAAAGAGTTCAGAAAGCATTTCACAACACAACATTCAACATGTTACATTCATATACATAAGATTAATCACATACACTATAGTTAAATAAGTTAAGAGTAGATAAAATCTACTCTAGAACACAAGTAATCCACTTACCAAGGCTATTGTGTAACTTTCTTAACCACTCAAGCATTATACCACTGTTCGTCATCCCATATTCCACCTAAACATAAAGTACATGACCCTTAATTAATTATATGTTAATTATAAGCTAAATTAAGAACTTACTTGATATAGAGTTTAGGGTTTAAGATCCTTTTCTAATACAAATCCCCTTTTTAAGGTAGTTTCTAACCAAGGTTCCAATAAAGTTTTTGATCCACTTTGGCTACATAGTCGTTTCCTTCAAAACACTTTTTGACTTACATTCAGACAAACTTTCTTCCTTACAATTAAACCCAAAGATACTAAAAATCACTTCACATACATAGCATAGTTTATGACCTACTTTTTGACTAACTCCAGTTTATACACTTTATTATAACCAACTTTCTAACTCACATTCTAACCATCCTAGCTCACACATCTGAATTTCCAACTTACTTTTGACTTCTCTGTTTTGCTTTTGTAACTCACAAAATCACACAACACTACTCTAAATCACTACCCATTTATTTGAGTAGAATATAATATTGCTAAAGATCATTTTAAATACTCATGCATGTTACTTAAATCAACAAAACACTTTATTTGAGTACAAGTACATATAACCTTGCTTGTAAAACAAGTATATTCGGCCTCAAACTTCCACACTTGACTCGACAACCAATTTTTCTTCAAAATTTATATTGAACCCCTTCTATATATCATAAAAAATTGCCATCTTTGCAGTTTATAATAGAAACTATACTAAATATATGTAAGATCCTTTAGGAAAACATGCTTTTAGCTACTATTTTAGCACATATCAAATTTTCTCAAAAACCTAACTTAAAGATTTTGAAAATCAAATTAAATAGCATGAAAATATAATGTTTAAGGGATTTTCTTATAAAAATTTAGGATGAAACTACATTATTAAGATTTTTGAAAATGTAATACAAAATCAATCAACAAGACATTTTTCTAAACGAGTCTATACTAGCACTCAAATTTTCAAAAAAATAATTTCAGATTTGGATTTTACACACAAAAATACTGAGGAAAACCAAGTTTCATAATTTTTAGAAATCATTTACTATTTTTAGTCAAATTTCGATGAAAATAAGGAAAAGTAATCACTTATCGGAAATCACTATTGCTACCACTGCTAGCCACCACATGTTTGTCTACCCATCAAGATGTGGCCTCAAATGTTTGGTGATGATCTTGTTTCACTTTCAATTGCTTATTGAACTAGGGACCCCAAAAAACCCCTATTTTGCTCTATTTCTTACTTAATTTTGCAAAAATTCTTTTCAACACTTCATGAGCTTTCTAGTATTTTTCCCAATACTTAGAGTTTCTAAACTCATTTCTAGAAGTGTGGTCTAGAATTTATAGGAATCCCTTTTGTCGATAGAGAATTTTTCATGTGCCAATTGTCCTACATTTTGAATTTTCTTTATATTATTTAATGTTTAACCCCATGTTGAGGTGTCCCCAAATTGCATCAACAATTTTCCATGCCCCTTATTTTGTGTTCCATGTCCATTAGTTGTCTCCTAATTATTTTTTATTATTTAGCTTATATTTAACATTAGTTTATGTATATTTATATATAATATATTGCTATTTCTCCAATTTCAGCTATACACTTATATACATGATACTTATACTAGTTATTTTATTCTCAATTTGCTCCAAATAATTATTTTTTTAGGTTAGGTAACTTTATTTTTAAGGTCTCACTATATTCTAGACTTACATTTCAGGTATATAATATTAATATTTAACTATCAATAAAAGTACATTTTTATTAATTTAAATATTTTTTTGTCTTAATTTTATAGAATAAACTTACCAAGGTGTTTCTTTTAATTTTTTGGACCTTATATTAAAAATTTGATTCCAAGAATATTTTCCAAGACCTTAAATCTATCGAATCCAAGCAACTACGATCACCTTGCAAAATAGTAAATAGTACTTGTAACCTATGTTGTTCATGATCACTTCATCACTTTCTATGTCATATTTTTCCAAGTTCCATATTTGTGATGAATGTGTCACAATTTCGATTCCTCAATGGTTAGTTGAAGATTGGGATCTCACACTATTTGAGTCATCAATCTTTTTTTTTTTTTCCTTTTAATTGAGTCCTCAAAATTGACAACACTTTATAAAAGTGGGACTTCCATCAATTCTATTAAATTATCTACATCCATCTATGATAAGTACCAACTTCAAATTTAGCCATAGTAATTAATTTAACAAAATGATAATATTAAATTTATTTAATTATATAATGAGAAAGATTAATGCTCCTTTTCCTTAAGGTATGCCTTCCAATTGGTTGTTCCCTTCTGTATCTTTTCCATCTGGTGCCCATACTGAGTTAGAAATTTTTCATCTTTTGAAGAAAATAATACTTAATATATTTAATTATATAAAATGATAAAAGTAATTAAGAGAACATGAAAAAATAATTAAAAGTAAGAAAAAGTGGTTAAAAACATTTGTGCATATTTGTAATGTTTAGAAAAAGTTGAGAGCTCAAATAGAAGACTAAAAAAAAAAAAAAAAAAGATTGAGGACTTAAATAGAAGATTGAGTAATAAAAGTGTACTTTTATCTAATATAAATTTAAGCCCTTCATCACATACCTAGCAAATCTAAATCCTTCTTTGCAAAATAGTAACGATGTCAAAAGTTCTTTCGAAAATTTTGAAACCAAGCTTACTTTGCTTTTTTTCTTTTCTCTTTTTTTTTTTTTTTAATGAGTTAGTTGGTGATTAATTGGTTTTAAAAGACATCTTGGGTAAAACACACATGTTTATAATGGTAATATTATGTGTTACTAGAATTAAAACTCATCAACTGAACAAGTCCTATGTGTCTACTAGAAAGTATATTCTCTCTCATTTAATATGAATTGGACTCTAAGTTTATTTAAAATCATTATGAAAAACCTTCTAAATTGAATATTGAAAGATGCAAATTGGACTATTAAATCACAACATCTTTCTCATGTACTAATCTAAATCTTATTGGTCTATTCCCTCTTAGAAGCTCCACTAAATCTCAAAATTTAGTTATTATGGAATGAATTTCTCCCTTAATATAATAGCAGCCATAGCTATTCGTAGCCTTCTAGAAACTATGAGAGTTTGTATTGATATGATTTGTCACGCCCCGAAGCGGCAGAGTCGTAACAGCTCCGCCGTGTAAACTATCCTAAGATAGAAGTTGACCTCACAACCGTTATCTTAGACCTGATCTACACAAGGCGTCTACAACTAACCCGCTTTGAAGTAGACAGTTTGTAATTTAAATAAATCATTTACCTATAAAAGTGAGGAATTATATATATGTTATTATTCAATTATTGCAGTTAAAGTTTACAATATTTCTCTATAGTATATTCCCTAGTTATTACATCATTCGGAAACGAAAAATACTTCTAAAATAAAAACTTAGACCTTAAAATATATGTTTATTCTTCAATGTTTTTCCTCATTCCCCAGGATCCAACAGTTGCTAGCTTCAGAGTAATTGGTTGTCGCTTCTTAGCCAGCACCTGCACGACGTCTATAGGGATGTGAGCAACCACAGCTCAGTAAGTAGGGACGGAGGACTTAAAACTATACCATACACACAACAAGGTTTTCAATCACTTATTAGGTGCGATGGCATGTGCAAGCAAATGCCATCGCACGACGTTGTCCAGCTCGTCGTGAGATTAGAGAAATTGTGCCCGCTCTAATCCGGGTTGAGGAGTTGCCGTTAATGCAACAGCTCACGACCAAACCCAGGCTTGTGTAATGGACACCTTGCTCCTTCCGCGACTACCTTCGAACTACTGCCTTCACCCTCGCCGCGACCTCTTCTCCTGTCACTTAGTTCGACTGAGGATAAAGAAGGAACCATTTTGCAATCCTGCGCTATCCCTTCCGAAAGGGTCGGTATTTGGCCGGAGAGTCCTAAGTACCCCTAACAAGTTGCCATGCATATCCGATTATGATTACTGGTCGGATATTTAATTAAGTCCAGTTTAGGGTGATCAATCATTACATACAATTCATACAATATTTGCCAGAGCAACAAACAGAATCATAGCATTACCCATAATCAAGCACATACACACATTTAAGCTATCTAACAAGCACAACCAAGCATAATCTTAAGCCTCCAAAATACAGCATCGTATTAATCCCAACTTACCTCGACTCCTTGCTCACTCACTCGAGGTTCGATTTGCTCAAGCCATCGCCGATCATCCCTATAACACGAACGTGGTTTCAGCTTTTCATATAAATATTATAAGTTCATTTTATCCTATAACGCTTATTGTTAGGTTTTGTTTAAGGTTTAATATGCCTAATTATCTAGGTATTAAGTCTTTTACAATTATTCTAGGTTTGGGTTTAGGTTCGGGTTCGGTTTCGGTTTCGGTTTCAGTTTCCGCATCAATTTCTAAATTAGGTTTTAGTTCGATTTCTAAGTAATGTTTTCGATTCCAATCCTAGAAATCCATTTTAATCCATAATGTGAAATTAATCACATTACTTCCCGATCTCCTAAATACCATCATTACCCTTAGTCAGTGTTTATTTTACTCGGTACACTTAAATCCATATTAGTGTACCGAATTCATTCCTAATGTGATAAATTTTTACATTTTTCATATAATTCCATAAATTCAAGTTTCCTATCAAATTTATTGTGCATTTTTATTATTCTCAAAATATCAATTTTTATTATAATATTTTTTATTTATTATATTTTCAAATATTACACATTATGCATTATTGCATATTATGCACATAATGCATTTCTAATATTTCTATTATCCTAATTACCATCTCTAAACAGCAATTATTATTTCAAAATGTCTAAATCCATCCTAAATTAGATTTTACTCCAAATTTCCCTAATTTACAAAATTAACTATTTTTTTTCCTATTACTCATTTATTACATAATTAACCTAATAATTACATCTAACACCCTAAATGCTATAAGTATCATACTCCATCAGATCTTAACATCCTAAAACATTTACTTATTCACTAAGTCAGTAATTAATAATTTAACTACTTAATTAATCTTAAATTACCCATTTTATGCCTCATTTTAGGGCCTAAAAATTATCTAAAAATTTCGAAAATTAATTTTTGAAAATGGGCTTCATAGAACTGTTCTATATCATCTGAGTAATCTACACAAAAATTTTGGGCTTGAAACTACACTCCTAAGGCCATTTATTTCTAAACCGAAACATGCTCGGTTTTGCACGATTTCTTAGGGACCATATATTACGGAACATAATTTCATCAAAATAATATTTTTCCTACCAACTACATACAAAAATATCCCAGAATAAAAAAATTCATAATTTTATAATTATATTTACTATTTTTACAAAATTATACAAGATTCGGGTTGGAAATCGGACTCACTGATTTGGGTGGCTCCGGCCACCGCGGGCCGCCGTGGCCTTGTCGGCCGGCTTGGGCGCTGCCACCACCGTGTGGTGGTGGTGGCCATCCACTTCCAGCTGCTCGTCTGGTAAGGGTTCCCTTTAAATACCCTAACTGCACAGTTTTTCTTATATTTTTTCTAAACCGAATTTTTCTCTCAATTTTCGACTCTCCCTAATTTTCTCACTTTCCAAACTGCCCAAATGAGCTCTGTGATTTTTTCTGCTATTTATAGACATTTTCTGTAATTATTATGCATTAATTTAATATGACTTTGTTCAAATTCCTTGATTTTTGGCTTTTAAGTTGTTCAATTTTTATTGGCTAATTTTTATTTTGCAGCTTTGGACCTGCCACGACCTTATCTTGATTCATCTTATCATCTTCTAATTTTTTCCTTATTTTTCCATAATTAATTTATAATTTTCTTTAATTATTTGCTTAGTTTTTGGCCAAATTAGGTAATTACGTGTATTTTTATCTATACATACATACATGTAGGGTACACGTGAACATTCCTGAATATTATTTTGGTCATTCTAAAATTTTTAGTATACATATAATCTATCTCTAATAATTTATTAGTTATTAAATTTCACTTTTTGCCTTTTCAGTAATTAGCAATTATTATGCTTAAAATTTGAAAATTTTATAGTCTCTTATTTTATTTCTTATTTTCTTAAATTTAAGTTTACGAGATTATTTTTACAAATATTTCTCTAAATAGTTTATAATTTGGATTTGATCGGATCTTTTAACCGATCGCCCCTAAAACTTGGGTTCTAAGTTCAATCCTACGGTTACTTAACTGAACTTTGGGGCTTACATGATTAATGTAGAAGCAATCAAATCCTTTGGACACCGTATTACTAGTAGACTATGATACCTATATATTTATATATTAATGTAAGATACACTTAAAACAATATGCACAACTAACTGCACTTACATTCTCAAAAAAGAATCTATTTCAAGATAGATTTATTGACTTCTTTAGTTAATGAGTATCGGTTTTAATAGCGAGTTTGTTATTACCATTGTGGATATGTATGTTTTTGCCTAGATGCTTTCTAAAACCAATCATTTAATAATCAACTCATTCAAAAATTAAATAAACAAATTATGCATGATTGCAAAATTCGCAAAAGCAGGTCTGATATCAGAAAAAAGGGTTTGGATTTATACCATATTTTCAAAGAAAGACCTAGATTTGTCAAGAATGCATTTAAAGATTTGGATTTGTACTATTGATGCAAAAAAGGACTTAGATTCGTTAAGCATGCATTTTAAGGGATTGACTTATCTTTTGTATCCACCTCAGTAAATTTAATGTCAACGCAGCAATAAGGACAAATAGGTGGAGGCCCTAAAATGAAAGTAATTAAATAAATACTAACCCCTAAATACATACTTGATAATTTCAGGTCCTTTTTTTTTTTACATAAATAGGATAAACTCGAGCCCTTTATTTGCATTTTTCCCAATTAGAAACTAAGAAACTAATTAACAGGTTCAAATAAATTAATTACGGGATTTGATTGATAAACCGTACTATTAAATTTCTTGAATGGATGATTTGATGAAGATTTAGAAAAGAAATTAATATGTCGAAGAATTAAATTGGATTTTTTTTACCCAAGATGGTAAATAATAAGAGCAGTACACTTCTTAAGAAGATTAGTAGAAAGTATCCATATAAGAAGCAAGACCTATACATAGTGTTCTTTGATCTTGAAATGATATATGATCGAGTTTCTGAATAGTCTTATAGAGGACTTCGGAGAAGAAAGGTGCAGAATGGCATGCCTTAAAATCATCCAAGATACATGCAGAGATGCGTTGGCAATGCTAATGATGGCGTGGAGGCTCGACCCTAGAGTTTTTTAATAAAGGTAGACCAACATCAGGTGCTTTAAGCTCCTGCCTTTGTTTGTTTGGTTATGGAGAACCCAAAAGACATTTGGGAAATAGTACGGCCCATGTTATTTCAAATGATGTCGCTCTGAAAGACCAAGTACATGGAGGGATGAATACTAAACTTAAAAATTGACATGAAGCTTTGGACGACAAAAGTTTTGGGATAATGGAACTAATATTACCTGAAATTGAAAATTCAATTTACAACAGTAATTTTCAATTTATTAAATTTAATATTTAATTAAAAATTTTCATATAATCGTTACTACCTATTTTATTTAGTCATAAAACAAAGTAAGACATGCACATGGAACATATATGTGTAATAAGTAGTAATAATGATACAAAAAATTTGAGTATCAAATTTAATAAGTTGAAAACTCATGCAATAAATTCAACTTGTATTTACAATATTATCCCAAAGGTTTTACAATACGTTGGCAAAGATGAGCAATATGAGGACCTTTTGTAAAAGTAGGAAAATAAAATGTATCGTTAAACTGAGAGGTTAGTCATGTATAAGGATGTGCTTAACGAGCACTGTTTAGACTTAGACGTGATGATATTTGAAAGACTATTCACATAAACTGGATAGGAGAAAGAAATAAAAACTTAGGGAGAAACGGTTAAAAATAACGTAATATAATTATATCAATTCGCATATAGATTGTCTTATAAAAGAATGATGGAATAGGAACTTCATGGCCAAATTCTACCTCATGAAAATTAGGCTTGAGTGTTACTATAGATTATTTTTCAATCAAATATCCATTAATATTATGTACTTACGACGCCTTTCAATCTTCGCTTGCTCTTCCTTATTCTTCCGTTTTCTTTCTCTTTACTCGCTAGTTTGCATTACGTGATTGAATCCTATCAAAAGTTCAGCTAAAATGGGCTCAAGACTGGACATTATATGTAGGTCGCACGACGACTACATCGAAAGCGAGATAGGTGTAACCACAAGAAGGCAGAATTCCTTCACAAGCCGGTTTAGCTACGTTATTTTCTCACATATATTTGTATACTTTGATATTTTCTTATCATATAATTTCAAGTTTTGGACTAGTAATCTAATACTATGTTAAATCTGGCATGAAAGGTGTAAATATCGGACAAAAAGCCCTTCAATCCACGTAGGAAAAATTGAAAGCTTTAACATCTCTTTGGTAGTATAAAAATATATTTTACTTGATAGAATGTGATTTTTATTTAAAATCTATATATATACCCTACATCATCATAATCACCACCACTATTACCAAAACAAGAACCACAACTAGTGCATTATCAACTTAACACCACTATCATCAACATTACCATTATGACCACCATCATCTCACCATCACAATGTCCTCAAGTATGCCCTCGCACTAACCACCATCATATACCACTTCTAGCTCATTAGCACTACCATCATACACCGCCATTGCCATATCAATCGCTGCTATCTCAAAAACCCCATAAACCACCGCTTTTAACCATTACAAAATATTCACATCACCATTTCTATAACCACTATTACTTCACTATCATTACCATACATTTCCATCAAGTCATTCCCATAATCACTAGTAGCACCACCACACCACAATATTACCACCATATCATTTTACCGTCGATATCATCTTCATAGTCTACAGAATCCATTCAACATCTTTACCATTAGCATTATCATCTAAAGAACTCTACACACAACCACTACTACATATTGCTATTACCATAACCTTAGTACTACCATATGCACTAACTACTATCGATATATAATTACTATTATCATTGTTGTTACCTTGCAATTATCACCACCTCAATACCATTACCATCACCTCATTATAACCATTACCATTTGTTGATAGGTAATTCTAAGCTTAGACTCTCGGAAACCAATCTTCCTCACTCATGCTCTCATGCAACGTGAGAAGGCCCATTCTACATGGGCTTATCTTAATTTTATCCAACTTGACCAATAGGTCTAAGGCATGGTTCGACCTACTTCTAGGTTGGACTTTTGGAGCTTGTTTATTTTAGCAGAATCCCACTACCTTATAGCAAAGACGACTTATTAGGCTTAACTCGAGCTACATCCAGGTTAGGTCTTTTATTATTTTGCCTTAATCTTCAATGGGGACTTTGCATTACCTATGGCCGTTTCCATGGGTCATGATGAGAACTCCTCTAAGCTTGTCCCCACTTGGCCCCTATCTAAGTCGAAGCAAATACAAAGACAGCCGTATCTTGAATAAAACTCTATAAAGATATAATCCAACTCTTAGAAGACACATATCTATTTAACTAGATACACTTGCCTATTTAAGAAGATATGGTTCTAGATTTAGCAGTTTCCAACTTTCCTCATATGTCTTAGCCCCATCTTCTATAAATGGCTATCGAAGTTATAACCATCAAAGAGTGCTGTGCTGTGGGTAATCGCTCACACATGTTAGGTGCAATGTAGTTATACCATATTGGTGTATAAAAATGGTTGAAAATGAAACAAATTGGAATAAAATGGAATTAGAATCGAAATAATAAATTCATTTTTAAGTTTGGAAATATCTATGGGATCATTGATTCTAATCTACCATTATCTTTAATTATAGAAATTTAGCATGAAATATAATGTGTATATAATAGTATTTGTTAGAAAAAAAGAAGCGCGGGGGTAGGGGTGGTAGGGTTGAAAGTTAAATCAGTAATTTTCAATTAATGTTAATTAATAGGAGCCAAGTGGAATTACAATTATGCCATGTAAAGGTAGACTTAAATTTCCACTTGAAACTAGAATCACAAATTCAAAGAAATTGGGATCTAGCCTCTAGAAACAATCTAAACATGGGAAAAGAGAATGAAAACTATAATTCCAATTCCATTTTGTGTCCATTTTGCACATAATATGAGATATTGTTTCTTATTAGCTAGACTAAAAAAGATAATATATATTTGACTGTCTTGTAAAGAGGCAACATGCATTCTCTTTTTTGACAAATATAATACCTGCCTATTTTAATTTTGTCTAAACCAATATAAGGGGCATGTGACAATATTTACTAGTTGAATTTATTGTTAAATAATCTAAAATAATAATATAATTAAAAATATTTTAAAATACATAAATTAAATTAAAGTCGAATCATGTAACCCTTGCAACAATTGCTGGGCCATTGTTACTTTTTTTTTAAATATTTTTTCCTTGTAATTAATATGCTTTTTAAAGAATTATTAATTATATTATTATTTAAAATTATTTAATAGTAAAATCAACCATTTAAAGATCGTTATGTTTTCTCATGTACGATCTACACAAAATTAAGATATACGGGTAATGTATTTGTCCATAAAAAAAACACAGGTCACATCTTTGCAAAATACCCATAACACAAGTAACTTTTTACAATTTACCCTTTCTTATTTGAAATAAAAAATTTCCTTTAATTATCTTCCATATATGATTCTTTTTTCTTTTTCCCATTTTCTTTCCACTTAATTTTTTCTTTTTCTCAAGGAAAATAATTAAGAGCCTAAAGGTGTGCTTCCAATTTTCATGCTGAAATACTCATGTCATTTACTTAATATTGCTATACCTTAAAGCAAGTTATACAGTACAGGCATAACATTTTATACGAAGTCATAACCTAATCATAATCTTGTAGATGAGTGCGATGATTTTAATTAATAATGTTTGCATGCATGTGATAATGATGGTGAAAATTTGTATACCATTATTAGAATATGATATTTTATTGTGACTTTTGTCTTAGAAGATACTTTTGTAAATATAGATGCTCAATATTACTTTTAATTGATTGATTTCTATAAAAGAAAAAAGCAAAGAGTAAATCAACAATCTTTTTTTCCAATAAATTAGTTATAGTAAATCATTGATGCATCTAAAATAAGCTATAAGTCAGAGATTCTTTTTCTTGAACCAATGACATGGCTCTAATCGAGAAAAGAGAATTCTAAAGGAAGAATGAAAATAAATGTTGCATACTTTTGATGTCTCTCAAAAGTCAGAATTAGTGGTGTCGAGTCTGATTTTTCGATTTCTTTTATTTAAAAATAAATTTCTCCATTTTCGATTAATACTAAACTCTAACCCATTTAATATTAATCCTCGACTAAAGAAATTGAGAAATTCCGGTTTTTTTTTATTGAAAATAATTTTTTGAGTCGCCACCCAACCGAAGTCGGGAAAAGAAAAATAAACCGTAACCAATTGAGTGGATTGATTATGATTTGGCTATTAATCTTTGATTTCAATTTTAAATGAAAAAGTAGAGGGTTCCAAGTTTGGGGGCTAACCTATTAAACCCTTAACGTGTACCACTATCTATTTACCAAAATTGGGATTATTTTTCTAATTATAATATTTTAAAAAAATAAATAAATAAAATCAAAAGAAAAAAGAACCTAAGTTTCTACATATTTTATCATCGCCCCAAAGGTGCCTACATACTCGCTAGTCGGGGTCAGACAATCGTAGTTTTTTCAAAAAGTCTTTAATGTGTTGATTTATTTTAATTTTGAAAACTGATCGAATTTACATTGTTACCAAATTAGTTTATTCAAATAAAATCTAAAAGGCCCTAACTCTTGAGTGTTATTGTTTTAAAAAAAAATTTCGCTAAAAGTCCTAAAATTTAAAAAAAAATTATTGACTTTTATTTCAAAAAAGTGAATTTTCTAAGTGAAGACTCCTAGAAACTTAATACTAAGGAAAAACACTTAAGTTAAAATGTATATCTATATTATTATTACATAACTGCCTATATTAAAATATAATATTCTTAACCTATAAAAACCAGTACCCAAGAGAATGACCTACACTAAAACATTCACATATATACTATGTTAAATGACTAAAAATCCAAATAATAATAATATAACATAATAATAAATAAATAAATAATAAAAATCTGACAAAGACCGAACCTGATGTTTGTTTGGTAAACGAATTGCCGACTTCTGCTATGGAGTATTCGGGAGAGCTTTGCTGCGATTATGGGTCAATGCTGCCACAATGTTCGACTCGTGTGACTGCTGGTGCTGCGCAATTAAGAGGGGATGTCGAGAGTGGTCTGTCTAGTGTTGCTGATCAGTTTCGTGGATGGTCTGCAGTAAGCTACTGTCGAGTGTTGCTGCTGTTGACAAAGCGAAGGCTATGATTGAAGAACAACGTGTAGCATAGTGCAGACTGTGATGTATGGTCGATGAACTGTAGCGTAGGCGAAGGAGAGGGGATCCCTACGTTATGGAGTTGGTCAGTCTTGAATTGTGCAGATTGTGACCATGAAGAAGATAACGCTGACCAGTAGATGGTATACACTGATGAAGAGAATAGGCTACTGCAACTATTGCGTTGAATTGAAGTTATAGACGTATGGTAGAGCAATGGATTGGCGACCGAATCGGGTTGCTAGTAGGTTGGAGTGGCTGCTGTGTTGGGTCACGGCGATGGCAATCGGATATGGTACAGCAACAAATCGAAGCAAGGGTGGTCACATGGAGTGGTGATGTATCGAAGGCAAGGAGGATAATGAGCGTAGGGGAACGGCCGTGTTCAATTGCTGTGGTTGTTGCAACTGCTGTTAATAGTTAGGCTGTTATGCGGTTAGAGAAGATGGGACTTGGTCTTGGTGTGTGAGTGAAAGTGCAGCAAGATAGTATGTGTAAGGATGGAAGAGAAGTTGTTGCATGCTGAATGTGTGCTGTTGCTGTGTAATTGTGTTCGTACGTGTTCAGCAGCAGATCGGGAGTTCTATTCTTCGGTAATGTGGACTGTGATCAGTGAAGTGGGGATTTTGAATACTGATGGACGGAGTAGTAGATTGTTGGATAGTGATTGAAGTTGGGGGTTGCTGCGTTTAGTAATGGAGCATGCGAGATGAGTTCAAGTTGCAAAAACTCTCCTGTTTTCTGCACCTCAAATTAAATCCATTCCAATACTCCAATGCTTATCCATTAAGCCGTTGGCCTGTACCTTAACGTTCATTATAATTAAATTATATTTAAACTATCCGATTCCCTAAAATAAAATTTTTAACTAAACTAAAACTAAAACTAACACTAAAACTAATTATTCCTAATATAAATTATTTCATAAAAATCTACGAAATTTTTATAATTTTTCCTTTTCTTATTTTTTTTGGTATTTTCATTATTTGTTGATTTTTATTATTTTTGAATTAGGACCCTTTTTGTAAAAATAAAGATTAAGATTATAGAGAGGCAAAAATTAGGTGTCTACAAGTAGGTAAGAGCTCCTATAACATAGGAGGTTAGCGGAAAAATGAGAATGAGCAAAAAGAGAGTTAGCTAATGCTTTAAGTAAAAAAAAAAAAAGGAGAATGCCTATTACCATAGTGTCACTCACTTTAAATTTTTTTTCTTCCTTGAGAGCATTATGGTTAAAATTGAGTTTACAAGATCAAATGCTTAAAAAAAAAAAAAAGAAAGTTCACTTAGATGATGGATGCAAGTTATTCTAAAGAACTTTGAAAGTGTTGATCTATTAGAGTCAATCATGCATTATAAACTTTTGGGTTAATGTCGTATTCGGCATCTGAACTTTACTAAACTATTCAATTTACTACCTAATTACACATTTTGTGGTCATTTCTACTACCTAATGTAACTCCGTTTGCTAACGTAGATATAATTGACACGTGGCATAATTAGGAATTGATACGTGACATATTGACATGTGGCACCTACTGACGTGACATCTGCTGGCATGAAATGGCAAGTGGCGCCACTACATATTGACACATGTCTTTACACATGACACTTGTTGACGTGGTGAATGTGGATACGTGGCAACAACTCCAATCATCATGTGGCGCCACATATCAACTAACGCCACATAAGAACGACTTTTTTTTTAAGTGAAAAAATATTTTTTTTATTTAAATCAATGAAAGAGTCAGATGAAATGCATACCATGTACATGAGAACAATTCTTTACATACCACTTAAGATAACCTATATATATATATATATATATACAAAACTCTTTTCACACATATTTTCTACGTGAGATTTATGAAAGAAGGATGGGGGCCTTAAAGTGTAACTTGCAATTTTTTGCAAGAGAAAGTGTCGACTTTGACTCAATTTTTCTTATATGATTCGACTTTCAATTTTGAAAAAAAAAATTGCTTAATCTTAATCTACTCCATGATTTCTTCTAAATCATGAAAAAATTTTCACAAAAAACCTTTTAAAATATGATTTAAATCTATATCAAAGTAAGTGGTTCAAGCATATGTTATAGTTAAAGAGCTCACTTTGACATGGATTTAAATCATGTTTTAGAAGGTATTTTGTGAAAATTTTTGTATGATATGAAAGAAACCGTAAAGTAGATTAAGATTGAGCAATTTTTTTTTTTTAAATTGAAAGTCGAATCATATATGAAAAATCGAGTCAAAATTGACACTTTCTCTTGCAAAAAATTGCAAGTTACACTTCAAGTCCCTTATTCTTCTTTCATAGGTCCTACATAGAAAATATGTATGGAAAGAGTCTTGTATATATATAGGTTATCTTAAGTAGTATGTAAAGAATTGTTTTCATATTTATGGTATGCATTTCGTTTGACTCTTTCATTGATTTGAATAAAAAATATTTTTTCACTTAAAAAAAAAAAGGTCATTTTCATGTAGCGTTAGTTGACATGTGGCACTATATGGTGATTGGAGTTATTGCCATGTATCTACGCTTGCTACGTCAACAAGTGTTATGTGTAAAGATATGTGTCAGTACGTAATGGCACCACATGGCATTTTATGCTATGTCAGCAAATACCACATGTCAATATGCCACATGTTAATTCCTAATTGTGCCACGTGTCAATTATATCCACATCAGCAAACGGAGTTACGTTGGGTAGTATAAATGATCACGAAATGTGTAATTAGGTATCAAATATAACATTAACCCTAAACTTTTCAACCAATTTATGATAATTTTAAGTAATTTTATGAATTTAAAGGAAAAATATAAAATAAAATGACATTGCAAACTTTTTTTTTTTTTAGTATTTTCAACCTATTTGGAGAATTATAAATAAATAGAAAAATAATTATTAATAAATCATTCTAGGCCTAAGCTCTAAAGGACTAAGCCCAGGTGTCTTCACTCGCTCAGGTACCCTCGAGCACAACTTTAGCTTGAAGAGCTCCACTCCCCTCAACAACTTAGTTTGCTAGACCACTAGACGACTACCTCTTAGTGATTCACACATCACCATTGGGCATCCATCTCTATTGCTTATCCACCATACATGGCAAAGAGCAAACATACTAACCTGTAAGCATCTAATTAGGAAGCTAGTAGTCAATCATCAATACCACTATTACCATTGGCTACTCTAGCTTTAGAGTTCAACTAGCTGAAGACAATGTTCTACCAACTGATTAAGGAAACTCGAAAAACTCAAGAAGAAAACGTAACTCTACAAAGGGAAGTTGTTACCTTACAAAAGGCTCAAGGTAAAACCCACAATGAAGACCTTTCCATCAACTCCTCCAGTAAGCTGAGAAGGCAAAGTAGGCGCTCTACACCACCGTTACTAGACTTAATATGCCTACGTGAGCATGTTTACCTCGATTGTTGTCGAATTGAAGACCTCTGGATCGGCTGAACACGAATCACAATAAGGCACTTACGTCAGGCGAGCAATCGGGCACCAATAAGGTGTACAAGGAACTCTCTCTTGATACTACTCTCAAACATCACTTAAGAAGATGAATGTCTAAGAGTTGGATGAACACATTTGTCATACTTCCAAAATGCGTGACCAAAAGAGAGTTGAATCCTCAGCTTGACTATCCAGACTAGGCACAAGTAGGAGCCCCTTATACCCATCATCCTAGAGGAAACCCTCTCATAGGGTATTTGGCTTCTACATCTCAATGTATGATGGCAAGGGTGATCCTAACAACCATTTGGTGCACTTTTGCAACATGATGAAACCTTTACAATGTTTTTGTCACTATCATGTGTAAGGCCTTTTCGAGCACTTTAACGAAGGTAGGGTTGTTTTAATTTAAAATCGTTTAAGACGGCTTAATCTACTCTTTTGATGATTTCATAATCAAGTTCCAACAACACTTTCTTAGTAGCAAAGTGCTACGTAGAGACTTGCCTACCCTCTACAACGTTAAGCAAAGGCCCAATGAAACACTCAGGGCTTACCTAGATTACCTCAACCAAGCTAAGCTCTAATTCTCAAAGGTTGACATATGGGTTGTGCTCTAAGTTATAATCAATGAAGTTAACCCCTTCAGTTCGAAGAGACTCTAAACGAGTTTATGAGGATGGTAGAGAAGTACATTGTCTGGGAGGATGCAATTCAAATCAGAGCACTCATAGAATTTCCACTAAAGAGACACCCTTTCACCGTACCTTCGATTCTGAAGCCATCTTACCCATCAAGTTAGAGCCCTCAATGAGTAGAGTCCAAAACTTCAATGCTAGTACCAATTGCATAGCCTTACAAGCAAGCCTTAACAAAATCAATAAGGTCTACAACATCAACAAAGATTGAGTAACTGCTTATCAATAGCATGTGGTTCGATATTACAACAAAAAAGTCAAGCACAAGGTTTTTCAACCTAAAGACCTAGTATGCCCGAAGCTAGAGGTCACGAGCTTATGCAAAGGGCAAGGAAAGTTTGCATTGAACTGGGAAGACCCCATGTGAGTGAGGGAAGACACAAGTAACAAAGCTTATACAATGAAGACCTCGGATGGACAACTCATCCTAAGTATGTGGATGCCAACAAGCTAAGGCCTTATTTGTGTAAAGTGTTGTAATGAGTTTGATGTACATGTAAATATCCATGAGTTAATAGAAGGTGAGTTCCTATACACTTATCTACTCCCTTTTTTGTCAGTCTATTCCAAACACTTATCTATAGGTCAATTTTTACCCCCAAACCCGACCTTCATTGGTACAAAAACCTAAGGGAAGAAAGGCCCCAACTACGATAGATTCAATGTACATCCCCGACCTTAAGGCACCTTAGCACTACTTATACATAAAAAGTTAATGCTCTAGACCATGTATACCATCCTAGTCGATACACTAGGTCCATAACTACTCGGCAACTTATGAAGGCTTGGTGCTCTAGATGAAGCATAACTTGATCATGAAGCCCACAAGCCTACCTACAACACTCCTCAACCAAACGACTCTCCCAAAGACGCTCAGACACTTGGAAGCAAAACTTCTATTAAAGCATGCAAAATCGAGCCAACACAAGAAGCTAGTAACAACCTAGTCAAGCTACTACTACATCAAATAATGGGCATGACTTAAAGTTCTAAGCACTCGAGCGGCCTACCCAGGTTTACTTGAAACCTACAGTTTCATGGGCGCTCGAATACTCAAGCCTATGTTAACACTTGGAAAATACATATTGGGCGAAATTGATCACCTCTAATTAGAGCTACTAAGTTTAAAAATTTATAAACTTATAATTTATCCTTAACTCGATTCAACAGGCAAGTGTACCTATTGTTTTATAGCATGGATAAGTATAAGATCGTCTCCACTTGGAACGAATTCAAGCACTAGTACTAGTTAGTTTTCCTATATCTAGTAACCAAAATCATCAAGCAATTAATGACTAAAACTTTAAACTTTTAGCTAAACTATACTAATCCACCAATAACTTTTATTTAACACAATGACATACAAAAATGATTAACAATACAACACTTAACATGCATACTTGCTTTACCACCTAGTATGATACTACCAATACATTTTCGTCCCAATATTTGTTATCTACAGGGAATTGCTAATGTGTAAGCATTTTTCTCAAAAATACTTACTCTTAATCCTAATTGTGTTTATTAAAATATTTTCTGAATTAATAACCAACTAAGAACACATTAACATCATAATCATTTATCGATTCTTTTAGGATGTAACAACTTTCCTAATAATATCTCTATTATTAGGAGTAAGTTTTTCAATGAATTGAATCTATTCAATAGAATTATCTCTTGACATATTCCATCAAAATTTGCCTTAAGTTAATGTCGTGCATTACACTGTACTTAGATTTATTAAGTTCAATTTATCGGAATCAACAAATATTATAAACCTACCATTCCATACACTTAATCATACTAAGTGGATGTAGCAAGTCTTAAACTATTATTCATACATTATAAAATAGTAACACAAAGTAACAAAACTCATAACTAATAAGAAATAAAACATAGAATCAGTAGAAGAGTAAAAGCCCCTTTTTTATTTCACTATAGAAGTCTCACAAATGCACGAATAATGAATTCCCGTTGGCTCTCTCGAGTAGTTCTGAGAAAAGTACACAATTTACAAGTAGAAAATTATGCTAAGAATGCAAAGAAACAAATAGTACACTCTAAGTTTATAAAAGTGTTGTAGTTTAAAATTAGAACAAAAGGTCTTCAAGTTCTAATATAAAGAATCTGGTGTTCTCTCTTCTGATGATGTTTGTTGTCATGTGATGTGACATATGATATCCCTTCTCTACAAATTGTAGTGTAATTATATTCTTCTCGTCAAAAGGTTTGAAATATACCATGTCAAGACACCCCTTGATGTTAAGACTCGTTACATACATCAATTCATGTGAAACAATTTAAAAAGAATCATTATGTCCACTCTTATCATGCCTATGACTCAGGGCGTGATCATCTCGAAAAAGAATAGTCTTTACCCATCATGGCCATAATAGAGGGAGTAACCATCCTTCTAAAGTAGGATTATGGCTGGAATCGACAGGTGGACCATAGCTTCACTTTTGGTTACTCCCATGATAGATATCGTGATAACTATTAGGCACTTAATTCTTCCATTTTCATACCTATGATCATGGGAGTGATATTCTTCCGTCAACTTTTCCATTCCTTATGGTTGTGATTGTCTTAAATTGCATTGTTTTTATGCAAACTTCATCTCATTGCTCTTGAATAATCTAAAATTGATATTTGTACAATTAGTACCAAGAACTTGAGACATAAACGCAATTATAATCAATTTTACCTAAATATGCCTAAAAAGTGTATAGTGATTTATGCTTATCAGAAATAAATTTAAAGAGTATAACTTAGAATGAAAATATTTTAATTCATTAAAGTCATTTTTACAAGTTGTAAGCCCCACAACCAGTCACTCAAGGTTTCGATTGGCTGAAAAATCCGATCAAGCCCAAATTATAAGTAAAGTTAGAAATATTAGTAAAAATGATCCCATAAATTTGAATTTAAGAAAATAAGCAATAAAATAAAAGACTATAAAAATTCCAAATTTTAAATATATAACTCGTTATTTATCGAAAATGCGTAAAATTCATTCCGATAATTAACGAATCGCTAGAGATAAATTATATGTATACTAAAAATCATAAAATGACCTAAATAATATTTAGCAATATTTATTTGTACTATATATGAATTTACATGTAGGTATAAATACACATAATTACTTAAAATACGCGAAATGTGCTAAAATAATACTAAATACTTAAAGAAAATTCATAATTAATTAAGGAAAAATCAAGAAAAATCAGGAAAAATAAGAAATGATCCAGAATTGGGTCATGGCAGCTAGGAAAAATAAGAAAAAAATCATCCAATTAAATTAGAGCAACACAAAAGCCAAAAATTAAGGAATTTAGACAATGTCTTGTCCAATTTAATGCACATTAATTACCACAATGCTCTGTAAATAGGGGAAAAAAAATCATAGAGCTCATTTGGACAGTTAAAAATCAGAGAAAATTTAGGAGCATTGAAATTGAGAGAAAAATTGGGTTAAAAAAAGAAAAAGAAAAAACTGTGCAATTAGGGCCTTGAAAGGGAACCCATACCAGACAAGCACCTGAGAGTGGGCGGCCACCACCAACATACGGTGGTGGTAGTGCCCAGACCGGCCGATAAGGCCATGGCGGCCGGTGGTGGCTGGAGCCACCCAGACTAGTGAGTCCGATTTCCAACCCGATTTTGTGTAATTTTGTAAAAAATAGTAAATATTCTTAGAAAATTATGAATTTTCTTATTCTGGAATATTTTTGTATGTAGTTTTTAGGAAAAATATTATTTTGATGAAAATATGTCTCGTAATATATGGTCCTTAAGAAATTGTGCAAAACTAAATATGTTTTGGTTTAGAAATAAATGACCTTAGGAGTGTAGTTTTGAACCCAAAATTTTTGTGTAGACTGCTTAAATGATATAGAACAGTGCTATGAAGCCCGTTTTCAAAAATTAATTTTCAAAAATTTTAGATAATTTTTAGGCCTTAAAATGAGGCATAAAATGGGCAATTTAGGGTTAATTAAGTAATTAAATAGTTAATTACTCATTTAGTGAATAATTATATGTTTTAGGATATTGAAATCTGATGAGGTATGATACTTGTAGCATTTAGAGTGTTAGATGTAATTATTAGGTTAATTATGTAGTAAATGAGTAATAGGGAAAAATAGTAAATTTTAAGTTAATTTTGTAAATTAGGGAAATTAGGTGTAAAATCTAACTTAGGATGAATTTAGACATTTTGAAATGATAATTGATGTTGGAAGATAGTAATTGGAGTGATAAAAATATTAGATGTGTATTATGTACATAATAAGTAATAATACATAATACACAAATATTATAAATATAATAAATAGAAAATATTATAATAAAAATTGATATTATGATAATAATAAAAATGTACAATAAATCTGATAGGAAACTTGAATTTATGTAATTAGATGAAAAATGTAAAAATTTCTCACATCAAGAGTAAATTCGATACACTAAAAAGATTTAAGTGTACCGGGTAGAATAAAATACTAATTAGAGGCAATGATGGTATTTAGGAGATCGGGAAGTAATGTGATTAATTTCACATTATGAGTTAAAACGAATTTCTAGGGTTTGAGTATAAAACAATACTTAGAAATCGAACTAGAACCTAATTTAGAAATCGATGCGGAAACCGAACCCGAACCTAACCCCAAACCTAGAATAATTGTGAAAGACTGAAGACCCAGATAATTAGGCATATTAAACCCTAAACAAAATATAACAATAAGCGTTATAAGATAAAACGAACCTATAATAGTTATATGAAAAACTGAAACCATATTTGTATTATAGAGATGATTGGCGATGGCCTAACCAAGTCGGATCTCGAGTGAGTGAGCGAGGAGTCAAGGTAAGTTGGGATTAATACGTTGCTGTATTTTGGAGGCTTGAGATTATACTTGGTTGTGCTTGTTAGATAGTTGGTTGTGTACATGTGCTTGATTATGAGTGCTTCTATGATTCTGTTTGTTGTTTTGGCATGTATTATATGATTTGTATGAAATAAATAATCACCCTAAACTGAACTTAATCAAATATACGACTTGTAATCATAATCGGACTTGCATAGCAACCCATTAGGGGAAACCTAGGATTCTCCAGCCAAATACCGACCCCTTCGAAAAGGATAGTGCAAGATTGCAAAGGGTCCCTTCTTCATCCTCAGTCAAACTAAGTGACAGGTGAGGAGGTCGCGGCGAAGGTGAAGTCAATGGTTCGAAGGTAGTTGCGGGAGGAGCAATGTCTCTATTACACAAGCTTAGGTTTAGTCGTGAACTATTGCATTAATGGCAACTCCTCAACCCGGATTAGAGCGGGCGCAATTTCTCTAATCTCACGACGGGCCGGACAACGTCATGCGATCACATTTGCTTGCACATGCATTGCACCTAATAAGTTAATTGAAAACTTTATTGTGTTTATGGTATAGTTTTAAGTCCTCCATCCTAACTTATTGAGCTGTGGTTGCTCACATTCCTATAGAAGTTGTGCAAGTGCTGGCTAAGAAGTGGTGAACAACTACTATGAAGCTAGCAATTGCTGGATCTTGGGGAGTAAGGAAAAACATTGAAGAATAAACATATATTTTTAAGGTCTAAGTTTTTATTTTAGAATTATTTTTCATTTCTGAATAATGTCATAACTAGGAAATATATTACGGAGAAATATTGTAAACTTTAATTGCAATAACTGAATTATAATGTATATATATATTTCCTCACTTTCTTAGGTAAATGATTTATTTAAATTACAAACTGTTTACTTCAAAGCGGGTTAGTCTTGGACGCCTTATGTAGATTAGGTCTAAGATAGCGGTTATAAGGTCAACTTCTATCTTAGGATGGTTTACACGACGGAGCTGTTGCGACTCTACCGCTTCGGGGCATGACACAAGTCTTTAGGGATCAACATCCTAACCTCAAGTACAATAAAAAAGAAAGAAAAAAAAAAGGAAAATATACAAAAGAGGGGACAGAAAGAGAATAAGATAGATATGAAAAGCTCTTATTGATCCCCCCTAATCTTCTTGGTTGCCTTTAGTAACAAACTCCTCAAAAGTTTCACTTAACTCGATAAAACCCTCATCGAGCCAATAGAGGAAGCTTAGGTTGAGAGATGGGTACTTCTTGCAAACTTCCGCTCACACCACCCTCCCTCCATCAAACCGGGATTTAGCAACTGCCTTATGAAGTTGGACCTAAGGTGATCTCCCTAAATATCCATTATAGGGCCTTGAGAGTTAAGTCATGACCTTCCCTTAGCTTGGCATCCTAAGCTTAGGACCCAACTTGAGCCTCCTTGAACTCCTTTGCTCTTCTCTTTGCCTCCCTTATTGTGCCAGCAAGCTTATACTCATAAGCATTTACTGAAGCTTTAAGCTCACCCACCCTCTTCTTAGCAACTTCGGCTTCACTATTAGCTTAAGCTACCACATTGGCGAGCCTTTTGTTCTCTTCATAGAGGTAGCCATATGTCAAGATGAGATCATCATTCTTCTTCCTCTTGAACTTGACCTCTCCTTAGAGCTTGGAGACCTACTCCAACAAAACAATCTTCCTACAAACTACCTACAAAACGAGTAAAGTTAGACGCCAAGCACCTCATTACAATTAAACAAGAACACAAATTAAAGAGAAAACCCCCTAAGGAAGCCTATAACCATACGTGAAAGCGTACTTACAGAAATCCATAGCTTATACACAAGTAAATAGGATGTTAGTCAAATGAAATAACTCATAATAAGAAATTTACAACATACAGGCCTTACCTTATGTAGCTTCCTAAGCGTTAGTGTTGCGGAGTCAATATACATCTTATCCTAAAAGAGCTCGTTGAGGTCTAACCTCAGGTCCATGGGTACTAAGGTTAGCTCCTTCCTATGACAACAACTAACTGAGTGTTATCTCCTCTAAGGCTTACTGTTGTTGCTGACCCTCGCCCTATCATTAAAGGGCTCATCTTAAATATGTAACTTGAGCATCATTGTTCTTCTGGCACCCAAGTTGCCACCAGATGTTGTGGTCGCCCTTCTCAAGCCTCCTTCAAGAGCCTATGTCGCTAGAGTAGCTAAGGGAATCCCCATTGACATGACATTAACTACCTCAAGTACCAACAATACCCTTAGCCCTTTCTTACCCTTCTTTCCCTCTGAGGAGCCAACAACATCCTTCTTGCTCCTCTTCCCTAAAGGAGCATCTTCACCCCCTTGAATAGTAACGAAGGTCCCCATCTCCTAGATCTAAACCTTATTCTTACCCTTCCTAACATGCTCCTAGAGCCTTTTCTCGTGGACCTCTACCATGGTACTTTAGAAGTCCTTAGCACAAATTTGTAGAGTTGTGAGCACAGAAATAAAGTTAGTGATAAGGATCATGAACCAATCACTTGCTCTCGAGCTTAAGAACCTACCTACAAGGTTTGCCGAGTTGTCTTAAGGGAGTTGAACCTTAAAGAGCAATGCTTTATCCACCCTGACTTACCGAGCTATTCCATTTCAATCTCTCTCTATCTCATTTTAGAGACCCCTGAGATAGCCAACCTATTAATGAGCTGACCTCTTGTTACTATACCAATCCAAAGATGAGCAATGAATCCACTTGTTGTTAAGCCAACAAAATAATCAAGGCTAAGCTATCCTACTTTTGAGCCAACCAACTAAGGTTAACTAAAAGAATGGATGCCTATTAAACCGACCTTTTCCAAGCCCTTCAACAACCAAGCTACCAAACATCTGACCCACCTTACTCTACTCAAATCAACTTTACTCGATAAGCAATATCACTAAAGCTATAGAATGAGCAGATGAAATATAAGCCCCACAATCAGCTACTTGGGGTTTGATTTGTAAGATTTATGGTAATCAAGTAAATTGTTTAATTTAACCCAAATTTTATGATAAAGCTAGGATTATTAGTAAAAGTGATTCTGTAAGTTTGGATTTAAGAAAATAAGTAATAAAATGATTAATTAATGTAATATTGAATTTTATGAAAATTTTCTGTTATTTATTAGAAACGCTTAGAATGAATTCCGATAACTAACGAATTGATAGAAATAAATTATATGCATACTAAAAATCATAAAATAACTTAAATAATATTTAAGAGTATTTATTTACATCCCATATTTATTTACGTGTAGGTAGAAATATGCGAAATTACTTAAAATATGCGAAATATGCTAAAATAATATTAATTAATTAAAAAAAATTCATAAATAATTAAAGAAAAATTAGGAAATATCCAAAAGGTGGTTGTGGCAGCTTGGAAATGGAGAAACAAAATCAACCAATTAAATTTCAACAAAAAAAAAGTAGAAAAAAGATAAGGCTAATGTCAAGTCAAATTAATGAGAAAAAATATCTATGTAGCACAATAAATACTCCAAAGTTTTAGAAGCTCATTTGCTCTGTTTGGAGAGCAAAAAAATTAGAGAGAACCAAAATAATTAGGGTTAAGGTTTATATAAAAAAATTATTAAAAAATCTGTATAATTAAGGCTTTAAAAGAGAACCAACATCCGATGACAACTTAGGAGTGGATGAGCACCACCACCACATCGTAGTGGTAGTGCCTAGACCGACCGATAAGGCAGTGGTGGCCAGAGCCACCAACTCCAATAAGTCCGATTTCCCTTCTAATTTTAGTTATTTTATTAAAAATATTAAATAGTTATAGAAAATTATGAAGCTTAGTATTTTGGAATATTTTTATATCTAATTTTTAGGAAAAATATTATTTTGATAAAAATATGTCCTGTGATATATGATGCATAAGAAATTATGTAAAACTAAACATGTTTCAAATTAAAAATAAATAGGTTTAAGAGTATAGTTTTCGATTCAAAATTTTTGTATAGATTACTTAGGTAATATAAAATAATGTCACAAAACCCTTTTTCAAAAATGAATTTTTGAAATTTTTATATAATTTTTTGGCCTTAAAATGAGGCATAAAATGGATAATTTATGGTTAATTAAGTAATTAAATGGGTAATTACTGGTTTGGTGTATAATTATATGTTTTAAGATGTTGAGATCTGATGGAGTATGGTATTTGTAGTATTTAAGGTATTAGATGTAATTATTAGGATATTATGTAGTAAATATCTAATAGGTAAAAATGGTAAATTTTAAGTTAATTTTGTAATTTATTGTAATTAGGTGAAAAATTTGATTTGAGATGAATTTAAATATTTTGAGATGTTAATTGATGTTGGGAGATGATATTTAAGGTGATATGACTATTAGATGTGTATAATATGTATATATTAGGTGTGATACATAATATATAAGTATAAGAAATTAATGAGTAGAAAAATATTAGATTAAAATTGATATTCTAATAATAATAAAAATATGTAATAAATCTAGTAGGAAACTTAAATTTAGGTGTTTATATGTATGAAAAATATCTGGTTATCGCCAAATAACATAATTGGTTCCTTTTTTTTTTTTTCCTTAGTCGAACTAAGTGACAAGTGAGAAAGTTATGACAAGGGTAAAGTCAATGGTTTGAAGATAGTCACGGGAGGAGCGGTGTCTCCATTGCACAAGCTTGGGTTTGGTCATGAGTTGTTACATTAACAAAAACTCTTTAACCCGAATTAGAGCGAGTGCAATTTCTCTAATCTCACAATGGGTCGGACAACGTCATACGATGACATTTGCTTAAACATGCATTGTACTTAATAATTTAGTCAATAACTCTGTTTGTATTTGCTGTATAATTTTAAGTCTTTGACCTAACTTACTGATCTGCGGTTACTCACATCCTTATAAATGTTGTTGTAGGTTCTAGTGAGGAAGCGGCCTATAATTACCTTAAAGCTAGCAACTGCTAGATCTTGGGGGAGTGAGAATATAAACTGAAGATTAGATACACTCTCAAGTTTAGATTTATCTTTTAAACTTTTAGTATTAATTTACAAATTACTCAAGTAAATTATGTTAGATTGTTAAATCTTGTAAATGTACTTTGATTATTTTAATGTAAGTATGTATTTTTCTTAAGTTCAATAGTAAATAACATATTTAATTTATGAATTGTTTACTTTAAGTTGGGTTAGTCGTAGACGCCTTGTATAGATTAGGTCTAGGATAGCGATTATAAGGTTAGCTATGACTCTGCCGATTCAGGGAATAACATGAAACGTACCCCATTTTCTTACATCCATACTATCTTTTTGTACTCCTGAATATTCTTTTTGTCTATTTATGACTTTACCCTTGTAATCTACCCCCTTTCCTTTTTTGGTAGGAATCCTTTTTGTAATTTACGTAAACTTTGGACTTTCCCTAATTGGACTATATAAATACTAATAATATGTAATAGTCGTAAGTAGATAACATTGAATTTCAGACATACTTTCCCTTATAAGCTAAGTATTCCTTGCTTACTTTCATTTACTCTTATCTAATCCATCGTGAGTGTAAATTAGTGGTGAGTGTCCTCCGGCTACACTTGTGCGAAATATCAAATACGACTTAAGCTCTTATGAGGCATTGATGCATCGATGCATCATATCTACTGTCAGTACATGAGAACCCTTGTTCAAGCTTCAAC
Source organism: Lumnitzera littorea (assembly GCA_024138015.1). Lineage (NCBI taxonomy): Eukaryota > Viridiplantae > Streptophyta > Magnoliopsida > Myrtales > Combretaceae > Lumnitzera > Lumnitzera littorea. Next base: position 117,261,581 of record JAMXBB010000002.1, read on the forward strand.
TCCCATTTAGCTTTCGGATCGTTTTGAGTTTCAAACTCACCTTCGATTGGTATGATATTGGTAGCTATGTGTCAACCTTTTCGATAACCCATATCATCTTAGTATCAGAGCTTAGCAACATTCGATCAAGTTTCTATTACTTTATGCTTTAAGTAACCTACTACTACTATAGTGTGTTGTAGAAACTATTTGTCATTATTGTGAGAGTTTGAGAATTGTTTAGTGTTGAAGAAATTTGGTACTCTGTTTTCCCTTATTTCTTGTTCACAAAACAAAGTGTAAGTATTCGATAAGTTTATCGTATGTTATTGTAATAGCTATTAGTGTATTCAGTGTTGTTTTTGTTATTGTTTTGCGAAAGGAATTTTGAATTGTATTACAACTGTTAATCTATTATAATGGACAATAATGTCTGACGCTAGTACTCAAGGAACTCTAGGTAACTAAGAGAATGGTGCTCGTAATGGCTAAGGTCAACAAGGAAGTTTAATGCCTCAATCTACACATGAACGATTGGATAGGCTTACTGACCTAGTGACTAGTTTGGTAACTACCATAAACAAAGATAGACAACAAGCTAGAAATAACCCTTATAAAGACCCAGTCAATAAGCTACCTAAGAAGGGAAATGGTCGATATGGGTGAACTAACACCCCAATTCAATCGCCCTGAGTTGGAGGAGTGGATAGACTTGCTCAATGTATACTAATGTTAAACGAGATTCAAGAAGAGGATGAGGAAGTAGGTGATGAAGAGGAAAAGTATTATGAACCTATGGAGAGGAATATCTGAACTCCTAGAGTGGAAGGATTGGGGATGCATATCCCTAATTTTTCTAAGAGCGGTGATGCTGAGGACTACTTGGACCAAGTAGATAAAATTAAAAAGCACTTTAATTGTCATGAAGTGCTTGAGCATGTTAAAGTTAGGCTTGCCATACTAGAGTTTACTACCTATACAGCCCTATGGTGAAAGAATCTACAAACCACCCGAAGAAGAGAAGGAGAACATAAGAAAAGGGACTGGTATGAAATGAAGAAAGTCAGGAGAAGAAGATTTGTCTTGAGCTACTATCTATAGGATGCATGTAGGAGGTTATAAGAGTTGAGATAAGGAGGATTAAATGTTGAATCGTATGTAAAAGAATTTCAAATATTGATGATCCATCGTAAAGTAGTCGAACCAGAGGACCAAACTTTATCTCGATTCGTTAGTTGATTGAAGTATGAGATTAGAGATATTCTAGAGAATATGGACATTAGTACACTTGATGAGGTGATTCGAGCTGCCCAAAGGATTGAGAGACACCAGGCAAGAAGACTCTGAGCTCTTGTTAGTTAGCTTACCCCTCGCTAACCTGTTTCGAGCAGACCTGTAAAATCAAAACAAAGTAAAGTTGCTAAGGTCTAACTTGCTCCAATAATCCGAGTAGAAGAGAGAGAAGTGCCAAGGAAGTATGAGAAGGGCCAGAGCTTAGGAAGGAAGATAAGTATGATGAAGTGCTTCAAGTGTCAAGGGTTTAGACACATGGCTGCATAATGTCTAAACAGACGAGTGATAGTGATAAAGGGAAAGATGCCAACCATTGAGGTTGATAGTATTCATAAGGAGATTGAGGAGCCCAAAGAACCAAGAAACCTAGAATAGTCTGAAGAGCAGGAGATCATTTATAGTAAAGAGTGTAATTTTATGCCTACAACCATGGTATTGAGGAGAGTATTGAATGTGAGTCCCATACTAGAGGACAAGCAGCACAAAAACCTATTCTACGTCAATTTCAACGTCAAAGGATCATTGTATACATTAATTGTCGAAAGTGGCAACTGCACCAATGCAACATCTACTTTCATGGTTCGAGTTACTAACCTCGTCTTACCCTAAGCCTTACAAACTGTACTGGCTCAGCGACAAAAGGAGCCTTATAAGTAAACAAACAAGTAGTCGTACCGATCTATATTAGAAACTATCGAGATGAAGTACTCTACGATGTGTTACTAATGAGTAAATCTCATATTCTTCTTGGACGACTATGGATGTTTGATCAAAATGTGATTTATGATAGGAGAAAGAACACTTATTCCTTAGAGCACAAGGGTAAGAAGGTGAAGTTAAGCTTTATGACAACCAAGCAAGTTAGGACCGCGGACTAAATTGAGCTGTGTTCTAAAGAAGGAGGTTTTGATAATGATCCAAGTCAAGCTGAAGAGAGAAATGAAGCTTAAAGAGCTGACCTACCTATTGGTCAAAAGGTTACTCGAGATGTGAGGATCATATAAGGAATTACTACTTCTTGAGGTAAAGACCCTATTGAATGAGTTTACCGACCTATTCCTAAGTGAACTGCCAAAAGGTTTTCCTTCGATCTAAGGCATTAAACATGCAATAGATCTGTAGTTAGGAGCTACATTGCCAAATGAGCCTGCTTACAAACTGAGTCTTGAATAAGTTATAGAGGAAGGTAGATGAACTAATGAAGAGAGCGTATGTCTGAGAATCCTTGAGCCTATATTCCATGCTAGTTCTATTAGTACCAAAGAAAGATGGGACATAGAGGATGTATATGGATAGTCGAGCTATCAATCGCATTACCATTAAGTACAGGTTCCCTATACCTAGGCTTGATGACATGTTTGATGAGTTGAATCAAGCAAGAATATTCTCCAAGATTAATCTCAAATCTGGATACCATTAGATTCGAATGCAGGAGGGGGATGAATGGAAGGCCACATTTAGGACTTTCAATGGATTATATGAGTAGCTTGTAATTTCATTCGGCCTATCCATTGCCCCGAGCACATTCATGAAATTGATGAACCATGTGCTCTGAGAATTCATTGGAAAATTTATTGTTGTATATTTTGATGATATCCTTGTCTACAGCCTTGACTTGAAGAATCACTATGAACACCTCCAAGTAGTTTTCTCAAAACTCTAAGTTGAAAAACTTTACGCCAATATGAAGAAATGTGACTTCTGCCGACCTAAAGTAATCTTTTTGGGATTTGTTGTGAGTGGTGATGGTATACAAGTTAATGATAAGAAGATGAGAGTGATTACCAAGTGGCCTATACCAACCTACTCTACCGACATGCGAAGCTTCCATAGCCTAGCATCGATCTATTGTTGATTTATAAAATATTTCAATACTATTGTAGCCTCATTCACCGAGTTGCCGAAGAAAAATGTTAAGTTTAGGTGAAGAGCAAAGGAATAGAGGAGTTTTGAGGAGGTAAAAGAGAAGCTAACTACTACTCCTGTCTTAACTCTTTTGAGCTTTGACAAAGTATTTGAAGTACAGAATAACACATCTGGAGTAAGCATAGGTGCTATGTTAATGTAAAAAGGCTGACCTATTGCTTATTTTAGTGAAAAGCTTAAGGGAGCCATGCACAACTACTTTGTATATGACAAGGAGTTTTACTCTTTGATCCAAGCTTTGACCATCTAGCAACGTTATTTATTACCCAAAGAATTTATGATCTACACTGATCATCAATCTTTGAGATACTTAAAGAGCTAGCCCATGTTGTCTATGAGACAAGCTAACTGGGTTAAGTTTATGGAGTAATTTTCCTATGTCGTCAAAGATAAGAATGGCAAAGACAATGTAGTGGCTAATACTCTATTGCGACAACATACTCTCTTAACAGAATTGTCGACTCGATTACTTGGATTTTTTTGTAATCAAGAACTTATATGTTGAGGATCCATACTTTAGCTTGATCTATGCTAAGTGTAAAGATAGTCGAACGCTTGATGACTATCACCGGGAGGACAGATACTTATTAAGGAAAACGAGATTGTATATCTTGACCTATTCTATGCGAGAGCAACTAGTGCACGAGGTACATGGTAGAGGATTGTCTAGGCATTTTAGCAAGCATTGTACTTATGAGGTATTAGCCTCTAGATTCTTTTGGCCAAGAGTGACGAAAGATGTCCAAGCCATACTAGAACTATGTGTTACCTATAGAAGGGCCAAGAGTCGAGCCAAGCAATAGCAATATTTACCTTTGCCAATCTTAACCAAACTATGGTTCGACCTAAGCAAGGACTTTATGTTAGGTTTACCGAGGATGTCTAGAGAAAATGAGTCTATCATGGTAATTGTGGATCGTTTTAGTAAGATGGCATGCTTCGTGCCTTGTTCTAAAACTAATGACGCTTCAACTATCTCTTTTCTTTTTGACAAGCAAGCTCTATGGAGTACCTAGAATAACCATGTCTGATCAGGATCTAAATTTTATGAGCCACTTTTAGAGAACCTTATAGAAGTAACTAGGAACCAAGCTATTATTTAGTATGTCTTACCACTCTCAAACCAATAAATAGACTGCAACTGTGAACAGAACATTGGGAACCCTACTCAAATTATTGTTGGTCAGAACCTAACTAACTGGGATGTGTGCCTACCCATAATAGAGTTTGCCTACAATAGGACCACACATAGTGTCATAAGTAAATCCCTATTTAAAGTTGCCTATGGACTCAACCTTGAACTTCTACTAGATGAAATGCCACTACCAAGTTAACAAGAAGACTAGTCAACTGTCAGTAAGCCAAAAGCCATCAAGACAATGTACTAGAAGGTCATAGAGCAACTAAGTTGAGCTGCCACCAAGCTTGAAAGGGGAGGCCAAGGACAGAAGGATAGAGAGTTTCAACCTGGTGATTTGGTTTGGATCTATCTAAGTAAAGATCAATTCCCAAGTTTGAAGAAGAGCAAGCTATCTCCAAGGGCCAATGAACCATTCAAAGTGCTCGAAAAGATCGACCTTAATGCCTATTAGATTAAATTGCCCGAAGATTATAGAGTCTTAAACCCCTTCAACATTGTTGACCCCTATCTGTACATTCTCAAGAACGATCAACAAGAAGCTAAACCAAATTTGATCCTAAATCTCAAATAACTTAGAGGGGATGATAAGGATTATGGACCAATTACTCACTCTCGAGCTCGAGGACTTACCCATATGGTTCACCAAGTAGTCCTAAAGGAGTTGAACCTTGAAGAGCAATGCTTTATCCACCTCGACCTACCAAGCTATTCCATTCTAATCCCTTTCTGTCTCATTTCGAAAACCCCTAAGATGGCCGACCTGTTACCGAGCCAACCTCTTATTGCCTTACCAATCCATAACTAAGCAATGAATGAGCTAACAAAAAAATCGAAGGCAAGCTTCCCCACTTCTGAGCCAATTAGCCCAGGTCAACTGGAAGAACGACCACCTACTAGACTAACCCTTTCTAAGCCTTGAACAACTGAGTTGCCAAGCATCTGACTTGTCTTACTTTGTGTAGATGAACTCTACTCAATAAGTAGCATCATTAGGACCATAAAATGAACAACAAACACGCGCCTCATTTTCTAACTTCTATATTGTCCTTTTGTACCCTAATATTATTTTGTCTATTTATGAATTTACCCTTGTAATCTATTCCTCTTTCCTTTTTTGGTAGGAATCTTTTTTGTAATTTACATAAACCTAGAACTTACCCTAATTGGGCCATATAAATACTAATAACATGTAATAACTGCAAGTAACATTGAATTTCAAGCATACTTTCCCTTGTAAGCTAAGTATTCCTTACTTACTCTCGCTTACTTTCATTTACTCTTATCTAATCCATCTTGAGCGTGGATTAGTAGTAAGTACTCTTAGACTACACTTTTGCGTAATATCAAGTGCGACCTAAACTCGTATAAGATGTTAATGCATCATATCTACCATTGGGGTATGAGAACCCCTGCTTAACCTTCGACTCCTATTTAGCTTTTGGACTGTCTAGAGGTTCGAACCTACCTTCAGTTCATGTGATATTGGTAACTGTACATCAACCTTCCTAGAAATTTATATCAATTAGTCATACAAATAATATAAGAAAACATTGAAATTAAACTTGCCGAAGACAAGTAGCCTTGAGCTCTCCTCATAACGATGGCGTACAGCAACGAAACTCCTGACTACCTTCCTTGGCTAGACTCGCAACCAATACCTCTTCTATGCTAAACAAAAGCCTCCCGTGGATATAGTTACTAACCATGGTGTTGATGGTAAACCTATCTTTGAGGCAAAATTGCCTAATTAAGGATTTCTTCCCTTGTATCGTTGCCCTTGAGGGCCATCTAATCTACCATAGTCATCCTCATAAGTCGAGCCCACTTAGTAGGGAAGGATAATTCTACATTTAACTGCACCTATACAAACCTGTCCTTCCAGCCCTCTACCTTGGACTTCAAGGCCCTAGAAGACCCTAACGTGCTCGTCTTGAGTTGAGCAGTATACTTACCCATCCGAGCTTAGCTTTAGATGAAAGAAATGCATAAAGAGCTGAGCTGCAAGCCTTCATAAGTGATAGATGAAGAGCGCCTCAAACTCGAGCAACTGAAGCTAAGCATTCGGGTGTAGAGAGTTTGTGCACACAACAAAGTACCTAAACACTATAAGCTGAAACTTCATGAAGGGCAACCAAAGCTCAAGCTTGAACAACTTCCAATATAAGAAAAATGATCTCTTACCCTCCAGGTCACATGCCTTCTTCCCTTCTCTAAGCCTCTCGATAATCCAACCATCGACCTTATCTCTTACAGCTATACATACCTTGTCAAATGCCTTAGCATTATGTTTATATGATATACAATCTACAGCATTTCGATTCTTACCCGTTCGACGCAACTACTCCACCGTCTCTTAATCCACCTCATCATCAATGTACCTCTACTGTAGCTACTCTACTGCTATTGATGTCCTCATCTCCCATGTCTACATCTTACTATCACCATTGTTATTCTTTAGATGGGAGTAAGGTTAGTCATCACTTTGTGGGACTCCTCAAATATAACAAAGATCTCCTTAGGGGTTGAGAGATTACCTTAAAACCTTAAGCCACTTTGGCTAGCTGTTGTAGCTTTACTTCGAGAAGTAAGTTCAAGGAGTTTTGGGTATGTTTGGTGTTTAGAGAAAGATGAGAAATTTGGAGAGAATTTGATAATGTCTATGCAAGGAAGAGGTTGAAAGTGAAGAAATGATCCACCCCACTACCCTTTCCCCTCCCTAAGGCCTTTATATCAACAAAGAAGGAGCACACAGATCGTTACTTCCCGCCTAAATGGGAATTTCAACCTCGACTGTCTACGTGTCATCATTTAACACTCAACGACCCAAATCCACCCTCTACATGGATCATTAATGTAGAACCCATGTATGTTTTTAAAGGAACACATGCTATTAAAGCACCATCATTGAGCCTTGGGCATCCTAAAGGTCATGTAGATCAAATCAATCATCACATCACTCTTACAGAGATCAAAGAAGAGATTAAGGGAGCAATCATAATTGTACTTTCATAGGAGCATCAAAAAGAGGGAGCAGGTATCCAACTCGTGCTCAATAATACATTATCCTTGGCTAACAAGCCCAAGTTTATCACCTACCTTCTTAGAATCACCTCATTACAACTCAAGCCTCAACCCTTGGAGCTCGAAATAGTCTACTCTCCTTATTATCTCGATGCTAATGAGAGTAGGGAACAAGTGTTGATATGCCATTTTGAACCCAAGCTCCAAAGGCCTTAACCGACATGTCTTTGTTTATTCGAGTACCCCTAAGCACAACTTCAACAGGAAGGGCTCAGCTCCCCTCAACAACTGGTTTGCTCAACCCCCTAACGAGTTTACTCTAATCTAAGTTAAGTGACCTGTTTAAACTCTCTCGAGTAGGCATCCTTAGGTCTTACTTGGTGGAGCATCCTATTTAGGCTATCCAGTGCCAGGACAGCATACTCTGGTCAACCCTTAGCACCTTTCCACCCTAACCTCCTTAGATCCTCGGAGTCTCCGACCAACATTCTCTATATGCCTAAATTCTTGGGCTTTGAGGCTCGAAGACCTAATTGTCCTTAAGCTAGCCAGATCCAAACTCGACATACAGCTTCAACCCTAACCCCCTGAGTACATACTAGATGCTTAAGGCATGGCTCAAAGACTTTGGTGCCTCTACTGCTACTCTCTCTCTCTCTCTCTCTCCTCGTTAAATTGCATCTAACATCCACAATACGACCTATGTGCTTAGCTACGCTAGCTGTGATTGTTACCTATACTATGGACATGACAACCACCCTTCTCAGGGATCACTAGCTAGTAAAGTAACACTATTCTCTCCCTTACTGTGCATGCCTTCCCTTCACTAACCACATACAAGGTAATCCTAGCCTGTTACATGTCCCCAGCACATAAGCCCCTTTCCTCATAAATAGGCTATGGAGCCTTATGTATAAGACTTCCAACCATTAGAACCTTAGCCTTACTTCTTTCAAACATATAATAGTCTCTCTTTTCCTTCCTTTGCTAACTTAGGCATCGAAGGGCCCTCACTGGCTTAGCTACAGGGGGGCTTTCTTGTAGGTCCACCATTGCACACAATGATTAAACCACTAGAGGACCAACTCTCAGTGTCTCATACATCACCAATAATGAATGAAGAATTTATAAAGTTTTGATTGTCATTACAAGGTTATTTCCTTTAATGATTTGTAAGCAAGTTAGTGTTGCGAAAATAAAATTTACAATTATTTTTACAAAATATTAGGTAATTTTATTTATTCTAAATCAAATTACAAAAAATGAATAAATTTATAAACTTTTGAGCTAAACAATGTATTTTAAATGGAAGGTGATTGACTAAGGGGAAATTTTACGAATAATGAGAGAATTTTTTTTTAAATATCAATTTACAACACCATAATTAGTACATAAATTATTTAAATACATAATTTCACTCAAAATTTTTATAATTTTACTCATTTTCATAATTTGGTTGAGAATAATTGAGATTCCCACATATTTCATAAATTCTTGTGCTTTCTAAAATGGTTTGAAAACCCATATATTTCTTACTTTTGTGATTTTTCTAGATAATTATAAATGCACTTTCAAAACTGTTGATTAGGTTTGAATGAACTTCCTAAACTTCAAACAAGCATTCATCTCCTTGAATTGAAAGCATGAACATCTTTCCCTCTCCTCTAAAGACCATCGCTAAAATCTTAAAACTATCGATAAAATGATCATAAATAATAATAATTTTGGGGTTTTAGTAATGGTATAGAAAAGTAAGTGTCTTTTTTTTTTTAAAGCATAAGAGATAAAGTAACATTTTAAGGGTTAAGGAGGTCGACCTCATCTAACCAATAGCTTTATAAGTGTATATGCAATTGACTTATATATATACATGTATAGTTGTTCTCATAGGTTGACAAAATTCTATAGTTAGTAACTTTAAGATACCAAAGATTTTGTTATGTGAGGTTAAACTCCCAATCATTTAAATTTGAAGTTTTCATCTTTTTAAGCCATATGAATTTGCTTATCAGTTTTAGTGCAGAGTTGAAGCACGGTTTGAGACTATGGAGGATGTATTTACAGCTTTAAGAAGTTGAAATGCAATTATACGTTTTTTCTTTTTCTTTTTTCTTCTATATACACATAACTAAAGTACTAGAAAGTTATCCAATAAAATATTCAATTATGTGATGGTATATCCCAAAGTTTTTGTTATGTGAGGTTACACCTACAATCATCTAAATTTAAAGCTTTCATCTTTTCAAGCCATACGATTTTGCTTCCAAGTTTTGATGTAGAGTTAAAGTATGGTTTTAGAATTTTATAAAATGTATTTGTAGCTTTACAAGTTAAAATGCAATCATAACTTTTATCTTCTCTTTTTCCTTTTTTTTTTTTATATGCACATAACTAAAGTAATCAAAAGGTGTCCAACAAAATATTCAATTATGTGATTTTACACATTTTTAAAATCTAAAGGACCCATATGAAGAGTAATTTAGATGGCTAACAAATGAAAAATGTGAAAAACATGGATTTGCTATTTAAACATATGATTCAAACATAATTAAAAAAAAAAAATGGAAACCACTTCCAAACTATGGACCACGAGGAGAAAAAATTTAGCCGAATGAGTTGAACCCATTGACATAGTCCCAAAATCAGAAGTCTCCATTCACTTTCCTATATGGACCGCCATTGCCGTTGGCATTTATTATTTATCATAAAAGAAACCCTAGGTGAAAAAGTACTACACATCTACAATGCTTTCATTTTCCCATTTGGACTGGACTGCCGTAATTAATTATAAGAGGTAAAAAGTTAGGTGCAAAATTTATGGAGCTACATGCATCATCACAGTTAAATTTTGGCATTTTCAACTTTATAGCCTTAAAAAAAGTTTTTTAAAAAAAATCGGAATTAGGATCAAAATGATAAATCCATTTTTAAGATTGAAAATATCTATGCAATCATTGATTCCATTCCGATATTATCTTTAATTGTAAGTATTTAGGATTAAATATAATGTGTATATAATAGTATTTGTAAAAAAAGAAAAGAAAATCTCTTTAATTATTGGTTATCGTAATTAGGTTGAAAATTAAGTAAGTAATTTTCAATTAATGTTAATTAATAGAAGCAAAAAGGTGGCTCGAACTTCCACTTAAAACCAGATAACAAATTTAAAGAAATTCATCTCTCGCCTTCTGAAAACAATCCAAATATGGGAAAAGGGAATGAAAACTATAATTGCAATTCCATTTTGGGTCCATTTTCTACATAATATGTGATATTGTTTCTTATTAGGTAGATTACAAAAACATAACCTATATTTGAATGTCTTGTAAAGAGATGACTTGAGTTCTCTCTTTTAACAAATACATTATCCGCATAATTTAATTTTGTACAATGGCTAGATTATCCTTGATCATGTTAGCACTTAGTCAAGGCTCCCATTTGACTCAAGGGTTAAACTCACATATGTTCATGTCAATGAACTCATGTTTAACTCGAAGATTTGGCTCATGTATGGTCATATATTCACCTAATGTGCACTCATGTTCGAGTCCTATGTCATGTACAAAGCTCATGTTTGGATTGAGCCTTACGTCATGTTGAACTCTCATGTTCACTCATGTTTAATTCATATATTCAAGCACATGTATTGATGATAGAAGATTAATGGTTAATACCTCATGTTCAACTCATGTAATGGGGGAGTATCTATTCACATTTATGTTGAAAAAGCTTATGATTCAACTACTCGCGTTTAGCTCGTATGTTAAGGGCTATGCTTAACCTATGATGCTATGATCTCGCATAATGTTTTGTCATGCTTAGACCTTACATCACACTTAGGCTTCGTGTTACGTTCAGGCCTCGTGTCATGTTCAAGCCTCACGTCGTGTTCAAGCCTTATGTCATGTCATGTTAAAGACTTGTATCATATCATGTTCAAGATTAGTGACATATTCAAGACTTATTTCATATTTAAGGCTAATGTTACGTTTCGGGATTATGTCATATTTAAGGTTCACATCAAGTTCAAGGCTTACACCATGATTATGGCTCATGTTTGATTATCATGTTAAATCATATTCAAGGCTCGTGATTATTGCTCATGCTCACTCGCATTTGACTCTAATGTTCAAGACTCACGTTCGCTCTCATATTCAACACTTATATGCAACTCTTATGTTCAATCATACTCAAGACTTATGTATCAAGGCTCACATTTGACTCATATGATGAGACTCATGTTTAGTTCACATGCCAAAAGTGCCATATTTAATTTACATACTCAACTCACATGTATCCATATTGAAAATGCACAAGTGTACGTGTTAAAGGCTTAACTCAAATGTTCGACTCTCCCGTGTTCATGTGTAAGACTTATGTCTAGTTCATGTGTACTTAGTTTAGAGATTCATGCTCAACTTCTATGTACTCGTGATTCAAAGTGTACATTCAAATTCATATGTTCTTATATGCTTATGTTCAATGTCCATGATAAGTTCACATCCAAGGCTTATATCCGATTCACATGTTCAATGCTCGTGTCACTTCATGTTTAAGGCTTGCTCACATCATGTTTAAGGTTCACAACGTGTCATTATTGAAGACTTACATTATTTTCGAAGCTCACGTTATGTTTAAGACCTGTGACCAAGATTCATGTCTAAGACTCAATTTTATTAATGTGTGCTCAATTCATAGGCTTATGTTCGACTTTTAGGTGCTAATGTTTAAGACTCATTCTTAATTCATCTCACTTATGAGGCTTGCGTTCAACTCTCATATACTTATGTCTAAAGATTCATGTTCAGTTCCTATGTATTTAGCTTACGTGCAACTCATATTCAACTCTCATATGCTCATGTGCTCATGCCCCTATGTCTTGTGACTTATGTTCAATCTACATTATAAATTGCAATTGGCTTTATTATGATCATTAAAACAGGGTCATGTGCAACCAAGTATGACACCTATAGACAATACATAATGAGGAAATGTTAGCTTCACAATTTAAAAGACAAGGGAGGGTAGAAGGATGCATGGATTAATAGTATAAACACATGGAGGCTAATTTGAATGCAAAGAGCCACAAGAATCATAAATCAAGTGAATTACACACATACCTAAGTCATGTAGCAAGGATGTTAGCAACAACAATTGCTATCTTCTAGCTCTAAGCTTCTATGGGATAACTCTACAATGGTCTCACCAACCTTCAAGTATATGGATGAAACATTATCGGTACTTAGGTCTCTAAGTGATTTCACCCGCCTTCAAGCTTCATGATGGATAGAGCACTATTAATACCACGTATCGGGTCTCTAAGTAATTTTGCTAGCCTTCAAGCTTCACAACGAATAGACACCACCACCAATCTCATGTTCGAGTCTCTAGACGGTTCCTCTAGTCTTCACAATGGAAGGACACCACTACCAAAACCACAATTGGATCTTTGAGTGGTTCCATTTGCCTTCAATGGCTGCTAGTTGCACCACTTTCTTTCACAACGTTGCTAGACATGTATTCTTCTACTTTAGGCACCTAGAAGAAAAGGAGACATAGCTTTCAAGTAAGGGTCTATAGATAACACTCACAAAATAAAGAGCTAAACGAAGTTTAATTGGAAATGAAAAAGAAGTTACCAAGTTCAAATTTTCTCATAATGAAGAGGAAAGGGAAATAACAAGCTTAAGACATGATCACCTCACTCACTGATTGAAACAATATCTAGCTATGTATTCCTCCTCATTCATCCTTTTCTTCTCCTTCACTAAGTTGATTTCAATGCTTCACTTCTATGGTTGTCTCCTTCACCTATAAAGGAAAAAAATGGGAAGAGAAGCCAGATGCATCCATGTGATAAAACCATAAAAGGAAACAATTTATTATCGGCAATTTTCAAGTTAGCCTTGCTATACATAGTGCAATACTATTTCAAGATTTAAGAAGAATATGGCAATAAGCAACTCATAATCACGAAATGGTAAGTCACTTATGAAAATGACCAGTGGTGAACATAAGTTAAGCGACAATTGCTAAACTCCTCAACTAAGCGCTTGCAACATTGCAAAAAGCATACATGTAAAGGCCTTCATTCTAAGAAAGGTAATGAGGGTAATTGAAAAATTTTCAACTTTTGTCAATTATCTCAATATCAAAGCTTAAGTAGGAGGTTCGAGTAAGCTAAGAAACTTATGAAAGTAAAGTAACAAGATATCCTTAGATGCAATTAAGTATTCATCGAAGTAATCCTTAAGTAAGAAAGAGAATTTGAATTAAGAGCCATGCGTCTAGCAACATAAATGAAGCTTAGAACACATGCGATGCAATCAATATAGCAATATGGATAAGGGAAGTTCATTTTTCAGCATAAATAGATAAAAGAGAGAGAGAGAGAGAGAGAGAGAGAGAGAAAAGAAAAAAAAAACAACTAAGAAGCACAACAACTTAGTGGTAAAGGTTTTTTATAGTTTACAGCACCAAGATGGAATCAATAATCATGTAATGGCAATATGAACACTCAAAGGTCAATGCAAAGAAGAAACAATGCACAAGCAACAAAATTGAGAGGTCAATGAAGGGAAAAGCTTAGAAATTGTAGGAAGTTCAAAAAATTGTAAATTGCAACACACCTAATGCAAGTGAAGAAATTGTAAATTGATTGCAAAATATAAAAGGTACTAGAAGTGGTACAAAAGATAATAAACATACAACCTTTAAAGGTAAAATCGAGGAAAGGCTAATAGCAGATTAATGAAGAGTATAGTATATGGTGAATTGTGTAACAGCAATATGGTGATTGAATAAAATCCATGTGTGGTGTTAAGGTAAGTCTAACATGGTTCATACCCATTTATGAGAAAACATGGATATATGTAGTTTACAAACAAATATTGCTTAGGTCCAGAAACTAAACCAACTTGAGAAAAAATTGTGAGTAATTAGCTAAAGCAATAATAGTATTCTCAAACATATAATGCTTTCCCCTAACCTGATTGCCCCTAAATATAAGGAGATGTGTATAAGTCGGACTAGCCAGAAAAACTTAGTGAAGAAAGTCTTGGATATATAAGAATAATTGCATGGTAAGAAAAAAAAATAAACTTAGTTAGCATGAATATGCACAGCAAAGGTTTGAAAAAACCTATGGGAGACTAGCACCTGATTTACCTTAGGTCATCTAAGCATGGGAAAATTGAATTGTCCTATTTTTGGTATTATCTTAACTGTAATGAGTACAATACAGAGTATACTAATCATTATGGCTTATGGTAACCTCGAATTAGGGAAATTGTGAATATTTAGGTAAAGAGGGCATTTTATATATTCATTATCACATGGGCTTCCTAACGTGGTAATTGAAAATTTTGCTTCAACTAAGTGCTTTATTTTTGCACAATATCTGCAATGTTTAAAGTCGCCCAGTGCCTCATGCATCACCTCAACATTTCAATAGAAATTCTGTCTACGTTGAAGAAGACATCTCCTTTAAGTGGTTTGGCTGTGGGGTATGTTCCCATGAGTTAGTACACTTAACCTAAAAGGAAGTGATCGCCTTTAAACTAAGCTTCTGAGTTTTACAAATTAAATTCTTATATTCTATCCTTAACTCGGTTCAATGGGCAAGTGTACCTATCGTCTTATAGCATGGATGAGTATAGGGTTGTCTCTACTAGGAATAGCTATAAACGCTAGTACTAATTAATTTTCCTATTATCTAGTAATCCAATTTGTCAAGTGATTAATTATTAAAACTCTAAATTGCTGACTAAGCTACACTAATCCATAAACTAATGCCACTAACATATTGACTATAAAACAATTACTAACAACACATTTAACAATGCAAACTTGCTTTACCACTTAACATGATCCTACCAAAATACTTTTTGTCCTAATACTTGTTATCTACGGGAAATTATAGTATATAAGCATTCTTTTTAGAACTACTTACTTTTAATCCTAATTGTATCCATTGGAATCGCTGCCTAATTAACAGCCAACTCGGATCATATTAATATCATGTTAATGTATCGATTACCTTAAGAATGCAGCAACTTTCCTAATAATATATCTATTATTGGGAGTAAGTTGTTCAAATGAACTAGATCTATTCAATAAAATTATCTCTTGACATATTCTATTAAAATCTATCCTAAGTCAATGTTGTACACTACATCATACTTAGATTCATTAAGTGCAATTCATTGGAATTAACATTTATCAAGAAAACACTATTTCATACACTTGATCATACTAAATGATGTAGTAAGTCCTAACGTATTACTCACACATGATGAAGAAACAAAACATATCAATAAAATGCAAAAATAACAAAGAAATTAACATAGAACAAGTAGAAGAATACAACCCTGTTTTGAATTCTACTGTAGAAATCTGATAAATATACGAACAACAAATTCCCGTCATCTCTCTTGAGTAATTCCAAGAAAGGTACAATGTACAACACTTAGAAATTGTACTAAAAGAAAATAATCGAAAATACAATGGGTACGAAGATGTATGAATGGATGTATGATCCAATCTCCTTCTTTTATCTAAAAATTATGGTGTATTTATATTCTTCTTGTCAAAAGGCTCGAAATACACCACTATAAGACACCTCTTGGCATTTAGACTCGTTATACGTACCAATTCGTAAGAAACAATTTAAAAAGAATCATCGTATCCACTCCTATCGTACCCGTAACTTGGGGAGTGATCTTCTCATCACAAACATTCCACCTAATCATGCCCGTAATTAAGGGCGTAATCATCCTTCTAAGGTAAAGTCATGGCCATAATGAATGGATGGAAAAATAGCTTTAACCTTAGTCACTCCCTTGATCACGGCTATGATAGAGAGAGTGACGAGTGCTGAACACTCAAATTCTTTTTTATTATGCCTGTGATGAGTCTCAATTGATCTTCCTTTAGCATTATTCTTTTATCATGGTCATGATAGCTCTAAATCTCCTTGTTCTTATCGAATTTTGTCCCTTTTGTTTTTGAATAATCTAAAATTGATATATTACACAATGAATTACCAAGAACTTGAGAAATAAATGCAATTATGGTCAATTTATACCTAAATGTGCCTAAAAAGTGTAGAGTAATTTATACTTATCAAGCTTTCCCACACTTAAACTTTGCTTATCCTCAAGCAAACACTAAAAAACAATCAATAAAACTTAATAACTTTTTGATTGTATATTCAACAAAGCATTTACAATGGCTTAATTTTGTGTCTACCACATTGCGTTCTCCAAATATAGCAATCAATATTCTAACACTAATCTAAGTAAAACAAACTTCACCTTTACTATTTAATGGTAGCTTCTAAAGTTACAAAGTGAATACAAAGTCAAAGAAAACAAAAGAAAATTGGTTATACTTCATCCACTTCAGTAAGTATATAAAAACCCTTCAACTACTTCTTAAGAACACTAATCTAGAAGAAAAGTATATTGCATCCATTTTTCTCCTGTAATTCTACTTCTTCTATTGAATCTCTCCAAAAACATCTTACACATTACATGTTCAAATTTTTTTTTTCTTGTCATTTCCTCTTCTTCTTTTTTTTTTGTCTTTACAATAAAAGAATAAAGACCAAAGATTAGCAATGGAGTCAAACTTCGGTCTTTTGAGGGACTAAAGCTTACCCTTACTAACTTGGTTATAAGAATAAAGATTTGTAACAGAGTCAGACTTTGCTCTTCTGAGGAACCAAAATCTGCCCTTGCTAACTCAATCCTTATATATTCTTATTGCAAAGTTATAAAGACAAAAATTAGCAATGAAGTCAGATTTCGCTTTTTTAAGG
This sequence comes from Lumnitzera littorea, assembly GCA_024138015.1. NCBI lineage: Eukaryota > Viridiplantae > Streptophyta > Magnoliopsida > Myrtales > Combretaceae > Lumnitzera > Lumnitzera littorea. The sequence goes on from JAMXBB010000002.1 coordinate 117,278,761, forward strand.
GACCAAAGCCCGCCCTTACTAATTCTGTCTTTATACACTTCAATTTACTCTATTTTGAAGAGATTCTCAAAAAGTGTCAACAAGTGAATTACTTCTTTTGCCCTTTTCATTCAAGATTAAATGAGCTCCAAAAGTAATTGAGGGGTAAATATATTACTTAGTAAGTTTAGAAGCACAACCATTGAACCTTGCACTAAAGACTATGATTCACTTCTAACCTCTAAACTCATTCATTAATTAACAAGCAAGTGTGATTCACTTAGATTCTATCCCATAATTTTGATCATGTACACTAAGTTGACAAGAAGTGAGAAAGGCACAAAATTAACACACAAAATTGACTGCTATTTTGTCAAATCCATAATCTATTAAGTCAATTCATAACTTAAAACAAACAAACTTAAGTAGGGTCTGATAAGTAGGGTTAACCCTTCCCTATACTTAGAGAGAGACATTCTCCTCAGTGTCTGAGGAAGGCAAACACAAAACATGCATAAGAAAAGGGAAATTGTAAAATAAATAAAAAATAAGAACAAGACTCCCCTGTGTAAAGTTCAATCAATGCGTTGGATCTTAAACCATCAAACTGTACATCCTTCAAACACCATGAAAAATGGAACAACAAAAGAGATTTAGCCATTAAGACAAAATGAAAACAAAACATAACAACACATAATAAGAGTCTTTATTAAAAATACATGATTGAGGTTTAGCTCTCAAATAATTAGTACGTCTGAAAAAAAAAAACAAAATAAAATAAAGAAAATAAGTTAATCATCATCAGCTTCAGTCTCCTCATCCAAGCCATCATCATCTTCCCCAGATGACCCTTCTTCACTCTCATTCCCAGCCCCTTTTCTTGTTGCGTCTTGCTAGGTTCCTTGGATTTCCTCCTCATCGTTACTATCTTTATGATCAGACCCATCCTCCTCATCACTAGAGTTTTCTTCTTTTATCTTAGTACCTTCTGCTTATTCGGCCGCACTTACTAGTGAGGGAACTAGAGGCTTATTGAGACCCATATTCTTCTAAGTTGGGGGTGAGAAAAGTAGGAAGGGATGACTACTCCTACAATTGTGGCAATATTCATTAAGAATTTGATGAAAACTTGACTACAAAAATTTTTTAAACAACAAAACAATAACAAACATAATCTAGATGCACAGGAATTTTAATTTTCCTACTGATGCCAATTCCCTAGCAACAGCACTAAAAACTTAATCTCCTTTAAACAAAGCTTCTGAGTTTTACAAATTAAATTCCTATATTCTATCTTTAACTCGATTCAATAGGCAATTGTACCTATCATTTTATAGTATGGATGAGTATAAGGTCTTCTCATAAACACTAATACTAATTAATCTTCCTATTATCTAGCAATTCGAATTATCAAGTGATTAATTATTAAAACTCTAAATTGTTGACTAAACTACACTAATCCACAAACTAATACTACTAACACATTGGCTACAAAACAATTACTAACAATACATTTAACAATGCAGACTTGCTTCATCACTTAGCATAATCCTATCAGAATATTTTTGTCTTAATACTTATTATCTGCAAGAAATTATAGTATGTAAACATTCTTCTTAGAACTAATTACTTCTAGTCCTCATTGTGTCTATTGGAATCTCTTCCTAATTAATAGCCAACTCAGATCGCATTAATGTCATGTTAATGTGTCAATTCTCCTAAGGATGCAACAACTTTCCTAATAATATCTCTATTATCAGGAGTAAGTTATTTCAATGAACTAGATCTATTCAATAGAATTGTCTCTCGACATATTCTATTGAAATCCGTCCTAAGTCAATATCGTACACTATACCATACTTAAATTCATTAAGTGCAATTCATCAGAATTAACATTTATCAAGAAACCACTATTTCATGCACATGATCATACTAAATGATGTAGCAAGTCCTAACGTATTACTCACACATAATGAAGAAACAAAACATATGAATAAAATGTAGAAATAACAAAGAAATTAACATAGAACAAGTAGAAGAATACAACCCTATTTTGAATTCTACTGTAGAAATCTGATAAATATACGAACAACAAATTCCCGTCATCTCTCAAGGTATAATGTACAACACTTAGAAACTATACTAAAAGAAAATAATTGAAAATACAATGGGTACGAAGATGTATGAATGGATTTATGATCCAATCTCCTTCTTTTATCTAAAAATTGTGGTGTATTTATATTCTTCTTGTCAAAAGGCTTAAAATACACCACTGTAAGACACACTCGTTATACGCACCAATTCGTAAGAAACAATTTAAAAAGTATCATCGTATCCACTCCTATCGTGCCCGTGACTTGGGGAGTGATCTTCTCATCACAAACATTCCACCTAATCACGCTTGTGATTAAGGGCATGATCATCCTTCTGAAGTGGAGTTACAATCATGATGAACAAGTGGAAAAAAAACTTCAACCTTGGTCACTCCCTTGATCACGACTGTGATGAAGGGAGTAACGAGTGTTGAACACTCAAATTCTTTTTTGTCAAGCCCGTAATGAGTCTCAATTGATCTTCCTTTAGCATTATTCCTTTATTACGATCATGATAGCTCTAAATCTCCTTGTTCTTGTTAAATCTTATCCCTTTTGCTTTTGAATCATCTAAAATTGATATATTACACAATGAATTACTAAGAACTTGAGAAATAACACAATTATGATCAATTTATACCTAAATGTGCCTAAAAAGTGTAGAGTGATTTATAATTATTTTAGCATATCATTAAATGCATGAGAGAGTGATGTAAATCAAAGGACTTGATTATGGAGAATCGTTTAAAGAGTTTCTAAGAATCAAGTTTTTATGTTATTACACTAATGGTATATTCAATATTTCTTTTGAATTTTAACCCAATTTTTAGGTTTCCCACATTAAATTTCATATAATGATTTCCTATTCTATTCACTTGTTATCTCTTACTATTTTACATTTTGTCAATACTTAACAACAACTTAAATTGTATTTTGAGAAGAGAGGAATACAAAAAAGTTTCTAACGTTTCACGATTTTATGAATCAATTTTTAACATTTTATTTAATCCATTTTAATCATCAATATTTTCAAGTCATATCAATTAAGTCTTTCCGTTAAACTCTATTAAATTTTCCAATACCATGATATGTGTTAGCATATAATTTGTAATAATAAAATAATTATAAAAATGATTAAAATATTAAAAATAATTATATATATTTATATATATATTAATATTTATTTTAACATAAATTAACATAAAATAACAAAAAACTAAAAAAAAATTTAAACCCGACCACCCCACTAGCACTAAGTACATCGTAAAGCCCCTAGAGATGGTTGCCAACCATTCCTTAACCTTGGGGTTGTTGGAAAAAGGCCATATACTAAAGTAGATCGTGACCAATTGGTGGCCATGAGTGGCTGCCCACCTCTACGTAGGGAAACTCTCCCTAAGGTTAAAAAAAAAAAATGACTAGAAATCCTATTAAGTCTTGCTTCTTCCTCTTTAAAAAAATAAATAGGTAAATAAACTTTTTGGTAGATGTGGGTTGCCGCCTACCCTCAAAGGAAGGTCACATAAGAACAACCCTTCTCCCTCGAGGGTGAGCAACCACCTACAACCTCTAGTAGGTCACGAGACTTACTTTGGAGTATAGTCATTTTCCAACCACTTGTGGGGGCTCATGTGACCTTTCCCTTACCACCCCTTTAGTGGTTGTCAATTACCCTCTGACCTTAGGGTGGCCTGATTTTAATTTTTAATATATTTTTGTTATTTTATATTAATTTATGTTAAAATAAATATTAATATATATAAATATATATTACTAAATAATATATGTGTATTATTTTTTAAATTTTGTATAAATTTTTATCATTTTTTGTATTTCTTATTATTTTTATGATTTTTTAGTTATATAACATATATTATTAATTAATTTAATTTAATTAATTATTTGAATAAATCAGATTTTGTCATATGTCCATAGTTAACAGCAAAACTAATAAGGAGTTTTTTTTTTGTAAATTTATTAAAAAACATTGAGGACTAAATGAAATGTTAAGAACTAATTCGTTTATATAGGTAAAAGTTAGGGTTTTTTTTTTTTGTACTTTTTCTTTTTGAGAAATTGGTTAGGATTTTATGTTACTGTACGCATAGAGAATTAGGTGGCTAAAGTGAGATCAAGGGGGGTTTAAGGATTGTGATCTATGTAGTGAATACATGATGACTAAGTGTTGCCTTGAGAAATTCGATGAATCTCCTAGTTTACAATGAAAGAGAATGTGAGAGATCAATGTAAGATCATGCTTAGTCAAATCTATGAAGAATGTGGAGTAGGAAGAATTTGATGAGAATGCCTTAATGATGATTGAGCTTAGTCTAGCTAACAATATATCATAAGAGGTACACTTGGAGAAGATTATTACATGATTGTGGAAGAAATTAGAGGAGCTATTCATGATAGAGTTTCTTGTAAGCTTGTTGGTGTAGAAGTAGAGATTATATCTACTTAGAATAAGTGAAGAAGTATTAATATGACAACAAATAAAATTACAAGTTTTAACATAAAAACCCAAAATAATTTTGATGTTTATCTTCTATCACTTGGTTGAGGTGCCTCCAAAAAGGGTTTGATTTTATTTTTATTTTGTCATCAAGTGGTATGGTTTAATGAGGTAGAATTACCTAAATATGCTGGTGTTTTATTAAATGTAGTCATATTTACTAAAGATATTTTATAAAGAGGGTATGTGTTTACATATAATGTCGCTCCTTATTACTATTACATAAAAGGACACATGTGAACTTCTAAATCATCCATAATAATTATTTTGATAATATAATATTATTAACATACTTAATCAAATAATATATGAAAAGTAATTAAAAAGGGAAACCATTGGACAAAAAAAAAAAAAGAAAAGAAAAAGATCCCAAGGGTTTAGCCCACTAAGGCCATGTCAACATGGTGGATTGCAACTCATCACCTTATGAGGTCCTCCAAAAATAAGAAAGAAAAGGAAAACCCTACCGGCTTGATAATACTTGTTATTAATCCAATTGATTTTCTCATCATTCTTTCTTTTTCTTTTCTTTTTTTTTCCTGAGAAGAGTGGATAGCTACTCACTCCTATAGGTCAAACGATCAACTTACCTATAGCAGTAGGTCATGGCTTGCTATGAAAAATAGCCTTAGTTAGCCACCACAAAATTAAGGGAAAATTGGTTGGCTACCACTTATGGGATGGTAGTCAATATGATATTTAATTTGCAAAGATGATATTTGTGAGGTGTCATGCTTTATATTGATAGATATAATAAATCTATATCATTAGGTTGCAAATCATTTCATAGTCTGGGAAAGTAAAATATTTTTTTTTTCCTGAGTTTGATGATGTATTTGATCTGGATACACTTTATATACATTCTCCTAATTTTCATTAGTTTTTCATTTTTAGATGTTGTCTTGTGTAACTAAATTTGAAATTATAAAGAAAAAATAACGATATTATGATATCACAAGGTAGTTGAAAGTTCTAAGTGATTTTAACTATTAATTCGTAAATTGATGAGAATGAAGATAGTAGAAATAGAAGTGATCTACTTCCACAAAAGAATTTGGAATGTGAAGTGCATTTTGGCCCTTATATCCTACATTATTTGAAAAATATGATAAGCTAATAATTGATATCTACATGTAAGTGTTTAAACCACAAGGTCTAAATAGGGACAACCACCAAAGGCCAAACATTGAAATAATGATAAGATGTTCAGCGGCAAGTAAATTCGATGGTCCTTTCTGAACTATGAAAAGGATAGGGGTATGGTAAAATAATTGAAGGTGGGTTGTTGTATTGTAGGTTATGTCCTTAGGCCCTAACTCCGTGAGAGAAAGAAAGGGAGGGTGTGAAAGGTTATCTGCAGGAAGGTGAATGGGTATAAGAAATCAATATATGAGGGACCAAGATGACCCATGGGTGGTTGGCTAGAAGACAGCTTTTTCTGTGTAGGAAGGTGGCTGCCTTTTTGGTTGGCATAATTTGAATTTGTTGTGATGGAGCTTTCATATGCGCCAATTATGAAAGAGTTGCATTAAGTTAGTACAAAAGAGTAGTCATCATCCTTCCGCCTGTCTCACTCTCTAGCACGTAGGACTAGTCATTTTAATATAACCTTGAATTATTGGTCATATGAGGATAAAATCTTAAATTTTGAAAGTATGACTTTACTTTACATAATTTTTAAAAATATATGAAGAATCCAAAAATCTTCGGCTAAGGAAATGAAATATAAACCATACTTTAAAAGTTTAGAAAATGTATTTACAATTTTTTTTTTCTTTTTTAGTATGTAAATGTCACATCTAAATTTATATGACATAATTACATCATCGATATTTTATAATATGAAATTGGTCTTGTGTTCTTCCAAACACACATGCAATACATTGAATTCATAAAGTTTTGTATATTCTTGATTTATTTATATCCAATTGTGTTTTTTAATCTTCTATATGTTCAATATATTGAAAAATCTCTTCACGTTTTCTTTTTATAGTGTCATGTGTCAGTAGTGACGACAATCTTTATTGAAAACTATTCCATGGGGATGGGGCCATGAGGTTGATCAATTCTTTGGCCTTGCTTCTCTCATGTTTGGATCCAATTGCCATTGTTTTAATATCCGGTAATAATTTATAATGTTTGCTGCACAACAGGTCATTGCTTTTAGTTTTTGGCACATATTAATGGGGAAAATTATATTATTAACATTTTCGAGACAGAATCATAGAGGAAATTGAGATTAGGATTGAAATGCTATATTGAGAGAAGTGACAGATGAGTATTAGTAAATCTAACTCATATTATTAAATCTTATTGATACTTAATCAATATTGGTAAATACACATGGCATATGATATTTAATGAAGCTTTTCCTGTAGGGTTTATAAGATAAGTATCAATTTTCATTTTTTAAGAACTTGCTCTGATAAGAAAGTTGATGGCGTAGTTTTGTATTCCCGACTAGAGCCAAGCACAGGCCGACTCTAACCCATCAACCGGCTACAAACTGGCCTGAGGGGTGGGGATCTGGCACCGTCCCGAATTAGCGGATCTTGATTGTGTCTTTCGATGAGATCGAGGTTCTATAAATATGATTAAAATCATTGTCGGAAAGTTTGATAACCCAAATTAGAGAAAGGACAGTGTTATTGTGTGTTCGATTCTGATTTCCATCTTCGGCGCGAGACCAAGCCCTAAATTTTCCATACGGTGGGAATGTCGGTATACTCACCTTCTTTTTTTTTTTTTTTTCTGACTAAAAGGAGCTGTCTATTTCCACAATTATGGTAGGTATATGTCAAAATATTTATAAGGCCTATTAGTCTAGTAGATGCCTAATTTTACCGGAAACCCATTTATTTTTTGTCTTTTTTCTTTCGATGAAGTAGCAGATTTTATTTATTTATAGCAAACGCTGTACATAGTTCAATTTTCATTTTCCTGAATACGACGATTGCCTAGTGTTCATGGGCTAATTGTCTGGCAATGCTCCACATATAGTTAAGTTCAGTTGTACAATCCTATTTCTGTTATGCCAGCATAACCAAAGAAAGAAAGCAAGGATTACATCATTAGGAGGCTTTGAACTGTATTTGCAATTCCAAGGGCGTTATAAATGCTTTTCTAGCCAAGAAATAATGCATGCGACACGATTTCAACTTCATTTACACAATGTGGACAGAGATAACATACTGTTGACAGGGAATAATTTTGTTTTCACTATCAAGGCATTCAAACAAATCCTCCATAAAAAAAAAAAAGAAAAAAAAATTGTATTTTTAGTAGCAGGTATAGCTTCCAAATCCAATAAAAGTTAAAATCATTGGAGGGTAATCCAGTATTCACTTGACACAATTGTTTGTAGCAGTCATGCGAATTAAAAGCTTGTAGACTTGATAGGAGTTCTGTACTATCCTGTTTGTCCTCTAAAAGGATACATGGACAAAATTTTTCTTAATTATTTCGGAAACTTCAAAGCCTACGGTCTTATCATGCCAAAATTTTCCAAGCTTGGTGTACTGTCAACGAGTCCTTATGTTTGTCTATAGGACCCTGAATTAGGGAGCATAATATTGTATTTTTTATCCATCTATCATACCAAAAATTAGTAGTTTTCCCATTGTCAAATGAAATAGGACAATGTAATTTGGCTAGTTGATATCCCTATACTAGGCCTTTCCGAATGGAGGATGAGGAAGGTGCTGGCAGAATTTCTTTTCCTCTTAAGTAATTTTTGTACTTTGTTTGACATAACATGCTCCAGTATGCATTTCCTTGATAAAATTTCTGCACTCTTTTTAATTTGAACGTACGACCATTGTCTTTTCCTACCATCCTTCTTGTTATTCCATAGGAAACTTCTACATAACTTATCTAAAATTTCAATAATTGAATATGGTAGTCGGGTAAAGTACATGTAATAGGTTGGGATGGCTTGTAGAGTGGATTTAATTACCCTCCTTGCAAGACTTAATAACTTTCCTTTCCATCTAGCCAGCTTATTATGCATTTTTTGTTATTAATTCTTTGAAGTCACTTGATTTTGGTTTTAGGCCTTTACCCAAAAGGAAGCCTAAATACTCTTCTAAGTGTGTTGTCTGTTTTAAACCAAGTAGTAAGGAGATTTCTTGAGTCACATTTTCCTTGGTGTTTCTGGAGAAGAAGATGGTGGATTTAGATTAATTTACTTTTAGGCCTAACCACTCTTCAAAAATTTTAAGGGTTTGGTGAATACACTTTGTCGTGGTTTGATTGGCTTATGCTACTAGAATTATATCATTTGCGAAGAAGATATGTGAAAGTTTGAGTGGTGTGCCTCGAAACTTCACTAGTCACCACTTTACATACATTACTCATTATTCAATCAGCTTAGTGAACATTTCTAGCCAAGAACAAATAAGTAAGGGGAAATTAGGTCTCCTTGATGAATTCCTCGAGTTAGTTGAAATGAGTCTAAACATGATATTGTTGATAAGCAAGAGTGCAAAAGTCTTATCTAGTTTTGCAATAAGTTCATGGATTTAAGAGCCACTAGTAAAGAGTCCATATTCTATCGAAGGCTTTTTCTAAGTTTATTTTTAACATCATGAAACTAGTTTTCCCTTCTTTTTTTCAAATTGAAACTAAGAAGAATCTCGTGTATCAAGAGTATATTATCGGATAATGCACATTTCGAGATAAAGCTTGTTTAACATGAATGTATGATCCCATTAAGATTTAAGCAAAGGTGATGAGTTAGGATTTTGGTGATTACTTTGTAGATAGTGTTGTAGAGGTTGATTGGTCTATATTGGGTAATTTGCATAGGAGCTTGGTGTTTCGATATTGGTGTAATTAATTTTTCATTAATTGAAGAAGGTAAGGACCATGATTGGAAAAATTTATGGACAAGATTGAGGATAGTCTGTGACAATTGACCAACAAATTTTCATAGAATTTAGCATGAAATTCATCCTTACCTAGTGCTTTTGTTGATCCAATAGAATTAAGGGCATGTGTTATTTCTTGTATAGTGGGAGTTTGTTGTAGAGAGCAACTTTGTTCAGGAGAGAACCCTCCCTAAAGATAGCTTGGAAGAAAGTTTGTTAGAGAAACTTGGACTTTTAAGGTGGAATAAAGGATTCAAAGTAGTGCTAGATATGTTTTGTAAGTTGATCCAATTCAAAAATTCAGTGTCTAACTAAGTCTTTAAGCCCCTAAATACTATTCTTTGATCTTCCAGAGGGAACAAGGCCATGGTAATATCTAGTATTTCGGTCTCCATCTCTTACTCATTTTGTTCTAGATTTTCACTCCATAAATATTCTTCTTATTTAAGTAGTTCCAATTTAGTTATTGAGTAATTTTCCTATGAAATAAGATTTTTTATTGGACTTTGGGATGGTCGGTATTCAACTTTTCCTAGTTGTGATTTTATCCACTTCTTCTTAGTTCCAATATTACCAAAAATATTTCTATTCCAATCTCTTAAGGAGTTTTGTAAGGTTGGTAACGCACTAATAATGTCATTAGGAATAGATGACCAAGTAAAGGAGACTAAATTTTAAAAAATTAGGTACTCATGCCATATTGATTGAAATCTAAAGTGATGGTTAGTTTAGTTAGGGGACTAAGTCGGATGGGTTTGTAACAAAATAAGATAGTGGTTAGAAGCTGATTTGTTTAAGTGTTTAACTAGAGTACTAGCGTAATGGGATCGCTAAGAGTACCTATCCCCAATCAAGTCTAGTTTGCATTAGTCTCGATAATTGTTGTTTATTTAACCATGTATATTTTGGGCCCACAAAGCCCCAGTTTGTAAGGTCATAATACGACATACAAGTATGATATAGACAAGTTTTAAAAACGGCTAAAGGGTTTGTCCCCCAACTTATCTCTAAGGTATGTTATATCATTGAAACATCTTAGCAAACACCAAGCTTGATCATTTATATACTCATAATAGTTCATCAATGTATCCAAAAGCAACCTACAACTAGAAGGCTTACAATAAGCATATATAGCAGTTTAATATCAAGTGAATGTAAATAGCCTAACCTGGACCTTGATATGGATTGTTTGTAGGGTATGATGGATTTGGTAAACAGAAAGAGAATCTTCCTTTTGAAGGAGCAACAACCCTCCTCTTCCTCCTTCAACATCAATGCATATTTCTCCTTTGTGTGAAAGTTGGAACAGCAACTCATAAGTAGCAACAATGTCTAACTTGGCCTCCACAAGTAATAACATGTTCGACTGTAAGTCGTTGACCATTTCCTTAATTGCATTGGCCTTACATATGGAATTTGCTCCCTGAATGTTCCATGAAAGGATTTTAATAGGTCTAGCTAAAATAGGTAATAGTTTGAAGTCAATTGAAGTAGTGGCGGCATTATACCAAGTTGTTTATTGACCTAGCTCTAGAACTCTTTTTGCTTTTAGATGAAACTTTGAAGGCTAGTAATCATGGGTTAGGAAAGCAGTTGCTTCTTCCCTATTGCAATACACTTGGGGAATTGTAGTCCTTCTCATTGAGAGTGTTATCAGAGTAATTGTCGGGGTGGACTCAAAATTGGATCTCTAGAAGAGCATGTGGATTGTTGTAGAACATAACATCTCTTACACATCTAGAATCATGTCTAGGTGTATCAAGTGGTTTGGTATCGTACTTAGAATAGTTAATAGATATTCCTTGATTGCTCTTAAAGCTGTCCCATTCTTGAATATCCTTTGACCACAGGCTGATGTGATTATAACCATTGTATGAGGAACTTGTTCGATTGGCACAAGGATTTCATTAACAAATATCAATTGATGGAGCTTTGTTAGAGTCTAGGTCCATTCGTCCATGAAGGGCATATATAGGATCCTCGTGCATGATGAGAGCCATGGTAGGTTAGAATCTCTATTGTCAAATGATTTTAGGATAAGTCTTTGTTCTCGCAATGATAAAAAGAGCTAAATGGTATCGGGGTTAATCCGGCGTAATCACTCCAATACTTAAGTCAGTAAATGTTTTAGAGAGAAGCAAAATGAATGAATATTGAGTTAAGAGTCTCAAGAGAGTTCTTACAATGGTTTCTCTTCTTATTTATAGGCAAATGCTGGGTGTTTAAAACAACAATCAATCATTGGTAGTAGGCTATGTGGAGATCTCGTAATTAAGCCCATGCCTAAAATATAGGAATGGTGAGAAGTTATGTAATGAGATCATACCATATTATAACCGTTCATGTCACTTTCCTAAGTTCAAACCAGACGTATTAATAGGCCGAGCTCCAACACCCATTGAGTAGGTTAAGCCAGCATCAACCAAGAATAGAGTTACTTCGCATCTCGTCAGCTGAATAGCTTAATAATGTTTTAAGGTAACAATAGACCACAAACATTTGTCCCCTAACTCCTGTGGTCAAGAACTTAGCTATAGGAGTAAATAAAGCTTAATGCTTGGTTTAAGCGGTTGGATGGTTAAGACCAAAATGAGTTTTCCAAATACTGAATGAGGTGAGAAGTTTCAATTTTCACTTTAAAATACAATGAGTCATATCTTAAACGAAAGGTTGCAACCTTTAGTTTTCCCACCTATTCACTCTTGTAGTAGCACGCGCAACGGTTGTCATAAGCCATCATTACACTATTGGGCCTAATAATTGTTGGTGATACGATAGCCATCAGATTTCTAACTCATAACACATGTCATTAATCCATACTTGTCTGTCTACTCAAAATATCATTCCATCAAAGGTGTATTAGGGTTATGAGGGGAAATCATTCATATATAAAGGATTTTTCCAAGTTGAAAAAGATTTCTTCACTCTAGTTCTTATCCGAATCCACTATCGAAGTCCTCATTTGCTTTCCACATAATCTAGTTTGTGATTATGTCATATACCTTCAATCAAGTATGGCTCGAGGCATCATTCGTCAACTTATACTTTCGGATTCTAAGGCAATCAAGACTGAAGCTACTTCCCCCTACCCCAAAAGGAACAATTTAGCTTATTCTTCAAGTAGCTTGGCAGACGGCACAATGGAATGATGGGAAAAACTCGCTCGCATCAATACTCTTTTAGAAAATAACTATCCAGATGATAAGGAAGAAAGATCTGTAGCCAAGTATTTGTATAATAATGTTGCTTATTACAATGATTCTCTAAATGGAGTAGCAAGTGGTGCCGTTAAAACAATCGTCTCAAAGTATAACAAATACTGGCAAGATCTTCATGAGACATGGAATCTGTGTAGGCTAAGGGAAGAAGAGAGGGTATGTTTTTCGAAGAAGCGTGAGTTTCATATATACTTAAAATATCTTGATTTTGGACTGTGCTACCCATTTTTAGCTTTTATCAAATAGTTATTTAATTACTTTAGTGTTGTGTCAAGTATGTTTTCACCGAATACCTATCAGCTTCTCTACCATTCAAGATAATTTGTAAAGAGATTGAAGTTAGGGCTATGCCTTAGTTGTTCAGGTATTTCTTCACAATAAGGAGGTAACCTAACAATTGGTATTTCGCAGCTACTCGACATGGTCACAAGTTTATGGATAGGTTGGAGTCCTAAATCCACAAGTAGCATGACAAATTTGTGTCTATTGTATCGAATGAAGATTTGAATTTTTGGACCCAATAGACCAAAACCCATCTACACCAAAGTTATCAAATTGATGTCAAATGATGTCGTTGCCACCAAAAAAGATACAAGAAAGAAGGAAAAACAAAATGTCCTAGGATGTCGAGAAGATAATAAAGCAATACAAGAATGGGGATCCAATCTTCTCTAAGAAAGAAGGTAGGTGCTAGAACAGCTGCCGTATCAAGTATAGCTGCAAAAAGAAAGCTATTCTTGTGACTTGGGGGGAGAATTGTCACCTATGAGCTTTGCTCGGCGCAAATCTCGTAAGTCATTGATTTTCCTCTCTTTTCCATTTTTAATGTTGTTATCATTTATTATAGATATGGGTGCAGGCAATGTTGATCCTGCTAAACTATTAGCTCAAGCAAAGACTAAGAAACTGAAGCTTGATAAACATATAGGCACCAAAGCGCCTATCACTCAACCAGTTGCACCGTAAAAGGTCACACAGGAGAAAGCTGCATAACAGGCCACTACTTTAAAAAAAAGTTACTCATCCCGTTGGAAAGCGTCAAGGGATTGAACAGATTAGAGCCATTGAGGCTATACTCAAAGCAATCCCTCCCCTAAAAAACATTCTTTAAGAGGAAATGCTAGGTGATTCACATTAAGAAATCTATGGCAATAGTGATGCTCAGGTTATTTCTTATGAGATGGCTAAAGGCCTATAAGGCCAAACGGACAATGAGCTAAATCATGAGAAAAGGAATGGGAAGGAGCTTGCTGACTAAGAAATTTAAAGGCCTGGATGAGAGGACGAAGGAATTATGAGGAATAAGGCTCTTGGCATCAGTACCACTAAGTTCATCTTCAATCATGAGGTAGGCAAGTACTTCGCCCCATGCTAGAGCCAGAACATCTTATACACTGACTCGACCTTGGGTAATAGGAGGAAATCCCTAGCCATGATGGAAAGAATCATTCTCCTTAAGGATAAGGAGATTTTGAAGAAAGATATTAATAGAGTGGGCAATTGTAATAAAGGACACATTGCTGCAAAGTTGTACAATGTAAGCACCTATCACCTTCTTACTTACAACTCATGTTCTGTTGCTGACTTAATCTCATCTACATTTAGATTAGTAGCCATGTTTTGATGGCCCTAAGTGAAGCTGACAATGAAATGAAGAAGGTAATATCTTCATGTTGTTGCTCTGCTAATAAGCAAACGTTTCATTTATCTTTGTTAACTTATTGCAAAAGGTTAAGGAGGCATATAACTCCTTAAAAGCTCAAACTGTTGCAGTCGAGAGCATGAAGATGAAGGCCAAGATGGAAGCTAGGAAACTTCAAGAAGAACTATTAGCCAAGAAGTTAGCATACTCCTTAGTGATCGATGAATGCTGGGGGAAGAGCAATATAAAGATATTGAGGACCTAAAGGAGGAGCTCTATAAGAAACGAGAGGAATGCTGGGGGTTGGGCTAAATAATCAACTTAATGAGTGATGAGGAGGACAGGCTTAGGATGCGAATAAAGAAGTTAGAGATAAATAAGAAGGAGATAGTCTTGTGTTGTCGAATTGGAGGAGGCAGCAAAGAAGAAGCCTTCAATTGAGGAAGCACTAGAAATTGTGACTCTTAATCAACAATACGAGGAAACTTTTGCAAGGGGTCTAACAAGCAAGAAAGGAGATTTTGAAAGTTCACCTTGACAATGACCTTTCATGTTTGGACTTTGCCAATGTTGATGACAATGGCACTAAAAGTAGCAATGAAGAAGTCAGCAAAGAAGATTAGATTAAGGTTCAAGGGTAGGGTGACAATAATGAAGCTAATGTTGAGGCTCTTGTTAACAATAAGGAAAGATCGTTTAAGGAGACCCCCAATGTTTGTAAACAGACATCTACCTGCTCCAAAATCCCCAATGCCAAAAAAGAAGTAAGCTCCTAAAAGGTCCCATCTTCTTCTAGTTTGGACAATACTTTGACCCAATCAAAGAAAAAGAACATTTCGGATTTTTAAAATTCTATTGATTTGTACTTTTATATTGTACATGTTGCATGGATGAAATATGGTTAGGATGCCAATTATTTGGCTTTTAAGCCCTCGTGTTTCTAGTACAATTCATTTCACATGCAAATCACTAGTTTTTGGCACGTATTATTTCACACACAAGTTATTAGTTTTTGGCACGTTTTATTTTATGGCCGAGTTAAGAGTTTTCGGTACGTTTTATTTCATGCACAATTTAATGGATGCCTTTTCAAAGACTTAACGTTTGTTAGTCACTTAAGACATGAAATAGTTTCCTTTTTTAAGCCGTAAGCTTACTTATCATCAAGCATAGTTAATTTCGATCTCTAGCTTTTCAACCTATTTCTAATAAAAATGGATGTTACTTGTTAATAATTATTAAGTTTGTTAACCATCATAGGCCTGAACTTATTAAATGCTAGTTCGTTCACTGCATAGCCAGAACTTTATTAATTCGTTAATCATGCATTGATCAGGAATAGAGATGACATAAAATAAAAACATAATCTTGAAATTTTTCATTGTCGGAAAAAGACATAAGACATCATCTTACAAAATTTAGTAGAAATAAACCATAGCATTGAAGTAACTAATCAAAATAAAGCCTTAAATTCTCGACATTCCATGCTTGAGGGGTGATTGTACCATCTAACCTTTTTAGCCGATAGGCCCTCTCACCTACGACTTCAGGGATCTTAACAAGATCTTCCTAGTTTACACTGAGTTTTCTTTGTTTATCTCATACACCAGTGGCCTCTAATTTTCTATAAGCCAAATCACCATGTCGAAAGACCTTGTGCTTCATTTTTTTATTGTAATATCTAGTTACTTTACATTGATATGTAGTAACTCTTGCCCTTGCAACATCTATCATCTCATCAGTCATATCTAAATTGGTAATAAGACCGACTTGATTGGCCATTATATTAAAGTTTTGTGTACGAAGATTAGGTAAATCTAATTCAATCGGCAATACGGCTTCCGACCTATATGGCAACCTAAAGGGTGTTTCTCCTATGGAAGTCCTGTGGGTGGTTGTATACCCTCAAAAAACACTTAGTAGTTTGTCAGCCCATTTACCCTTAACTTAGACTTTCCTCTCTAAACTATGTAAGATGATCTTATTAATGGCTTCCACTTGCCCATTGGTCTGTGGATGAGCCACTAACATATAAGTCAGACAAATGTCGTGTTTTTCACAAAATAACTTAAATTTATCATTATCAAATTGTAGTCCCTTATCAGTGATTATCATAAATGGAACCCTAAATCTTGATATGATAAAGTTGAAAACAAAAACCTCAACCTTCTGTTAGGTGATTCTGGCTACTACTTCGGCCTCCGCCTACTTTGTAAAATAATCTATAGCAGCTATAACAAATTATCGCTAGGCTATAGATTTTGAAAATGGTCCAAGTATATCTAATCCCATTAAGCAAAGGGCCAAACTGGTGAAGCTATGTAATTCAATAGAAGGCGCATAGTTCGATGCCTCATGTTTCTAGCATTGCGGACATTGCTAAACAAAGAATTTTGCATCTTCCTTCATAGTCGACCAATAATAGCCAAGTTACAATGTGTGGACATACAAGGTTTAACCTTTCACATGATTGCTGCAAATGCTGCTATGTAATTCAAATAATACTTGTAGTGCATCCTTTAATGGAAGGCAAAAAAGGTAAGGTTGGGAAATGCTGCATTTGTACAATCAATCGTCTATTAGTGTATAATTTGTGACTTAATAAATCGACCTTTAAGCATCTTTTCTATCATCAGGAAGAACATCATCTTTTAGGTAATCAATAATTGGGTCCATCCAAGATTTCTCCTTTAGGCAAGGAGCCAACTTATAACTCTACTCAAGATTTTGTAAGCTCTTATTGAGAAGGTACTTAATAAGGAGCTTATCATTTAAATCGAGGAGTGCCATATTGGCTAACTTGAACAACTTGTCGGCAACAATGTTTCTGCTTCTTGGTATTTTCTCAATTGAAAAGGATTGAAACCCTTCCATGAGCATTTATATTATCAATAAGTACTTGCTCATTACTTCTTCTTTTGTCATGTAACTCCCTTTGACTTGATTCACCATAAGCTGTGAGTTGGAAAACACTTCAACTTTCTCGACACCAACTTCTTTTGCCAACTTGAGTCCAGCTACCAAGGCTTTATAGTTAGCTTCGTATTGTTAGCTGGAAACCCAAATTTCAAAGCATAGTTAACTTTCACATTGTATGGGCCTTGCAGAATGAGACCCACACTACATCCTTCTTTAGCAGAGGAGCCATTGACATATAGATTCTATATTGGCTTCTTTGCCATTTCCATGTTGTCCTCTTCACCAGTAAACTTAGCTACAAAATCTGCCAACACCTAAGCTCTTAATGTCGTTTTGGATTTATACTATACATTATAAGTACTTAGCTCCAAAGCATACTTCATCATTTTCCCTAAGGAGTCCAGTCGTTGTAAGGCTTGCTGCAAAGGCTGATTAGTAAGGACAATAATTTGATGTACCTCGAAGTATGGCTTTAGTTTTCTTGCTAAGAGAACCAGTACTAATACAAATTTCTCAATTTTTATATATTGATGTTTAAGACCTTATAGAACATGGCTCACGTAATAAGTCAGCCGATACTCTCTACCTTTACTACGAACCAAGATAGAGGAAAGTGCTTGGCTACTAACTGACAAATATAAATACAAATTTTCTTTTAGACATGGTGTCAAGAGTAATGGTAGTGACGTAAGAAACTCCTTTAGCTCACTGAATGCCCTTTGACACTCATTTGTTCACTTGAAATCTTTCTAATTCTTTAAAATTTTAAAGAATTTCCTAAATTTATCAGCACTTTTTGACACAAATCTATTTAAGGCAGCTATCCATCCAGTTAGCTTTATATTGTATCTCCTTAGAGTGCTGAATGTCTCCTTAAGATTGGCAAAATGCCGACTTTCTATCGTGCTTTTCACTATCATATCGTTGACATATACTCTAATGTTACGATGCGTCTAAGGCTTAAACACCTTGGTGACAAGTTGTTAATAGGTTACATTGGCATTTTTTAGCTCGAAGGGCATCATTGTGTAACAGTATGTTCCGAATTGCATCAATCTTCTTGGGGTTTGCTTCAACACTATGCTAAGTGACCATATAATCTAAAAATTTTCTTGAAGTAGCACCAAAAACACATTTCTACAGATTTAGCTTTATATCGTATCTACTCAAAGTGTTGAATGTCTCCTCAAGATCGGAAAAATACCGACTTTTTGTTGTACTTTTTACTATCATATCGTCAACTATGCTCTAACGTTACGATGCATCTGGGGCTTAAACACCTTGGTGACAAGTCGTTGATAGGTCACGCTGGTGTTTTTTTAACTTGAAGGGCATCACCGTGTAATAGTATGTTCCAAAGTTGGTGACAAATGACATGTGAACTTCATCTTCCTCATCCATTTTGATTTGATTGCAGCTAGAAAATGCATCCATAAAGAATAACAAGGCATGTTTGATAGTTAAGTCAACCATTTAATCTATTCTCGATAAGGGGAAGCAATCTTTGAGACATGCTTTATTCAAATATGTGAAGTCTATGCACATACATCACTTGCCATTAGACTTCTTAACTAGCACATAGTTGACTAGCTAAGTCGGATAAGGCTCTTCCCTAATGAACCCTATCTTGAGCAGCTTTTAGACTTCTTATATGGTTGCTTATCATTCAAGAGCAAAATGCCTCTTCCTTTATTGAATAACCTTCGCATTAGGATTGATTTGAAGTTTGTGCATTATAACATCTCTAGGGATGCCAGGCATATCCAAAGGAGATCGTGTAAAAACATCGGTGTTATCTTATAAAAAGTTTATCAAACTTTGGCAGATGTCTATCGATAATGGTTTCCCTATCTTGGTCATCTTCTCTGGATCATTTCTTAGTAGAATATCTTCTATCTCTTCCTCGACATTTTCTATGCCAACTGACTTTTGTTCCGAATAAGTTTCAACTTGAAAATTTTCTTCTCAATGTAATGCCCTTATATATAAGGATCATGCCAACTGTTGGTTCCTTTTACATACACCAACTCTAGTAGGAGTGAGAAATTTGGTCTTGAGATGCGTAGTGAAAGAGACCATGTTGAATAAATGCTAACATGGCTGACCTATGATCATATTATATGGGGACCAATGCTTAACAACGAGGAAATCCAACTTATCTCCTGCAATATGTTTGTCATCATCAATTTGGATAGGGAGAGAGATTACTCCGTTGACTTGAATAGGTTAATTATTGAAAGCATATAAATCATAGTCATAAAACCTCAAATGCACTTTGATATTGAGTCTCATCTGATCAAAAGCATATTGAAAAATGATATTTACTAAACTTTCGGTGTTAACAAGAATCTTTTTTACCTCGAAGTTGGCAATTCTTGTACTAATTATGAGTGTGTCATCATAGGGTCTTTGAACACCCTCGAAATCCTCTTCCGTATAAGAAATTTAATTGTTGGCCTTAACCTTCTTGTCCTATACATTACAAACATAATGTATGGTGTTAATGGAGCCCAAAGAGCTAAACTGGCCTAAGGTGGAAGGTATGTCGATAATAGTATTTATTATACCATTTAGTACTTTGCTATTACTTCCATCTCTTACATCTTTTCTAGCTTGAGAAGGCCGCATGATATTCTCTTGCTCATCACATCTCCTTTGAGTTAGTCACATAATATTCTTGGCATCATGTGTAAGAAACTTAGTCGAATACCTTCATTAGATTACATCCTCAATCTCATTTTTGAGTTGGATACATCATTTGTATTATGGCCTTTATTGAGATGGAAATCACAATATTTATTAGAATTCCACCTTGAGAGATTTCCTCTCATCCTTTTTGGCCATTGCACCATGGCTCTTTGACTGTGCACTTCCATCAATATGTCCATGATTGGGCGATTAAGTGGTATATGAATAGAATATGTTGGGATGCGTGGCCTCTTTTTCTAATCATTATATCCTTTGAAACACTAGTCATCACTTGTTCCAAGTTGATCTTTTGCACTCTTCTTATCATCCTTTCAGTCTCCTCTACTCTGATCGGCCTCTTAGCGAGCTTTAATGTTATCCTCTTAACAGATGTATCATATGGCCTTAGCCTTAAATTTAGCAAAACTTTTCAACTTATCTTTGGCCAAAGACTTAAAGAAGCCTCCATGGGGTTTAACACCATCAATGACCGCGTTAAGGGTGACATTCATGTCTAGCTCCAAGATTTGGACTAAGTCATAAACCTAGCTAAATAATCCTTGATAGATTCATCCAATTTTTGCTTAATAGTGTTAAGGATGGAAGAATCCTTAATCGGAAGCTTACTTGCAAGGAAGTATTACAGGAACACTTCTACTAAATCTTTAAAACACGAGATTATGTTTAGCTTCAAATGCTTAAATCATATACTAACTGCGTTCCTCATTGTTAAGGGAAAAGTTTGGCAAGCCACATTATCACTTAAGTCGTATAACTTAGCTAAAGTGTAATAATACTTAAGATGATCTTGAAAGTCTCTTGTTCCATCATAAGTCTCAAATTGTGATAGCTTGATGTGCTATAGTATTACTTAGCTAAGCGCTATTTATTAGTATGCCTACTTCCCCTCACTTTGTAGTAGGGTGAAGAGCCAACACCTGCACTTTTCGTCATTTGAGTCTTTGCCGTGTGGGTGTAAAATGAAAAATAGATGGTGTTAAATGTTGTCAGATGATTTTGGGGTAAAACTTCGTTCTTACAATGATAAAAGAGCTAAATGGTATCAAGGGTAGTCTAGTGTAGCTATTTCAATGCCTAAGTCAGTAAGTGTTTTAGAGAGAAGCAAATTGACTAAATATTGAGTTAAGGGTCTTAAAAGAGTTCTTATAATGCTTTCTCTTCGTATTTTTAAGCAAACGTTGGGTGTTTGAAACAATAGTCAATCATTAGTAGTAGGCTACATAGAGATCTCATAATCAAGCACATGCCTAAAATATAGGAATAGTGAGTAGTTATGTAATGAGATTGTACTAGATCATAACCGTTCACACCATTTTCTTAAGTTGAAACTAGACGTATTAATAGGGTGGTCTCCCAAGCTCATCGGGTGAGTTGAGCCTTAATCGACATCAACTAAGAATAGAGTTACTCAACGTCTCGTCAGTCGAATAATGTTTTAGAGTGAAAACCAACCATCTATAATCTCAATGAAGGATCTTTAGAGAGGCTGTAATATTCACTTTCCTATCCATGTTTGGTCCTTTCTCTTGCAAATTTTTTCAATGAGAGAGATTTTCTAGTGCTGTATGATTTGAATCTTAAGGGGGTGGTCTTAGATTTAAATTCAATGGAGGGACTAGGGTTTCTTGGAGGGGGTGATTCTGATGATTGTAAAAGATTATGCTCACTAAGGTGATTAGATTGTAGATTTGACTATCAATTTTCATTTTTTTTTGTTTTAAAGGAATTAGGACTATTGGATTGAAGTGGGTCATTTGATTTGTTAGAATCGGATTTGGAAGGATTAGGGTTTGTTAATGGGAAATTTGGGTCTTAGCAATAGCAAGGGAATTAGCTTTTGAAATTTTATTGCTGAGATTGTAATGTTCTTAGATTTGGGTATGGAGAGCTCCGATGGATTTTGAATGTAAGAGGAAGAAGGTTCAATTACTCATCTCTTTGGTCGAACCAGTATCCATGGGCCACATGAGTTTCCTATTTTAGTTGTTACATGCTTTTAATGGTGTCAATGAGGGGTTATGATGGCTAGTAGACGTCAGATGGCTCTCATTTAAATCATAGATCTTTATGTTTTTTATTCCTTGTAAGAGAGTCTAAGACGAGCATTTCTCTCATGAAGACTCTGCTTGTTTATTGATGGTAAGTTCAATACTTTGCAATTTTCTTTAGTTAATGTACAGTGATTTGTAGAGTGCCCTTTACACCTACATGTGAGGCATAAATTATTTAATCCTTCATATTGTATTTTGAGATTAATATTATCCAAAATAATAGTGTGTATGAAGGGTCCAAAAAGATTTATTTAGACACATAATGTTGCAAAACGGCCTCTTTCTTCATTAAACACTTATGCATCAAAACATAGCTCTGGTTTTATAATTTTTTTTTTTTTTGGCATGATAGGAGAGTGTATTCTAAGGGAACTCTAGAATACGTACCATTACGACCACTAAGTTGACTATTGGTGTTGAGGCTTTAAAGTTTAGTTCCTAACATTGGATCGTAATAAATTTTCCAAACATGAACCATTGCCCATTTTTAATTACATATTAGATATCATTGGTGTCTTTGAAGAGAACAATGTAGAAGCCTGAGCCTAGGCTAATAAGGGAAAATTCGTTAGTTTTCTTACATAGAATCTTCAATTTTGAGTATAGAAGCGGGAAGGACATTGTTTTGCCATAAAATTTAATTATTAATGAGTGTTTCAAGGGTTTTTGTAACACATATTTTTCTTGTTGTAAGAAGGTTATAGTGATTGTTTATGTCAATGTTAGAGAAATTTATATGATCCTTATCCATGTCTTCTTCAATTTTAAGGAGAGAAAAATTTTGTGCATATGCCTTTAGAATTGTAGTAGCTACTATGTCCTTATATGATCTCTTATTTTGTTTTGCATATGGGCGACAGGTTGTAATTGTTCCATATTTGAGGCCATATTTGTTAACACTTGACATTGTTGATTGGTAGGGCATTGCTACTCATGAGTTAAACTTTTTTGCCCAGTTGGTATACGGTAATATTCGTCTATAGTTGAATGTTGTTTAGGGGTTGCTCGTACTGTAGTATTGATGAGATGGAATGATTGATATGATCATGCAATTCATTTATCTTCAATTTTCGTTTCTTTTTGGATAATAGTGTAGAGAGATTTGGTTCAAGGAAGCGAAGAGGGCTATGAAGAGGAGGAGGTGGATTCATTACTCTAGTTATAGTATGTTAGGATCTGTAATTTCCTTACATTGAAGCTCTATATTTATGAATGAAATGTTTTAAATACTTTCCAAGTCTTCGCTCATAGTCAATCATATATTTTTTATCAATATGCTTGCAAGCTTAACTAAATATTCATTGAGCAGGATTAACACAATTTTAACATAAGGTATGATTAACACATTGATTGATCACTGTTAATAAAAAGAAAATGCATGTACTGCAAATGAGGAGGGTCATGGTGTATGGGATGTTAGAGTTTGACCTCGTGTGTGCTAAGTTCATATGATGTAGGGCATTACACCATAAATGAGACAATTTTTAATAAAGGATTTCAAGATTAAGGAAATTTAGAGTATGGGAATTGAGAACATCTAAGGAAATTTAGAGTATGGAAATTGAGAGAATCTATTCCCTTTAAAAGAGTAGTCCTCAAATAATAATAGTCCTAGATTTCGTATCAAAATTAACCCATATCTTTTTTTGTTTTGAGGAAGACTTTAATAGTCACGTGTTTAGATAAGTGATGGATAAATATCAATAAAATTCTAACACGTAAAAATAAGAATCTACTATTGTTAATGTTGGAAAATTTTTTCAATTCATTGGGGTTCCATTAATTGTTTGAAGTTAAGGTTAAATAATCATAGTTTGATGAGATATATTAGTGAGCTAATTTACTTATTTGATCCATTTATGTGTTAAGGCCATTCATACCTTATTTAAAGATGCAGTTAGACGGCTTAGTGTAAGCCTTTGAACTCAATAGTTAGCTTATAATGGGAGAGCATTATTTTATTATTATAAATAGATTAAGTTCCATCGCTATTTCTTATCATTGACATAGAGAAAATCCTAATTGACTAGTCCTATTGAAAGTTGTCAATTATGAAGGAGAAAAAGAGAAGGATTTAATCATGCAAACATACAATCATGGTTGCGATCGATATAGGTACATATAACATAATTATAATTAATTTGAGGTATTCTAAATCTATATATGAGATCTAAAGAAATTCTTATAATTAATGCATATCTAAATATTATTAATATTTTTCCATGACCCATTAAAACATGTGGCGCATTAATACCAACGATTTTTTTTTTCTCTTATTGCTTTAATAGAGTTAAGACAATACAAAACGCTCTAATATTCGGAACTTATCTTGTCTCTTGCATCCCATCAATTTCATTGTTTGAATGGGCAATTTAAATCATTTTTAAGCTATGAAGCCTAATAAGTAAGGATGATAATTATGGATAAGAAACATGTATACAAATATGATATGATTATAAAAACAATGGTAGAGAGGAAATGCAACACACAACATTAAAACACGATTATGGTAAGAGTAAGTATGATTATATTATAATTTAATTATTTATAATCTCTATTTAATTTTACATACTTTTGATATTGAGACTTTTGACATGAAATAAGAATATGAATACTATCCATTAACACGAATAACAAATCCTATCAATAAGTCACCTAAGCCATCTAGGCATAATAAGCACAACATATATAATGCTACACACACATTATAACCAGGCACCCAATAAATCTACCTCATTGTGATTTCTTGCAAAGGAAGATCTCAAGTATAAGCGATGCCATTTAACATATAGCAAACAATTATTGACATAACCAAATTATATGGAATTCAATTTTTGAATGAGTATAAGAATCTAACAAACACATAATAGTACCACACACGTCTAAAAGGTGTTGGTAATTACTTGATCTTATTATCGAATTCTTTCAAATTCACAATCCTTATAGGTGTCAATTATAAATTGATTAAGTGATCACAACTCCATTGAGGGGGTTAATCAACTAATATGTTTAGAAAGAGAAAAGAAAATAGGAGGATAAATGGAGGAAAAATAACTAAGATGGGAAACATCAACATATCTAATTCCTTCTTACATGTTTATTTAGAAGAATGAAAGAAAATGAAGGAAAATTAATTATTAATAAGGATGAAAATAATATAGTTTAAAATTACAAAAATACCCATAATACTAATAGTTAATAATTTATCATTAGGGGTAAAATAGAAAATTCAATCTCTTTTTCTAATTGCCTCACTTTCTTCCCATTTTCAAAATGAAAAAATTTTAATGAAACCATAAATTTGTTTCTACATCAATTCAATTCCTTTACAAGTTTCCTTTTACTCAAACAATAAAAATTGAATTGAGTTCCTATTAAATTCTTCCTCTCCATTATTTTCATCACTGTTCTTTTACTCCTAATAGGTTTATTGTCTCGTGCTTTGCCAACTTCATTAATCACCTAAATAGGTCTACTTTTTTCACTTTTAGAAATTTTCTATGAAATAAATACATCATTGACTTAAATGTTGACAAATAAGCACATGTACATATAGACAAATATATATAAAAGCATTAATCGAGTACAAAATGTACAACATATGAGATTCCATTCATACTTTACTCCAGGTTTCAACTCTTAAATACTAGAATCAATACCTACCATGTAGGCTATGACATCCTTGAACCATATAGAAAGATTTACTATATAAAATGTACACTATAAAATATCATGTCGAGCTTGTAAATTTTTCTATTACATTCTTATAATTTAAAATTTCAAGATAAATTTTTTATATTCTAACAATTTTTTTTTATAACATTACATTCATTCAATTCTCATAAAATATGTGCACAAAAGTGATACTACTTTTTGTTGCTTTTAGTATCAAATGTAAAGTTTGTATAGATCAATTTCCCCCAAGTCTTACTCTTACCAAATAGGCTAAAAATAGACAATTTTTCAAGAGAGTGCCTCTACCATTCCAATTATTTCATAATTAAGTATGTGTTATCTATATGACAAAGTCTATGTGTGCAAATTTTACAATATATTAGAAAGTTTAATTCACTTGCTTACAATATATAAAATCAAATCCATTATAATAAGATTACATATACAAAAGATCTTACAAAAATATAAATATAATATATCAAAATAAAAAAGCTTTAAATAATTTCCATTCAATCAACATCAACACAACCTTATGGTAATGCCATTGTCTCTTTACTTCAATCAATATCTAAAATGTCTTCAATGATGAAATTTATACACCATACACCTTTTGTATAAGTTCGAAGGTAAGCATAAGGTATGTAGACATACTTGTAATTTAACTTATAAATGTGAACTTCAAAAATTGCATGTAGAACATATCTTGGTCTTCAATATCTATCTAAAATCTATTTTATTGAGTAAGGTAAATATAAGATACAAAGTGTAACATATATACATCATAATATCATTTAGCCTACTTTTATCATCATAAACATCATTTATAACAAAAATACTACATTTTTGAAGTGGGAAAATGCTGGAACTTTCTTTAAGTGTGCCAAAATCTAAGCATTGTAATTTAACATGTGCCAATATCATAACTTTATACACTTATATGAACACATGTACATCAAATACATTATTGAACCTTATAATGATCATCATTTTTATCATCATACTCATCATTTAAAATTAAATATAATACTTGTAATATGGATTAATATGCTAGAATTTTAATAAAACTTACATATAAGCTCATAAAACATCATAAATCATCAAATATGTAATTATAAACACAATAGTTAACATATATGCATTACTTAGTACCTATTAAACTACTTATCTTAAGCTTCATCACACTTAGTATCATTTAAACACATCGACATGCTAGAATGACAAAGCAAAGAAAAATAATACCATGAAACTTCATGGAGCTAGAAACTCAATTGTCAAGGGTATTTAACTTGCACTAAATTAATTTAATGGGATTCTTAGCTACTTTAGCCTTGCCTAATTACTAAGCTAACATGGTAATCACTTCTAAACATCCTACTATCATTAACATCTAGATAACACATGGAATCTACTTCCTACACTAATGATGTATATATACATTGTAGCATATCTAGCCAAAATTTTTATTTAAATAAGCACTTAAAATTTATAGTATAAACAGCTAATTTTTGCCCTTCTTTTTTATAGGATAAGGGGAACTAAATTAGGAAAAATAAAAAAAAATTAGAAAATTAAAAATATATAAGAAATTTAGAAAATAAAAAAATTTAGACAATTGAAAAAGTCACAAAAATTTGAAAATAGAAGATTTAGGGAATGTAGAAAATAATCATTTAGTGAAATAGATTTTAAATTTTTAAATTTAAAAAAAAAAAACAAGGAACTGTTATACCTGAACTTAGATTTGAATATAGCTCAAACTGATCTATTCCATATGTGCAATTTAATTACACATATGGACGAGGCATAGGCCAATGGCCTAATGAATAAGCACATAGACTTAACATTGAGAGTAACATGGAGGTTAGGAGTTCAAATCTTGGCAGACGCATGAAAGTCATTTTATTTTTTTCAACTAACACACCATCACATCAGGAGTTGTCATGTGTTAGGATTTCATTACGTTACGAGGCAGCACTGGGTTAGTTGATGCTGATGTGGCGCTACGTAACATGCTACGCAAGTTACCACGTATCACATGAGGACACGTGGCATACAGTGGTTGGTTGGGTTAGCTCATGTAATGCTACGTCAACATTTTCCTTTTTTTTTCTCTCCCTTTCCTTTCATTTTCCCTAATTTTCCTCCACTTTCCCCAGCCAAAACAACTTACCCCCTTCACTTTGGATCCAATTTCGATACAAATTCCCCACACAAATGCATTATTTCTTACTCTAAACTTGTTCACCACTTGGGCTACTTCAAATTGAACTAAAGAACGCATCCGAATTCGATCAAATTAGCATTCAAATCGAGCTCCAAAATTTGAAAAAGAAACTGAAATTTCGAACATTGTCATTTAATTCGATTTCTGGTTTCCTTGTTTTCTAAGTTAATTTCATGTATAAAAGGCACTTTGAGGGCTCACTACAAACAAATACAATCGCTCATAAGCAAAAATCCTTACCCCCAAATTCGAAATCTCTCTCTCTCTTCAAATTTCTCTCTCTAAGCTACCTTCAGTTGAACTCACCACTACAGCCAAACCCTAACTACGTGAACTTCCCAACCTAACCACTCTCATCCCTCGCGATAACCCCTAACAATACCACCAAGTTGCCGTCACTAAACCCTAACTACCGTGCTCCCCCCTCTCAAACCACTATCTCCCATAACCTAGGTCCAAACTAACCTTACAACCACACTCCTTGCATCTCAAAACCCCATACTACACTCCCCTCTCATACCCAGTAGCCACCTTCGAAACTCCCCAAGAATTGCCACACCACTCACTTCCAACCACTACTAAAACACCCCCCCAGACACCGCGACACTCGTTCCACCCTCTTCCCCTAATCTTAATACGAAACAAACAAAACCCTTCTTTCCCCTTCATTTTTGTAGCTAAATTGAGTAAAGTCAACTTAAGCAGCCATTGCTCTTTCAACCACGATCTGGACCCGAAGCTCAACCCAATTATGACTTGAAGATTCAACCTCAGATCCAACCTAATACCTAAACTAACTTGCTCTTACCCCAACCTACATGCCTGATCCAATCTTTGGTCTAGCCTCATTCACTTGTTTCTCTTTATTTTGCAATTTTGCAATTTTTTTTATTTATTTGTTTTATTTATTCATTGTTGATTGTTGTGGAGAAAGAAAAAAAAAGAAGAAAAATAATAGTTTATTTCTTTTTAGAAATAAGAAAAAAATAATAAAATAATAAAAATAAATGGTAAACAATATAAAAATAATAATAAATTAATAAAAGAAAATTTTTTTTAAAGCACCTAGAAAAATTAGGTTTTTCCAAAGTAAATAAAAATAATTGGACTTTTTCCTAAATGTAGGGCCATTTAGAAATTTCAAAAAATAAAAAATCTAATTTAAGACCTTTTTTCCAAAAATTTTGTTAAATAAATCAAATTGAGTAAAACGTAAAGTCAATCGTTTTCAAATTAAAACAAAACCAACCTACTAAAGTTTTACAAAAAAAACTACATATGTCTGATCCTGAATAATGGGTACGTACGTACCACAAGACAACAGTAAAAAATAAAAAACCCGATTTTTCTCTTTTTAGTTTAGATTATTCAAATTATCCAATTTAGGTGAAAAATCAACTTCTGTTTTATAAAATTGAAAGGAGATTTTTAAGGTTAAGGTTATATTTAGAAAGTTAATGGTAGCCGTAAGGGTTTAAAATTTCTAACTCTCGGATCTAGATCTCTAGTTTCAAAAATAGTCTTATAAAATGGTTTAATCGATAAATTAGTAATTAAGTTATAACTGGTTATAACTTAACTCTTTTTCCTGACTCCGGTCGAGTGATGACTTCAAGAAATTTTCCAAAATATAAAAGAACCAGTTTTCTCTAAATCTTAGCCGAGAGTCAATATTAAATGGATAAGGGTTTAATATTGATCGGTTTAAAGAAGACTAATTTATAAAAACCGGAAGGTGAAAAAACCAGGCTTAATAGCTTAGCGACTTCATTAGGGACATCAAGAGAGTAAACCATTCGACTTTCTAAAATTAAAATTAATCCCTAAAAATCATCCTAGTGTAATTTATTTAATTATTCGCTTTTTATTTGTATCATAATTGTACTAACATCTTTGTAGATTTAATTTTATGTATTTAACTATTTAGGGGGGGATTTATTTCTTGTACCATGAATGCATGATAGATATGGTTAAACCCAAGCCGTCTTAGGACATTAGGACAAGGAGTCATTGTGTAAGTGGGGCAATTACCGTTTAGAGCTAATTAAGCTACCTTACTTAAACTTCGATGTGACCAAGGAATCGTTTCTTACAAATGAATGAGGTCACAAAGTTTAAGGACCTCTAGAATCCGCCCTTTTTACATACATCCTTTAAGTTTAGGCGAGTAGCTAATAGGGCAGCATTGTTGTAAATGAGAAGAAGAAAAAACAAACTTGAAAACTTCTTTCCCTGTATTTCTCTTAGAATTCACTCTTAGTTTCTGTTTATCCATTATTAACTTCATGTTTGTACTGTTATCTTGCATATCACACGCATTGGGATATGGGGGGTCATTTGTTGCATCAAAGATATAAGATAGATACAGTTAAACTTAGGTCGTCTTAACACCCTAAGAGAGGGGCCATTATGTAGGTTTTAGGTGCTATGATGTAACCACCACTTAGAGTTGATTAGGCTACCTCACTTAAGCTTGATGTGATCAATGAAAATGTTCTTTAACAAGTGAGGTCATAAAACTTAAGAACCTTTTTAGAATTGCATTCATGAACCCCTTTTCCTAAAATCAACAAATTGACACGATGTAGTGAAACTACAAAAAAAATCTATGAAGCTTCCTAAATCTTTTCCCTATAAATGTTTTCTTCCAGTAAATATTGATGTAATCCCTATGTAAATAAGATAGTTCTGATATAATTTTCTTTTCATCATTTTTGTAGAAAATTATCAGGTCCTCTCTTATAGAGGCCCTTTTCAAAGAAATCCATATCTACGAGCCTTTAGAGCCCAAGGGAATACTTAAAAGATGGTTTCAATTCTTTGATCCAAACCACCAAAAATTCATTGAAGACACGATTAAGCCCATCCTCTCTTTGCTAAAAGTCCAGACCAATGTCACTATGGTACGGGCATTGGTCTACTTTTAAGACCATCAAAATCAATCCTTTCACTTTGGCTCATAACAACTAAGCCTAACCATTAAAGAATACTCATATTTGTTAGGAGTCCCCTCTGTTGGAAACAGAAAATATGTCCTAGATATCACGGTTAGCCTTGCAAAGATTTTCAAAAAGCTCCTAAGCCTTTGTGAATCTAAAATATGTAGAATATGGGCAAATCCCCATAGGAGAATTATTAAGTTAGATGATCTTTTTATTGGTTCACGACCTTATCCAGCTACCATCAGAATCTCTTTTGTGGTAGCTTTGAAGATTGGTAGCAATATAGGATCAATGCCTATATCTTGGCAACATTTAGAACTGTTTCGTTTCCTCATGGGATATTTCACATACATCATAGGATTGTAGAGCTAGTGCCCCAATTTTCAAAAGGGAAATCTTATATCCCAAAACTACTAGCAGCATAAGCTAGGTTGGTCAATCGTCTACAGGAAGAGAAGAATGGAGAATTAAAGACTAATATAGCCCTACTTATGGTTTGGTTTATCAGCCATATGCGGAGCCATAAACTTGATTTATTTCATTGACAAAGTGTCCAGAAGATGAATCCCATTGATGTGTTCGTTACTATCATTGAACTCCTAAAAAATATTGCTACCTAGTATTGGGTCAAAGCTTTCCAGAAGTTCCATACAGAAGACATCTCCCAGGTTGCTAGATGAATCAAGGCAACTGAGTTGAAGAAAAGAAATAAGATTGAAAAGGAGCCAAGACTTCACAAGAAAAAGAGGATCTAGACTTTAGGATTATTTGTAATAAGTTTTTGAAACTTCAAAAATGCAATAAAAATCTTTTTTTAGCCCCATCGTAGTCAGTTTGCTACCTCCCCTCTTTGCATTCACATGTCCTTATGTTGCATTTTGCCTTTAAATATTCACTAGTTTCTGTTTAAATAACATCATTGAAGTCATGTCCTTAAGTTTCTAAGTCCTTTTCTTTATACCTTTTACTCTAACACTTTCCAATCTCTTCCCTTATACATCCTTAGGATCTTTTTTTTTTTTTTTTATTGAGCCCCCTGATCCCTTAGGATTGTTTTCTACTCCTTTTTTACAACTTGTAAATAAGTCTTATCCTTATATTCCTTTTTTCCTTTTCTCTTTCTTAAAAAGGAGAGATTCTGTTAAAAAAAAAAGAAAAAAAAAATAAAAAGAAGAAAGAAAGGAAAGAAAAGAAAAGTTGCTAACAAGTAAAAAATTCTTCTAAACAGGTTCACATGACTAACAACAAACTTACCTCTCTAGAAAGGATGATGCATCAGATGGCCTAAAAATGGCAAATCTTGTTCCCGATAATCATGACTCTCCAAATGTCCCAAGATTCAAACCTGGAAAAGGAGACTCTTGAATCTAGAAGAAAGGATAGCCACACTACAAAAGAGCATTACAAATCTAGAAATGGCAATGAATCCGATGCTTAGAAGATTCCAACACCCGACGTTCAATACTAATCAAATGCCAGTAAGCCCAAGTGATGAAGGTGGCCTAAGAAGAAAGAAGCTAAGGAAGAGTGAGAAAAAACAAGCCCTAGGGACTCAGAGGAGACAATTTACTCAACTAAAGATCTTAATTACCTAAATCTTTCATCATCTAAAAGCAGCAAGGATTATAGCTTGTGAAACCCTTAATCTGAATTACAAACCATGCGGCTTTGACCTAGAAGCATAATGCGACTATCATATGGATCAAAAGGGACAATCCATTGAAAAATGCTAAAGATTGAAGAACAAGATGCAAGGCTTGATTGATGCAAAAGTCATTCAGCCAGAGTTACAACAAGTCGGTCCTTTTTCAAGTCATGGGAATAGTTCAATTGAGTTGCCTAAAGCTCCATTCTCTTTGAGTATACTAATGCCTTCTGATAAGCTCATGGGTTGTTTTAAGTAGTTGGATGCATGTTAAGATAAGGGCAAAGAAAGTTGTTTTTCAATAAATTCTGTAACAGCTGGAATGATATAATCTTATTCCGTTTTCAATTGAATGATTGTAATATTATTAGCATTAGGGCAAATAAATTCCTCTTTAAGAAATCGATAACTCACTTTTAAAAAGGTTTAGAATAAAAAGAGGTAAACTATTTTCTATACACTAACTTGAAACACTTTGAGAGTTGAATGACATAATGGTGATGATACTTTAGACTCATTCATTAAAAGAGGTCCATTTTGAATGTGATACATAGATTAAAATGAAGTTAGGCATTCATTATCAAATTCTAAATACATTCATCTCTTGTTCACCTCATTGGACCCATTTGAAGAATTTTCAACATTAAACCCTGTCGAGAACCACCCTATAATGGGGCAATTAGGAGGTTAAGGTCACTAATGAGGAGAAAATGATAAAATTGGTTTATGCTTGCTTCAATAACATTAAATTCAAAAGCAACTTTTATTTTTGATAAGTTATTTTTCTTTTGAAATGAAGAAGAGCCATATCCTTTTTAAACACCTCAAGCTTATACTTACCTCATGCAAGCTTATACTTACCTCACCCAAGCTCATACAAAATCCATGGATTTAAGGCCCTGAATCGCTTCAAAGGCAAAAACTTGGCAATAAAGACAATCATTCTTGGGGCTAAAAGAAAAAAAAATTTCAACAAGAGATAGTAGGGTAAAGTAACACTAAGGAAAAAGATAAAAAAGAGAGGTTGGAAAATTAGGCCCAAGTGTAAGACACAACTAATTCAAATCAAAAGGTCGAGAGTCAAAGCCCAAATAGCCTCAAAGACATAAGGCTCCGAATCACTATCCAAGCTCGGAAACTCAAAATCTATATATCCATTATGAAGTCTCTCTTACTTATGCTGAATCACACTAGGCCTTCCCACCTACAATACCATCTTTATACAATAAAAGCTCCTCCGATCTTAAAAGGTAATCTATCTTTAATAAAAGTTGTTTTTGAAATTAGGGTAAGCATATTTCTAATTTTTCCTAAGGTTCTCGACTTGTACACTTAGGATCAATAAAATATTTTTCTTTCAAAATAGGCTTCATCATTAGTCCCTTTTGAAACCCTTAGGCCAAAAGTCTAAATTCATAATGTTAAAACCGAAAAAGACCTAAAAGATTGATCAAGGTGTACCACATACAAAATAGACTATAATTTTAGGACTTTAGTTAGGAGTATAACATGGATCGAGAGTTTGCAAGGAAGTCCTCTTTGACTAAACTAGATATGAGTTACCTTTTCCTTAAAAAACAAAGGTGTTTGAAATCATAAAGCCCCACCAAGCAGCTTAGCATCAAGGTTAGGGGGAACATGAAGGGACCCATGTGATTTTCAAGGGAAGGTTCTTTACCTATTAGCAAGTTATAAAAAAAAAAAAAAAAAAAAGAGAGAGAGAGAGAAGAGAGTAATAATAAAAAGAAGAAGAGAAAAGAAAAAGAAAAAGAAAAAGAGAGAGAAAGTATCTTTATTCAAGTCCATTCAACCTAAGTGGCTAAGTTTTCAATCCATCCGAAAAAAGTTGACCACAATAGTCAAGGTTTTTCTCATTCT
Source organism: Lumnitzera littorea (assembly GCA_024138015.1). Lineage (NCBI taxonomy): Eukaryota > Viridiplantae > Streptophyta > Magnoliopsida > Myrtales > Combretaceae > Lumnitzera > Lumnitzera littorea. The sequence goes on from JAMXBB010000002.1 coordinate 117,313,119, forward strand.
TCCTAAATGGTGTTCACCAAAGGGTTTATCTGTTAACATCTTCCTCAAGTTAGGTAATGTTCCAGATAAGTTTAAACCTAGCTAGCTCTTAAAAGGGCTATCTTACCTTCCATCTATTCAACTCTCTTTAAGGTCTTTAGTGAATCCATGGGGCATTTCTGTTCACTAAGTTCATTTAATGAGTCCATAGGGCACTTTTGGTCCTCAAATTCCTTTAGCGAGCCCATAGGGCCTTTCTGTTCACCAAGTTCGTTTAATGAGCCCATAGGGTGCTTTTGTTCCTCAAATTCCTTTAGCGAGCCTATAAGGCATTTCAGTTCACCAAGTTCATTTAGTGAGCCCATAAGGTGCTCCTACTCCTCAAATTCCTCTAGTGAGCCCATAGGGCATTTCTGTTCTCTAAGTAAGCCCATAGGGCACTTCTCTTTATCAATTCCTTTTGGTAAGTCCATAGGGCACATCATTAAGTCTAAGCTTAATGTTGTTAGTCCTCGAGAGACAGTCCTGCCTAGGTTAGTGAGCCTACAGAGGCATGACCATGTTCTTTATATCGATCCTAACTTAGGGTTGCTAATCTCCGAGAGATGCTCTCGCCTAGGTTAGTGAACCTAGAGAGTCATGACTAGGTTCTTTAGATCGATCCCAACTTAAGGTTACTAGTCTTCGAGAAATACTCCCGTCTAGGTTAATGAGCTTAGAGAGGCATGACCAGGTTCTTTAGATCGATCCTAACTTAAGGTTATTAGTTCTCAAGAGACGCTCTCACTTAGGTTAGTGAGCCTAAAGAGGTATGACTAAGTTCTTTAGATCGATCCCAGCTTAAGGTTGCTAGTCTCCAAGAAACGTTCCCGCCTAGGTTAGTGAACCTAGAAAGGTATGACCAGATTCTCCAAATCAATCCTAGCGTAAGGTTACTTATCCTAGAGACACCCTCGCCTAAGTTAGTGAGCCTATAGAGGCACGACTAAGTTTCATTTCTTCACCAAATCCTTAGTAGATCGAGTCTAGGAAAGCTAGTTAGAAGACTTCCTTAAGGTAAAAATAGTGTCTTTTTGTCTTTATGGCAAAGTTTAATTCAAACTTCACTACAAAAAGAAGCAGCCATAAACACCTAATTTTTGCCCTCCTTTTTTATAGGATAAGGGGTCCTAAATTAGGAAAAATAAAAAAAAATAGAAAATTAAAGAAAATTAAAATAAATTGAAAATAAAAAAATTAGAAAATTGAAAAAGTCACAAAAAATTGAAAATAAAAGATTTAAGAGATTTAGAAAATAATCATTTAATGAAATATATTTTTAATTTTTAAATTAAAAAAAGGGGAAACTATTAGGTCTGGGCTTAAATTTGAATCTAACTCAAGCCGGCCTAGCACATATGAACAAGGCATAATTCAACGGCTTAACGAATAAGTACATGAATTTGGTATTGGATTTAACTTAAAGGTCAAGGATTCAAATCTTAGCAAAGGTATGAAAGCCTTTTTATATTTTTTAGCTAACATACCGTCACATCAAGAGTTGCCACGTGTTAGGATTTCACTGTACTACGTGGCAGCACTGAGTTAGCTGATGCTAACTTAGCATGCCACGTAATACGTGGCATATGGTAGTTGGTTGGGTTAGCTGACATAGAGCCATGTCAACACTACACTAGCATTTTCCTTTTTTGTCTCTCCCTTTCCTTTCATTTTCCCTAATTTTCCTCTACTTTCCCCAATTGAAACAGCCTACCCCCTTTACTTTGGGTCTAATTTCAACACAAATTCCCCATACAAACGCATTATTTCTTACTTTGATCTTGTTTACCACTTGACCTACTTCAAATCGAACCAAAAAACTTGTCCGAATTTGGTCAAATAAGCATTTAAATCAAGCTCTAAAATTTAGAAGAAAAAAAAACTGAAATTTCAGACATTGTCATTTAATCCGATTTCTGGTTTCCTTGTTTTCTAGGTTAATTTCGTGTATAAAAGGGGTTTTAGGGGCTCACTATGAATAGACACAATCACTCACAAGCAGAAATCCTCATTCCTAAATTCAAAATCTCTCTCTCTCTCTCACTAGACACAATCCTTTATCTCTTTCGCTCTCTCTTTGAATTTCTCTCTCTAAGTCACCTTCAATTGAGCTCACCACCACGCCCAAACCCCCACCATGCGAGCTTCCCAACCTAATCACCCTCATCCCTCGCTATAACCCTTAGTAGCATTACTAACTTATTATTGCCAAACCGTAACTACCATGTTCCCTCCTCTTAAACCACCATCTTCGACTACCTAGGCCCAAACTAACCTTACCGCCACACTCCGTGCATCTTAAAACCTCACAACATACTCCCCTCTCACACCTAGTAGTTACCCTCAAAACTCCCTAAGAACCATCGCCACTACTCACTTCCAACCACTACTAAAACACCCCTTAAACACCATGGCACTCGTTTTAAACCCCAACTCCCTTCCCCCCTTTAATCCTAATACGAAACACATGAAACCCCTCTTTCCCCTTCGTTTTGGTAGTTAAATCAAGTAGAGTCGACTCAAGCAGCCATTGCTCTTTCAATCATGATTCGAATCTAAAGCCCGACCTGAGATCCGACCTAGTGCTCAAACCAACTCGCTCCTACCCCAACTCGCATGCTTGATCTAATCTTCGGTCCAACCCTCTTCACTTTTTTCTCTTTATTTTGTGGTTTTGAATTTTATTTTTATTTATTCATTGTTGATTGTAATGTAACAAAAAAAAAAAGGGAAAAAAGAAAAAAGAAAAGAAAAGAAGAAAAATAATATTTTATTTCTTTTTAAAAATAAGAAAAAAAAAATAAAAATGTAATAAAATAATAAAAATAAGTGGTAAACAATATAAAAATAATAATAAATTAATAAAAGAAAATCGTTTTTTTTTTAAAGCACTTAGAAAAATCACGTTTTTTCAAAGTAAAGAAAAATAATTAGACTTTTTTTCTAAAAGTAGGGCCCTTTAGAAATTTCGAAATAAATAATAAAAAATTCAATTTAGGATCTTCTTTTCGAGAAATTTCCTTGAACAAATCAAATCGAGTAAAATAAAAACCTGATCATTTTCAAATTAAAACAAAACCAACCTACTAAAGTTTTACAAAAAAACTACATATGTTTGATCTTGAATGGCGGATATGTAGACACCTATGGAGAGATGGCAAAAAATAAAAAACTTGGTTTTTCTCTTTTTAGTTTAGATTATTCAAATTATCCAATTTAGGTGAAAAATCGAGTTCTATTTTATAAAATTGAAAGGAGATTTTTAAGTTTAAAGTTAAATTTGGAAAGTTAATAGTACTTGTAAGGATTTAAAATTCCTAACCTTTGGATCCAGATCTCTAGTTTCAAAAACTGTCTTATAAAATAGTTTAATCAATAGACCAATAGCTAAGTTATAATTAATTCACCCAATTGGATTGGTTATAACTTAACTCTTTTTCTCAACTCCAATCGGGTGGCGAATCCAAAGCATTTTCCAAAATATAAAAAAACCATTTTTCTTTAAATCTTAGTTGAAGGTCAGTATTGAACAAGTAAGGGTTTAATACTGATTGGTTTAAAGAAGATTTATTTTAAAAAATTGGGAGATGAGAAAACCAAGCTTGACACATAGATATCTCATTTTAGTTTAAGATCTTATCTCATGAAGAAGCTCACTCAAGCCCTAACCATTCCTCTATGTCCCCACTTACAAGGGTTCTTAACAGAAGCTCTTCAACTTTTAAGTGTTATTTTAGCATTAAACAATTCTAATTAGTGTCAAATATCAAGATTATTAATTAAAAGCAACTAAACTAATGGTGTAAGAAACTTACCCTTTAGTCTCTAGGATGCCCACACCAAACTTGAGGGATACCTCCTTAGTTCTTCATTTGATCTTCTAAATATAGTAAAAATACTACTTTAAATAAGATTGGTAAGTTACTTAAGATAATATTAGGGTTCAATCTAGGTTTAAGTAAGGTTTTAGGGCCTATTTACTCTTAGAGTGTTTTAGAATTTGGAAATGAAGCATAAGGGTTTAATAAGAGAGGTTTTAGACTGCTTTAAAACCCTAAAGCAAATGGGACAACACGGGACTTGTCACTTCACCTTTCTCCTAATTTTTTGCCTTTTAGTCTGTTAATTCTATGGTTAGAGGATTTATTGCTTAAGTTGGATTTGAAACATAAATAGGGACTAAAATACCTTGAAATATTGTTTTAATTGGCTAAACTCAATTTTTGAATTTTTCATTCAAAATTAAGATTAGTGGAAAATTGGTTGTTTTCTAAAATTTGGCCTAAACTTTGGAAAATCTTGTTTAATTGAACTTTAAAAATTCCTTTTTGTCTTGTGTTTCTAACATTTTAATACTCCTTATTAAATATTAAAGGTTTTTCTTTAGATAAAAATCATCAAAAGTAAGTTAGAGGCAATAAGGTAAAAAAATTCTCTTTAAATGATCTTTTCAAAAATCCTTTTTATTTATAAAATGTAACACCTTAGAATCCAAGATGTTACAACCCGCCACGTGTTCCTAAAAATTCTAATGACATGTTAGGCATCTTATTACCCATAAAATTTTCTATTATCTCTACATTCTCAATATCTCTAATAAATACATATTTAAAAATTTCTCCTTAAATTAAACTTTCGCAATTCATAACATTAAATATTCTCCGAATAAATAAAAACTATCTTTGATTGAAAAGCATACAATATCTATTGAAAATGCAAAGGATAAATATCTACTAGAATCTCAAAATTCATAACAATGAACCAAATAATAGCTATAACTTTCCTAACTCATTCATGGAGTCTTAGATAACTCTCTCAATAGGAAAATAAAATAGTAAGTAAGATAAATTCAGTCTTAGCATCATGAAAATTCAATAAAACTCATGTTGTTCATTTGCTATCATCAAAATAATAATACTCATATCCTCCACTTAGATACTCACACTGATAACCATAAATCCCATAGTAATATTGGTCATAATCCTCATATCTTACTCCTAAAACTAAAAATAAATTTTACGAAGGGTAAGCAATACCTAGTACATGATATACAAACACATGTACATAAAACAAGAAATTACACATTCACATGCAACTTGATGATAAAATAAAACAACCACAAGTTATTATCTTTTATTTAGTCCAGCATACAATATAGTTCCAGTATCCTAGAACTTAGAGTAACTCACGACTCCAATAAGTAATATAAATAATACTACATAGGTATCCATATTGGGTCCTCTCCAATACCCTAGATTCTAAAAATCAACTTAGTTCTATCCAGATCATTTCAAAGTATGGCTCCACTCGGGACACTGTCATATTAAGATCATCAACGTGCCATACCAAAATCATTGATCCTCCCAATCTCTTGGTCTAGCTAAGCACAAGCAATACATAATTATTAATAGTCAAATGATTATTTAGTTTAGTTATATTTCTCTACCCTAACAAGTACAAGCAACATATAATATCCTATACGTAAATCTTGTAAAGGATCGGTATAATCTATGTCAAGAGTCCTCCCAAAACCAACACCTGTGATACAATGTAAGATAACACTTTTAAAATGTATTTCTAAGTTTTCTTTCCTTATTAAACCCTTTTCTCTTATCTTTACAAGATTATTAAGTAGAAAAATATAGGTTATCCTAAGAGTTTAAAACTAATTTAGACTCTTAATTATGTTTAGAACCTATTAGTTTATAGTTTAAGAGATAATAAACAAGTTTTAAGAAGGAAAAGAGATGACTCAAGTTTATGCCCTAGAATTACAATTGTGGACTTAGGCCATGGTTCTCATTGACTAAGCTTCCTCAAGAACATACCCTTGACTACGACTGTATGCTTAAGCCATGATTCCTTCATCTTGAAAAACATCAAGACTATGGCCTTGACCATAGCTGTAGACTTTAGCCGTAGTCCCTCGGTTCATAATTCCTTCAAAATTTCCTTGCGCATACTTTATTCAAACATATCCTTGAGAACCATAGGCAAGATTACACTCGTGTTCCTTAGGCAAGTTCCTCCTAATTTGCAACTTCTTCCCTAAAACTCAATTCTTTACATCTAAACCCTATCATCAACATAATTCCATCCTCCAAATAATTTTTTCAAAATCCATTACACTATTAATGCAAAATCTTTCCCTAACATCAATAAATAAATTATATTAATTTTTCAAAACCTTACTATTCTCCTTCTATCAACTACATTTATTTCAAGGCATCAATTTACAATCTCATAAAGGATAAGAGGGATTGGAATACATTCTTAATTGAGAATCATAATTTAATCACACATTTCAAAAATCTAAAGTTCACCTACAATTGCCACAATAAGTCAATATTCTACAAACCCCAGATAGGAAAATAGTGACTCAAAACATGAGTTCTTAAGGATTTAAATAAAACCTAGATTTCATACCTTACCTTTGATTTCCTTCGTTAATTTCATAGGATGAGCAATTATTCTTGGGGTTCCTCATGCAAGAAATCTATTTTCAAAAGTAAGAGTACGAGAGTAAGGAGGCTATTCTACTAGTTTTGTTATAATAGAATTGGGTTTCTTAGGACTTTTGTAAGGACAAGAATACCCCTGATCTTATGTTATAAAAAATCCCTTTTATTATTTATTTTATTGGCTAAGTTTTATAATCTCCCCTTCCCCCTACAAAGCTTTCACCCTCGAAAGTTACATACCTTAGTCAAAGAAAAGCTTTAGATACTTTTTTCTTATCTCTTCTTCCAACTCTAAGTTGGTTCCTGCTCTGAATGATTCAATCATTTCATTTTAACATGTGGCCTTCTTCTCAAGTTTTGGACTGTAGAGCTCAATATCTTTATGGGTCACTTTATAATGGACATATCGAATTATTGTTCTAAGGCCTCCACAGCTACCATTTGTATCCTTTGTTGTTATGCTTCTTACTCTAGATTAAGCTTAAACTTCCTCAATATCAAGACATGGAAGACTTTATGTACTCCCTCTAATTTAGGTGGAAGCTCTAGTCTATAAGCTACTTTCCCAATCCTTTTGGTGATTTTGAAGGGTCTAACATACCTCAAAGCCAATTTTCCTCTCAATTTAAACCTGAACACTCCTTTAGTAAGAGAAAATTTTAACAACACTTCATCACCAACTTAGAACTTTAATGTGCATTGTTGCTTGTCAACATAGCTTTTCTAACAACTTTAGGCTACTTATATTCATTATCTTATCAATTTCACCTTATCTATAGCATCTTGCACCAAATCTAGACATAAAATCGTTCTCTCACCTACTTTATCCCTATGGAGGGGTGATCTACACTTCTACCTATAAAGAGCTTCATACAAAGTCATTTGAATTGCAAATTGATAACTATTATTGTATGCGAACTCAACTAAGGGTAAATGTTTATCCCATTGCTCGCTAAAGTCGAGTATACAGGTCCTTAATAAGTCTTCTAGAATTTGTATGGTTATGTCAAATTGGCCATTGGTTTGTGGGAGAAAAGTAGTACTAAGCTATAGTTTCGTACCTAGGGATTTATGTAAACTCTTCCAAAACCTGCTAACAAACCGAGTGTCTCCATCTGAAGTAATCTTCATTGGAACCCTATGAAGCCTAACTACCTCTTGAATATATAGCTTGGTAAGTTTTCCTAATGGGCAATAAATGTTAATGGGAATGAAGCATGTTGACTTAGTTAATCTATTTATGATTACCTAAATGGTATCATGCTTATTTGAAGTCTTTGGCAAAGTAGTGACAAAATCTACTATTACCTTCTCCCACTTCCACTCTGGTACCAGCAAAGGTTGTAACTCACTCGCTTACCTCTAGTGTTCAATCTAGATATACTAGCAAGTTTGACACCTTAACACATATTCTGCAATCTCCCTTTTATGTTATTCCACCAATAGTGGGCTTTCAAATCCTGATACATCTACGTACTCCTAGGATGTATAGCTTATTCGGAGTAATGTGCCTCCTTCAATAATTCTTTCCTCAAGTCTGTAGTAACTAGTATCCATAACCAACCCTTATATCTTAGAATTCCCTTAGAGTCAATAACAAACTCAATCACCTTTCCTATCTCTAACTTCCATTTTATCTTTTGAATCTCCTCATCTTTTAATTGGGCAGCTTTGATTATGTCTGTTAAGGTAGGCTGAATCCTTTAATTGGCTAGTATGGCGCTCATTTTTGCCATTAAGACATCAAGATCTAGTCTACGCATCTCTTCCAATAGGGGGCCGATGTTGTGTTATTAGGGTAGCCAGGTTCCCTTATCACTTTTTGCTTAGTACGTTAGCTACCACATTTGCCTACCTAAGGTGACATTGAATGTCTATATCATAATCCTTTACTAACTCTAGTTACCTTTTCTATCTCATGTTTAGGTCATTCTTAATGAAAAAGTACTTCAATCTCTTGTGATCTATGTATACCTTACACCTTTCCCCTGTCGGGTAATGTCTCCAAAATTTTAGTGTATGAATTACAATTATTAATTCAAGGTCATGCACCAGGTGATTCTTCTCATAAGGTTTGAGTTGATGAAAAGTATAAGCTATCACTTTACTGTTTTGCATCAAAACTCCTCTTAGCCCTTGAATGGAAGCATCAATATATATCATAAATTCTTCCCCACTTTGAGGCAAGGTTAATATGGGAGCCATCACCAGCCTTTCTTTCAACTATTGGAAGTTGCTTTCACACTTGTCATCGCATTCAAATTTGACTCCCTTTTGAGTTAACCAAGTTAGAGGAGCTATTAGCTTTAAGAAGCCTTCTACAAAATTTCTATAATAACCTACCAAACCTAAGAAGCTTCTGATTTCTAAAACCATCTGAGACCTTAGCTAGTCTACCACAATCTTCACTTTCTCAAGATCTATTACTATACCATCCTTATTAATAATATGCCCCAAGAAAGATACCTGCTCTAGCAAGAAGTTACACTTGCTGAACTTTGCATACAACTGCAATTCTCTTAGTTTGCTCAAAACAATCCTCAAGCGTTTCTCATGCTCTTCTCTACTTCGCAAGTAGATAAGGATGTCGTCAATAAAGACTATAACAAATCTATCTAAGTACTCCTTGAATACTTTGTTCATAAGATCCACTAACGTTGCTAGGGTATGAGTAAGACCAAAGGGCATTACTAGAAACTCACAAAGCCTATACTTGGTCCAAAAAGCAATCCTCTCCACATCCTCTAGCTTGAATTTTAGTTAATAGTAACCCGATCATAAATCTATCTTTAAGAAAATATGTGCTCCTTATAGTTAATCAAAGAGGTTGTTTATTCTTAGAAGGGGATACTTGTTTTTTAATGGTGACTTAATTCAAGTCCTTGTAGTCTGCATACATTCTCATACTTCTATCCTTCTTCTTTGATAAAACCTTCATCTTACAAATCTTGCAATTGCTTTTTCAACTTTATTAGTTCTGCAAGCGCAATGCAATAAGCTAGCTTTGAAATGGGAGTAATTTTAAGAACTACATCTATCTTGAACTTTGCTTCTCAGTCAAGTGGTAATCTAGGCAGCTCTTCTGGTAACACATAAGAGAACTCTTGTACTACAAGTACCTACTCTAACCTTACCTTCCCCTCAATCTCTACCATTAATGCTACTATAGTAGGCTTCTCCCATAATTCATAAGTGAGACATCAAGTAGGCCTCTAAGTCATTATCTGATACCTAAAGGGTTCTTCTCTTAGTATCTCAAACATAACTGACAATCTATGGTGGTGTAATGTATTAACAGCCAATCTACACCTAATATTATATCAAAGTCTATCATGTTCAATATATCAAATTTTTCCTATAGTATTCTCACTTCTACTTTAATATGAATATCTAGACATACTTTATCCATGATTATACCACTCCCTAAGGGCATATTAACAAACAAGAGTACATCTACAATATAACATATAAACCATACACAAATACAAAAGATTCGACAACACATAAACAAGTAGCATCAATATCAATTAAGACATATGCACAATGGTTAATGATTGTAAGCATACTTACCATAGTGTCCATATCTAAGACATCCTGGTGTTGAAGGGCAAAGAACCTAGCTAGAGCTCTCTAGTGGGGTCTTAACTATTGCGATCTGATTGTGTATGTGACAGATTGAGGTTTGGGTGGCTTGGTGCCTTGAGGTATCCAAGTCTCTACCTCCTTATAATTAGTTACACGATGCCTTTGCTATTTACATTTGAAGTAGAACCCTTGATATAAGAGGGTAACCTCCTTACAATCCTTACTAACATGGCCTGCCATACAGTAAAGGAAGAATGCACCTAGAGTCCACTTGCAATCACTAACATGATGCGAGCTAAAGTAATGAGTACACTAAGCTGGCATAGGTACTAGCAGTTTAATTGGCATCAAGGGTAGCCAAGGCTACATTACCCCAGGTCTATTTCCTCCTTCTCTAATCATAATACCTTATGCTGGCCTCTTCAATATGTTAGACATCATATAGCCAGGCATAGGTCTCTTGCTTAAAGCTATCTTTGCTTGCCGCCAATAGTTATTCCTTTCTTTTCATTCCTTATTCTAAACTCATGGCCATCTCAAAGAATCAAAATAAGGGGTAACCCTAAGCCCTGCCATCCTTTATTGCAACTTAAGCTCAAAACCAAATATGAACCTCCTAGCATGTGATCTTTCATCACTCCTCTAAGCCTCTGGTAGGAATCTAACTAAGCGATTCAGTGCTACTTCATATTCATCCATTGTCTTATTACATTGCTGCAGAGTCTAACAGGCAAGCTCCATTTGTTCCTTAAACCTATTCTAAGTAATTTCACCAACTGCTGCTATATTGGTTCGAAGAGCACTCTCCCACCATTGAGTTGCTAATCCTTTCAAAAAGAAAGTTGCATAGGTTACCTTCTTATCTTTTAGTGTCTCTACTATAGCAAAAAATTTCTCAATTTTAGTAATCTACTTCTCAACTCCTACTATATCATTTAGCTTGGGGGTTAAAAAGCTTAGTGATGTTGTCAAACTTATCAAAGATACTTCCCCACCCTCCCCCACCCCCCTACCACTCACCTACCATTATTACCTTCCACTGTAGTATGCCTTTCTTACCTCTAAATTTTTGCATTGGCCTGAATGATTTGTATGTCTCTTTTAATTTGTTACTACTATTGTGCCATTACTCCTATCATGGCGTTCATAGCATTTAGCACTTGAGTAGTAGTTACATTATCTTGGGCCCATTATGGATTCGACTAAGGGAATCCTTACATGAGCTAAGGCACTTAGAGTTGCCTTTGATCTTGATCTTACCAATGTCCTTGACCTTAGTCTTACTAAGCCTAAGCTTTGGTGTAGGTAAGCCTTGGTTCTATTGAGGCTACCCTTGATTAGGCACAAGCATTCCTTGAGGGGGGGGGGGGGGGGGGGGGAGGGGGGGGGGGTTTATTCTGAATGAAGCAACTGGCAAGGGAATGATGTTTAGGTTATTAACCTTGTAACCCTGCAGATGAGAAGAGGCATTGGAGGCAGTTCCACATATAGGCATTCTAAAGAAAAGAGAATCACAAAATGGCATCAGCTTTCAAGCTATAATAATCGATCTTGTAATGAAGGGAACAACTACAACTCAATTATCAACATATAAAGGTAAGAGTAAGAAAGCTCCACTTCTAATGCTATTTCACAATTACTTAAAAGTCTACTATAAATCTTATTTTATCTCCTTATTCAATCTTATCTCTTATTTTACTAAGTTAATACCTAATATTCTAAGATTTACACCTATTGCTCTAGTACTACTATAGTTATAACCCTAAACCTCGCAGTGCTATAACATGCTATATGTCCCTAAAAATTCTAATGACATGTTGGGCATCCTATAACCTATAAAATTTTATATCATCTCTATGTTGTCAATATCTCCAACAAATAAATATTTGAAATTTTCTCCTTAAATTAAACTTTTGCAATTCATACCATTAAATATTCTCTAAATAAATAAGAACTATCTTTGATTGAAAAGGTTACAATATCCATAGAAAAATGTAAAGGATAAATATCTGCTAGAATCTCAAAATTCATAACAAGGAACCGAACAATATCTATAACTTTTTTAAGTTATTCATGGAGTCTTAGGTAACTCTATCTAGAGGGTATGCAAGTAGGTCAAACGGGCCAACCCGGCTCGACTCACTTTGACCCGCAAGTTAAACGGGTCGGTTCACAGGCCAAAGGCATAATTGGGTTAAATGGGCCGACCTAAACTGCCTCACTTTAACTCGCGGGTTAAACGAACTAGGCTCATTTGGTCCGCTTTTAAATAGATAAAAAAACCTTAGCCTAAACCCATTTTAAAAGTGGGTTAAATGGGCTAATCTGTGAACCAAAGCCTACATGTACACCTCTAACTCTCTCAATGGGAAAATAAAGCAGTAAATAAGATAAATTCATTCTTAGCATCTAAAAAAGTTAATAAAACTTAGGCCGCTCCTTCGCTATCATCAAAATAATAATACTCATATCCTCCGCTAACTATAATCCTTATAGTAATACTGGTCATAATCCTCATATCTTGCTCCTAAAACTAAAAACAAATTTCCTTAAAAGGTAAGCGATATCTAGTATAAGATACACAGGTACATGCGCATGTAATAAGTAATTACACATTCACATGTAACTCCATGATAAAATAAAACAACAATAGGTTATTATATTTTATTTAGTATGGAATACAATATAGTTCCAACATCCTAAAACTTAGAGTAACTTATGACTCCGATAAGCAATATTTATAATACTACATAAGTATCATTGTTAGGTCCTCTCTAATACACTTGATTCCAAAAATCAACTTAGATCTACTTAGATCATTCAAAAGTATGGCTCCACTTGGGATAACATTGCACTAAGATCATCGAGGTACTACCTCAAGATTACCTATGCTCTCAATCTATTGGGCCAGGCCAAGCACAAGAAACACACAATTATTAATAGTTAAATAATTATTTAGTTTGGTTATATTTCTCTACTTTAATAAGCACAAGCAACAGATAGTACTACATACCTAAATCTTCTAAAGGATTGATAGAATTTATATCAAGAGTCCTCTCAAAACTAACATCTATGATACAATGTAAGATAACACTCTTAAAATGTATTTCAAATTTTTTTTTCCTTGCTAAACCCTTTTTGCTTATCTTTACTAAATTTTCAAGCAGAAAAATATAGGTTATCCAAAGAGATTAGAACCAATTTGGACTCTTAATTTTGTTTAGAATCCAAGATTGTTAAACTCGTGATTCTACCCGCTAAAGGGTTGGTAGAATCAAAATATAAAATCGAAATATAGAAACGTGAGTTCCTACAACCTATATAAAATAGTTTCAAAAAACTATGGATGTGCTTATAGTAATTATTCAGAACTTGAAATATACGATGAAAATAAAAAAATTAAGTTCCTTTTTCACAAAAAAAAATTATAATAATATATAATTTAACATATACTGAAGAAGGATAAATAAAGTTGAAACTAAACTTTTTTCGTTATTTTTTTTTAAAAAGTAATGAATTAAATAGAACTAAATATTTCAATTCATTTTAAATTATTAATGATGTAAAGTGAAATATATAGTTTTCTTTGTAATATTTACTATTAGAGTTAAAATCGGGATAAAGGTTATAAACATAAACTAAGGGACTAAGAGAAAGAGAACAAGGAAAAAAATTAAAAAGGGATAGGGAAGACGATGTAATACTTTAATAGTTTATGGCTTTATATTTTTTTCATTTTTTAGCCCATTCAACTCAAATATGTGGAAATAGTAAATTAGGTAAAAAAATATAAGTTTTTATCGCATTCACATGTAAACTAGCTTAAAAACGTAAATTTCTTCTTGAAAACAATTTTATGTACGAATTAAGTAGAAAAATCCTTCTAAAATCATAAACTTGTAAAATCGTATAAGTAAAATTACGATTTTGACAACTATATTAAAATCTATTAGTTTATGGTTTAAGAGGTTAAAAACAAGTATCAAGAAGGAAAAGAAAAAACTTAAGTCCATGCCTTAGGATTATAGTTGTGGACTTAGGCCATGTTTTCACCAACTAAGCTTCCCTAAGAACATGCCCTGGTCTATGGCTATATACTTTAGCCGTGGTTCCATCATCTTTAAAATCAATAAGATCACGAAGCCTGGACTACGACCATGGACTTTGGTCATTAGCCCTTCGTTTACAATTCCTTCAAATTTTTCTCGCGCATATTTTACTCAAACATATCCCCATGTTTCATAGGCACTTTCCTCTCAATTTACAACTTCTTTTCCAAAACTAAATTCTTTACAACTAAACCCTATCACCAATATAATTCCATCCTCTAAACAAGTTTTGTCAAAATCCATTACACCAATGAATGCAAAATCTTTACCTAACATTGATAACTACATTAACTCTTATCAATTTTTCAAAACCTCACTATTCTTCTTCCATCGACTATGTCTATTTCGAGGTATCAATTCAAAATATCATAAAGAATAAGAGGGACTAAAATACATTCTTACCTGAGAATTAGAATTTAATCACGTACTTCCAAAATTCGGAATTCACCTACAATTGCTACAACAAGTTGTTATGCTTCAAACCCTAGATAGGAAAATAGTGGCTCAAAATGTAAGTTATTAAGGATTCAAAGAAGATCGAGATAATGACCAAAAAACAAAAAAGAACTAGATTTCGTGTCTTATCTTTGATTTCCTTTGTTAATGCTATAGGATGAATAGTTATTCTTAGGAATCCTCGTACTAGAGTTCTATTTTCAAAAGTAGCAATGCAAGAATAGAGAGGCTTTTTTATAAGTTTTGTTAGAATATAATAGAATTTCTTAAGAACTTTTATAAGGAAAAGAATACCTCCCATCTTATATTATAAAATATTCTTTTTATTATTTATTTTATTGGTTTGGTTTTACATTAAATGATTTATAATTTTTTTTGGTATTTTAAGGCTAGTTAATGCAATATAGTCGACTGATAAAAGGCTTGTTTAATTCTTGTATTATATTTTCTTTTTGCTTAAGTTAGTATCCTTATCCCATATGGAGTTTGGAATTGGACTTTGCTACTCTATAAATATGGACTTCCTGGGTAAAATATGTGCATCAATTTTTTTCTTAACTCTTGTTTATCTATCATTATTGTGTGCTCTATCAATTGTAACAAAAATTTGAATGCGAATCCTAACATTACGTTTTAATATCGAGTTCCCACCTATGCTTAATGGATGCATCATATAGATTCCAATCAATGAAATTGCTTTTCATTTAAAAAGAAAAAATTGAATTTTCAAGTTACCTTCCTCCAATTGGTAAAAAAATTTAATAGGATTAATATACAATATGTTTGAATGAATGTGGATACCTATTATAATACATAGAATTTAAAAATATACTTTTATATTTTTAAATATTAAAATTTTATTAATATTTAATATTATTAATTCATTTATATAGCATATTGATAACGTTGTATCCATCTCCTACTATAATACCAAAGATATCGAACCTTTTTTATCTTTTTATTCCCCAAAAGGTCTCAAACATTATTGCCAATTGTATTTGTATAGCCATGAAGCCAAAAACATCAAAAGCAGCTTTTGCTTTAATTCCCCAAACTCAAACTGCTCTAATCTCTTGTTTGAGAAGATAGCGGCAATAATTATTATTTTCCTTTATGCCACTTGAATATATTGTAAAGCTTACTTGCCAAAAGTAAATGAATTAACATTAACTGAAAAACTAAAAGAAATAAAAAAAAAAAGAGGAAAAAAAGAACATCATCAAACTAGCCTAGCCAGCATAATTTTCCAAACTATAAAAGCTGTTTACACTTCAAATGCTTAAGATCACCGATCCCATCCTCCCCAACCTCTCCTCAACCCACCCCCCACAACCTTTTTTTTTAACCTATGAAAATGAGTCAAATTAAGCACATGACACATATATAGTACATAATTACCGATAGGGCAAACAAGAAACAAACTGTCCTCAATCAAGCAAGAACAAATATTTATATTACTAATCATTGGCTTATTAAGGTTAATCAATCATTATTTTTCCTATTTGGAGAATGGGACAAGAGAAAAGAGTAAAGTTGGAAACGAGTGGTTGTACAAGATTCTATTTATAGTGAAGATCCTACTCAGAGAAGAGATATCTTGCTTCATCTATACCCCGACCACCCATCACAACTTTATCTTTAAAAAGAAAAAAAAAAAAGGTGGATACACATTCAAATGGCACTCCGGAAAATAAATGCAAATCAACTCATATACTTTCCGAATTGGACGCGAACGAAACTTGCTTTTTCCCTGTGCCCTAATTAAAGTCACCCTCCACGAAGATCTATTGACTTTTCAAAGGTCTTTGTCCTGTTCGACGGTGTATTCATTACTCTTGAGGATAAATTGCAAATAAACGTCATCTCGTTATTTTTAGAAAATATATGATTTCATGTGTTCTTAGTTTTTAAGTACTTTTAATCATTTTATCCAAAGGGTAGAATAGTATAACTGGGTTGAAAAGAACCTTTTTTTTTTTTTTTACATATTTAATAGTTTAGACACTTTTTTTAAAAAATAAGAGACTAAATAAATATAAAACAAATATAAGGATATATATTAGCAATATTATATAGATTGTTTAACTGTTAACACTAATTATCTAAACTAATACGCTTGACGTCATAGTTAGATTTGAATTATAGATTTAAAATACAAAGAAAAGAAAACCAAAACAATCCGCATTATTTTACTTTAGTCTTTTTTTTTTTTTAATCTAACTATATATTGCATAACTATAGAAATGAGAGATTTGAATATATTTCATTTTCGAGTGAGAATAATATGCCAACTGAATTATAAAATGTTAATTAGTTTAATCTAGCTATTAGCCAAAACTCTACATGTATGATCCACCATAATCTTACAAAAGTTTAATGTGTAATTCCTAAATGTCTTTTGTTCTTAAATATCTACAACAGGCTATGTAACTTCTTAATATCTCCAAAATACATAAATATGTATAAATTTTCAGGGCAATGCCATCCAAATTGGCCTTTAGGAGTGAATAAAGCCCTATTTGATTCTTTCAAAATGGTCAGTATTTATTCGATCTATAGTGGACCTCTAATCAAAGCAAAATAAGTAAGCCGAGGGGTTATATATTGGGTTACAAGAGACCAATTATATAAATATATTTGGACTCCAATTATTAGAGCTTCAAATACTTAGGTTTTTCGCAGAAAAATAGGAAATAAAACAAGTAATCGTTAACTTAAGTTTAATGTTAGATTGGTTCCGCGAGACACCAACAGTTTATCAGTTTCACATCTTAGAATGTACTTGGTGTGTGCCTATTTATAGAGCTCAAATAACGCAGTCTACGCTACAATGTCTTATCGTTTCTTCACTCTTCTTTATGGGAAAAGAGAATAGGAAGAAAAAAAAAAAGAAGAAAAAGTTAGAAAATTGTAACTGTTAACATGTTTAGAATATTAAGATGTACAATTCATATATAAATATATATAATATTCACTTATGTTTTTTTTTTCTATTTTTATCAAGCACAACCTGTATATATAATATGAAAATTACAAAACCCAATAAACTTTTATATCTTTCTTTTTTTGACAAACACATGTTCTATAATTGTATTGTAATATTAGTTAGTGACATGTGTTGGTTTCTGATTGACATAATAACGTAGCAAATATGTAGATAGAATATTTTTTGATATTTTAACAAGTTTTCGGCACATAAATAGATTTCTAAATTTACCTTTCTCTAAGTTTTTTTAATTTTATTTCCTTTAAATACTTCCATGTATAATTAATAGTTAAGATTATAAGAAGTAAAATGATGTTATAATGATATTATATGATATTTTAAGAAATAAATGAGTGTCATATTAGGTATTTAAATTTTGTTCATTTTTGTAATTAACTATATGAAATTTGAAAATGCCAATTTATTACATACAAATATTTTGTGATCTTTTATAATATTTATATTAGTAGTTAATTATAAAAATAGAAAAATTTAGATAATTAATTGTAAAATCAAATTAAATTTAAATACCAAATCGATACTTTTAAATTCCAAATCCCTAACTATAAAAATGTGTAAATTTTGGAAATTAGGTAGCTGCAACCAATAATTTTCGGATATATATAGATTCCAGCTAGCAATGGGAAGGGGTGGCGTGTGAGACGGGACGAGAGAGAGACCAAACCCAAATTGTGCGGCAACAGCATTAGGTGAAGTGGAGATGAGGTGAGTAAATACCAAATGGAGTGGTGGTGGGTCCTGTCTTCTTGATTCCAACACAATTGGGGAGTGACAAGAGAGTGAAAAAAATTTGGTTGTGTCCTATCCTCGAAGAAGCGTTGACGTAGACAAAAACTTTAATAGTGTATATTTTTTTGAGTGATAAATAAATATTAATAAAATTATGATATATAAAAGTATAAATTTATTATCATTAATATATATATTTAAATATTAATAAAATTATAAATATATAAAAATATAAATTCATCATTTTTCAAAATTCATTCTATGTACACCAAAAAATCTTTTGTGGATGAGGTCCCTTTCTGCAAAGATTTTCTCATAACTCACGTTATTATTGCCCTCTTCTACAACTGTTGACAATGAGTGAGACTGGTTGCCTTGCTTTTGTGCGTTTCGGCTTTACATGTTTCTTCCTTCCACACCTTGAGAATATTCTTCTCTTTCGTTTATTTCATCTGGTTTC
The DNA here is from genome assembly GCA_024138015.1 of Lumnitzera littorea. Taxonomy (NCBI): domain Eukaryota; kingdom Viridiplantae; phylum Streptophyta; class Magnoliopsida; order Myrtales; family Combretaceae; genus Lumnitzera; species Lumnitzera littorea. Next base: position 117,331,944 of record JAMXBB010000002.1, read on the forward strand.
TTATCAGACCAATTTTTTCCTTTTTTTTTTTTAAAAAAAAGTAAAAGTTTAAAAAGAAAATAGTTATTTAAGTTTCAAGAATTTTTCCATCTTTATTAAATTGTATACAACACTCCATTGATGCATTTGTTGTTGTTAAATGAAAAGTTTAAATGAATAAATTTAATATTTTGTGATTTTAGTTGTCCATCACTGCTTTTTCAAGGAAATTGGAAAATGAAAAATAAAAAAAGTCATAGATTGATATAAATATCATCTATAACGATAAGTGATTATAAACATAAGTTTATAGACGATAACTTGATAACTCATGATTATAGTTACAAAAATTCTTCTAAGAAATATGTCCTGCAATGATGTTAACATTATTTGTCACTTATTTTTTGTTTTTAATCTTGAATTATATTAATTTTCAGCTTATAACCAACTTGAAATAATTGGTTTCATAGTGGAAGTTACTCATCCCATTGATTTTTAGAACTTAGAGTTAATACTATGTATTCCATAAAATGAAGTGTGATTTGTTGAAGTAGAAAGATATACTTGTTTAGTTCACTTATTAGTTCATTCAGATGTATTATAATTGTTAAGATATTTTAGACCTATATACATATTTTCAGTAAGATTTTATATGAAAAGAAAGTCCATGATGCACCTAAACATAGTGCACAACATAATGAATTTCACCGCTTTGCTTTTCATAGATGTTTTGGAACATCTTGGTTTTCTACATAAATATTGTATATATATATATATATATATTTTCCTTTTATCTCTTTATTCTTTATAGTTGTTTGAAACTATACTGTCTGATAGTTTCCACATCGACGCAAAATTCAAATTCATTTAAACTATCAAATGTGAGATGTAATTGTTAAAAAAAAAAAACGAAACACAATACTCCATGTGAAATGTACACGATCAAGTTTGAATAAATTTATCTAACATATATATATATATATATATAATATTTATTAGAATATACAAAGCTTCAATCTATATAATTGAGAACATAAGAAAATAAAAACTCATCATGTTTAGTAACCGAGAGTGAATAGGAAAGGAATGGCAATTCCAATTTTCATTCTATTTCTTTTATGTTTAGAAGTTTATTTAAAAGACAAATTACATTTCTATTTTTTTATTTTTAATTATTATTAATTAAAATTATTTATTTAACTCTCAATATATATTCATTAAACATAATAAATTTATGATTCTCATCTTCATTTCATTTTATCTCATCCTAATTCACATCATAGCAGACTAATTTCTCACACCAAATGTGGAATAACATGCGCCCTGATTTTTCTTAAAATTTCAAATTTTGATTTTTGTTTCTGTTTAGTCCAAAATCTTCTTAAAATATAACGAAAAGACGAAGGGATCAAGAAGAATAATTCAGAATTGGGAAACAGCAAAATGAGTGTGGAAGTAACAATCCGTTTTCTTACTATACAAAGCAAACAAGAAGTGAAGTTTAACCTCCATCACTGTTTCTTTCATTATTTCTGTCAGTCTCTCTCCACTTACCTTCCTCTCTCTCTCTCTCTCCCCCCCCAAGAGCACACACCCACACAGAGAGAGGAACTTACCTACTGGAGCTCTTCAATGGAGTTCAATCCCATGAAATTCCCAACACCTTTACGCTTCCCATTCCACTATTCCAGCTGGGTATGCACCAAATATCCATAATCACTTCAAAAACTTTCTGGGAAAAAATCATTCCTTGAATTATAAAGCCAGCACCTTTTTGTACTCACTTGTGTAAAAATCCAATCTTTATCTCCAGTTTCAACCTTTTGGGTCTTTATATTTTGAAACAGGACACTGAAATTTAGAGTGTTCAACCTGGGTTTTGCAATCTGGGTCTTGAACCTTTACTTGTTTCTTCTAAGATTTTCATCAAAATTAGCCGTTTGTTTGATTATTAGTGATTCCAAGTTTTTCAGTGTTGAGAGTGTAGAAAGAAGGAGAGATATTTCACTTGTGGAATTGATCAGTAAGACCATTAAATGGCTAATTATTATTAGTTTAGTTCAATGTGTTTTGGGGAAAATTTTATGGTCTCTGTAGTTTGTTGTTAACTGTTTTGAGAGTATTTTAGTGAATTTTATTATATGTAGTAGTTCTATTGATGTGAGTTTTGAGTTTCTGCATTTTCTTGTTATATTAGAAGTTGTAGTAGTAATACTAGCAGTTGTTTAATGGAGTCCCGGAGTTACATATCTGAGGGGAGAGGTTTCGTTCCGAATGAATCTTTATCGTCCTCGGATTTGATTCCTAGGAATAAAAATGCATTTATGAATTGGGAATGGAGAAATCCATCTAGTTTTAGTAATTCTAACTATTTAGTTCCTGATCAAGAGGCTCAGATGCAGCCGGTGTTTGGGGAATTAGGTTCTCTAGACATAACTAGGAGACAAAACCCGTGTAGCGTGAATAACCAAGTCTTTGGGGATAACACTGGTGGCGGAAGAAGCACTAACCAGATTATGGTCACCGTAGATGCTTTTTCTAGAGAGGATGACTCTGTTTCCAAGTTCTCTAGCTGTTTGGTGGATTCGAAAAATCGTGATCTGTCACTTATTGACTTAAAATTAGGGAGATTTGGTGATGTTAGTGACTCGCAGAATTCTAAATTATCAACTAGAGCCCCTTTTTTATCGTCAGTCGAATTGTGTGCTCCTGCTAAGAGAGTTCGAGCAGGCGGGGTGAATACTCAGATTGCTTATTGCCAAGTTTATGGTTGTAACAAAGATCTTCGTTCATCAAAGGACTATCACAAGAGGCATAAAGTTTGTGAGGTTCACTCAAAGACGTCCAAAGTGATCGTTAATGGAATTGAGCAGAGATTTTGCCAGCAGTGCAGTAGGTTTGTCTCCTCCATTGGAGTTTTGCTTTGTTTCTTAATTCAGACAGCCAAACACAAATTTTCGTTTCCTATTCCTATTATTTTTACTTTCCCTGGTGAATTGGATATGCATTAGGAAGTAAATCAGTAATTTTGTTTCAATTATTGCTTCATTAACCATGTCTTTGAGAAGAATGTAACGGTTTGTTTTCCACGATCCTTTTAGCTGTTTTTTCTTTTCCCTTTTTGTTTCAGTTTCTAAATTTTAGGAGGTGGTGCTCCAATTTTTAGAACAAATCTGATAGCTTTCATCTTGTGTGTCAGCCCTCCTTTCTGCTGCATATCCATAAGTAATGCTAGTTATAGGGTCTCTTAACTATAAGGAAAAACTGTTGGTTGCTTTTATGCCCCAAGTATTGGATGTTGAACACATATATTTCCCTTATTTTGTAGATAAGATTCTGTTTGTATTATATGCTACTTTGTGGCCGAGATGATATATTTTATCTATTGAACTACCAGGTTTCATTTGCTAGCTGAATTTGATGATGATAAGAGAAGCTGTCGTAAACGTCTTGCAGGCCATAATGAGCGTCGGCGAAAGCCTCAAGTTGGTTTTCATTCTGGAAGGTCAGCAAGGTCGCTGCTATCTTATAATGGTAGATCTCTATCTCTCTCTTTCCATTGTGGATGTGTTTTATGAGCACCAGTTAGCCTTCCATGACAAGTGGACTTTTAGCAAAATTCAAGGTTATATGACTCATTGAGAAAATCTTTTGTTCCTTACCGATTTGTTAACAAAATATTGCTTCATTTTGATTACTCTAAGCTTCTGCAGGAAGTTCTGGATAAGTTATCAACAATATGATCGTTTGAATCAGAATATTGAATTATGAAAGAAGAATGAACTGACTTTATTTTTCACTTGCCTTACTCTTAAATTTATGGGAGAGTGTTCTTTGTCTTTTTGGGACCAGAATCTAGTTTTTGGCTTCAGTTCCTATAACATGGTCTCTCTCAGAAAGACAACCATTAGAAAGTGTCATTACTTCATTCCAACTTCGGAGGAATTTGATCCATATTTATTGCTCTGTGGTCACTATCTATTCAAGCTACTTAATGCACATGTTCTGTATTCATGAAAGACTCTAATGGGAGACAATAAATATATGGTCAAGCTATTTTGTGTTATCCTTTTTTCTTCCGGTTCTAAATCTTTAATTACTTGATGTTATAAGTTCTCCTCGAGTGTCAGAATGTCCAAAAATTAATTTTGTTCTTTACCTGCATTATGTGTTGAATATTTGTATGTCTCATTATTACTTTATACTTTCTACTCGATGCAGGCAACAGTTTAGTGGGTAACCCATTGACAGCACCTTCCTTCATCTGCCAGGACATACTCCCCTGTGGAGACCTTTTGAATGGGGAGAAATATGGAAGAAATGATTGGTGTGGCTATGTCAAAGTTGAAGAGGGGAAGGATTCTGCTTCTTTGTCTACTGTACCTGCCTTACAATCAAAATCCCCTATCTCCTCTTACAGCTTTGAAAAGCAATTTCCACTTTTACATGATAATGGAGGAAACTCTACACCATCTAGCAATTTAATTTCTGGGAGTCTATATCAACAAAATATGGGTGGACCAAATTCTGCTCCACATTGCTTCTTCACCGAAAACTCTCTAAATAGTGAAGACTTTTCTGTTTTCGACACTGCATCAACCATTCAGGGATTGTCAGGAATTTCAGAATCGGGTTGTGCTCTCTCTCTTCTGTCATCTCAATCACAAAATTCCTCCAGCCATTCCTCTGGAATTCCTGTAGCTCAGCCCCTTGTCCATCCCGGCAACCAGATGCATTTCAATTCAGGCCGAAACTCCCGTAAGCTCATAGGCTTAAGGTCACATGCTCCACTAAGTGGGGTGTCCAATAAATTATCCTTATCAGATATGGATTCAGCAGAAGGAAACTATCCAGATACCATGCTGCTTTCCAATTGCAATAGCACAGGTAACTTTGACATGTCCAATGGGATTCTTCAAGGACCGGATGTCGGTAAGGGTAGGAACAATCTTTCCTGCGGAAATGGCTCTACGATAGACTTGCTTCAGTTGTCATCACAACTGCAGCGTGTGGAGCATCAAAGGCTGTCCTTGCAAGTCAAGCAAGAAAACGATGGTTTCTGCGGTCATCAAATCACTTGAGTCCTGCTAAGACGAAGGTGCATAAACTTTTTGATTACTTCTTCTCTAGATTAAGATTCTGCTGTCAGTGAAAGTTTCGAATTATACTTAGCAGTTCTCATCGTTTGGATACGTGGGAAAGTGACCCTCCTTCTGCATGACCATGTGAATGCGGTAAAATTTACCACCTTTTATTAATATTGGAACCTCATCACTTCACCAGACATTCACATTCTATTCCACGTCCAAATGGAAGGTGAAAAGAAATTTTCTTCCATTGCCTGTGCGCCTGCCACTTTCATGTCTATCAATCGTTCTAAAGTTCTGTTGTTCTTTCTAATACAACCCACAGCTGTTTTTTCAAATTGTGCTCAACAACTTCTTCAGGGAATATGTTCCCTATCATTTTATGAAATGAGAGATGCTCCTAGTCACATCTTCAAAAGCAAACCTCCAAAGTTATATGATATGAGATTTAGGTACTGGATGCATTTGCATACAATACACACACCTAGTTAATGTTACACACAAAGACCCCCTTATTTCATGGAAAATTTTCATTTGCTTGTATATAGCAGAACTTGTAAATTTTACTGGACAATTGAGTACGAAACGAAACTGCGTTTATTTATTTATTACATTAAAAATGACACCTACAGCATAATAAGTGCAATGCTGTCTTTTGCTTTTTACTCAGGTATAATATCTGTTTAATTGAATGGCAATCGCGAAACAGGATCCGGTGTTTGCAGTGGTAGATGAAGATGTTTCTACTGCCTGATTGGGAGTAACACAGTGGGACTCCATCTGTGCATATTTTGCAAAAAGCTCGTGACATCTATGAACGACGTCATTTTTTTTTTTATTTTTTTTTATTTTTTTGCAGTTCGATTCGGTTTGGATGCAGATATAAGAATTTAATCCTGCTTTCTAGAGTAGATAATAACTTGTAATTTCAAATGTGACTTGTATTAATTGTACATGAGTTCAGTAGTGTTCTAATGTGCCTCGTGTTTCATTCTATTTCTCTCCAAACAAGAAGAAGAAATCGATGGACAAACTCCATATTTTGTTCCTCTCTCTTTTTCTCTTTTTCTTTTTTTTTTTTTCAGCCTGTTAAGAATCTGAAAATAATTTTCCTTGTTGCATTCTAGACAATTGGAATGTGAAGATTAGGGAATTAGAAGCCGCTTGGTTCTATCTGAGAACCAGCACGGTGGTGCCAATTGGTTCGATTTCAATGGCACTGTGCCAAATTGATCTGTTAACGTGACTTGTCAATTGAAAGACCTTAAAGATTCGGTAATTAGCATTTATAGGATAATCTCGAGATTCTATATTTATTGTGGGCTTTTTCTATGATATATCATCATTTCGAAACCGGCATGAAATTTCAAATTATCATATAATTTTTGTGTTTACAACATTGGCTATCTAACAACATTCCTAGCCACCATATCCTAATGTAGTTAAAAACTGTTTAGCAACATCCCGCGATATGCTATATACGGAAATCTACGGCTTGTTGGAGAAAATAAGGTATATTTTTATATGTTTCTTCAGAATTTTAACCATATTTCTGTTCCTTAACCTTTGATTCTTATATTTTAATGGGAGTTAAATTTTTCACAGCATCTTCTTTTCCTTATCGTAGAACTTAGAAATCATCATAATAGCCTCTAGCATTTAATTTTCTTCAAAAACCTAAACTACATATCATGGTAAGTAGGAAAAAAAGATTTAATGGTACCAATACCATAGATAAAATGAATTAGTAGTATACAAGCAATTATAAAATTTTAATACGTGTTAATGAAAGAATTTATTTTTTGAAAAAATAATAATTATAAATTATTTATCTATTTATGTAATGTATTAATATTATTAAGACATTTCTGAATAGATAGACAAGTCTTATACCTCATAGTCTGTCGGTGAGTTTTAGATTCACTTGTTACGTAATCAATACACTTCAGGTTCACAAGGTTTGGAATAGACCCATAAATGGGTGGATCACGTATGATGCATAAGCTAGCAAAGCATGTCGAAAATTTTTTCTTTTTAAATTTTTTTTAAGGCTATAAAGTTGAAAATGCCAAAACCAATGGTGATGATGCTTGTAGCTCCATAAATTTTGCTCCTAACTTTTCACCTCCTATAATGAATAATGGCAGACGGAAAAATGAAAACACTGTAAATGTGTAGTACTTTTTTTCACCTAAGGTTTCTTTTATGATAAATAATAAATGCCAACGGAAACTGAATGGAGACTTACTGATTTCAGGACTTCGTCAATGGGTTCAATTCATCCAGCTAACTTTTTGTCCTTGTGGTCCATAGTTTGGAAGTGATTTTATTTTTCTTAATTTTGTTTGAATCATATGTTTAAGGATTTTTTTGTTGTAACACTACGTAACATTGGTTAAAGTAATCTGTTGTAAAATAGGTTTGTAGGTTATCTTTTCTTTCCTTACTTTTCATTTAATTAATTATCAAGACCAAACTAATCTATTTTTATATAATAAGTTAATCTATTTTAATAAATTAGATAGTATAAATTAAGTTTTATTAAATTAATAATTTAGATTGACTAATCTTACAGTAATACATTATTACTAGCATTATCCTAAAAACTTTTTATAGCAATTCCACGTTTTTCACTTTTTTTTTTATTTGTTAGCCGTCTAACTTCCTTTCACGTTTGCCTTAGGAGCACTTTTTCTCATGGATGTTATACGCACGTGATAAGTTAGGCTTATGAAAAGTCCTTGCTTAATAAAGTCAAATATGGGTCCTTTAGATTCTAAAAATGTATACAATCACATAATTGAATATTTTATTGAATACCTTTTATGTGTATGAGAAAAAGAAGAAGAAGAAGAAGAGAAGATTAAAAGCATAACTGCAATTTCATTCTAAAACTATCTATATGTGAATACATTCTCCAAACTTTCCAAATGTACTTCAACTCTACATCAAAATTCAGGAGCAAAATCATATGACTTAAAAAGATGAAAACTTTAAATTTAAATGATTGGAGGTCTAGTGTCACATAACAAAATCGTTGAGATGGTAAAGTTACTAACTCTAAACTTATGTGATATTTTACCAACTCATCAGAAAATTTATAAACAAAATGAAATGTTCAATTGCATATATATATTTGTAAAGCTATTGGTTAGATGGGATTGATCCCTTAAACTCTCAAAGTGTTCCTTTATCCAACATAACTTTTAAAAAAATATACTTACTTTTCTATTGTCATTACTAGAGTATCATTTTATCGATGGTTTTAAAATTTTAGTGTTCATTTTTAGAGGAGAGGGAAATATGTTCATGTTTTCAATTTAGGGAGATGGATGCATGTTTGAAGTTTGGGAAATTCACTCAAATATAATCAATAGTTATGAAAGTATATTTGTAATTATCCCAAAAATTTACAAAAGGAAGAAACATATGGATTTTCAAACCATTTTATGAAGCACAAGAATTTATGAATAACATGGAAATCTCATATATTCTTAGTCATATTATGAAAATGAGTACAATTACAAAACTCCAAGTCAAATTATATATTAAAAACAAAAAGAAAAAGAAAAAAGTTATATGTTAATTGTGATGTTGTAAAACCTACATAAAAATCACCTCATTATTCATAAAATTCCCTATTAGTCCGTCATTTTCCATTTGAAATACATCATTTAACTTAAAAGTTTATAAATTTATTCATTTTCTTATTTTAATATAGAACAAAGAAAATTACTTAATCTTTTGTAAAAATAATTGTAAATTGAATTTTTACAACATTAACTTGCTTACAAATCTTTAAAGGAAATAACTTTGTAATGACAATCGAAACTTTAAATTTTCCATACATTAATATTTTTATATTTATTCACAATTCTCCACATAGTTTGTAAAATACTTTGAAAAAAAAAGGTTCGCAATGTTGTTATATTTCATATTTTTACTTTAAATTCATAAAATTACTCAAAATTATCATAAATTGGCCAAAGAGATTATAATGCATGGTTCATAGCTATTTAGAAAAACTTACATCCATCATCCATGTGCCTTTTTTATTTTTTAATAACTAATTTTATAGTTAAGGTAATTGTAATTAAGTGGTATCATTACTAATCTCTTATTGAGATAAATTAGGATTTGAATCCTCCACCCCAAATTATGTAATGTAGTTAGAAATATATGTATATGTATGATTTTGTAACTAAAGGACTACCTATCTTTTTTTGCTCATTCTCATTTTGTTGCCAACCTCCTATGTTATATAGGAGCTCTAGCCCACGAATTGACTTTTGAGAGACATCAAATGTGAGCAACATTTATTTTTGTTGTTTGTAGTATTTAGTTGCGTAATTTTCATGGTATTGAATTAGATAAAATATTTTGTCCCATATTTGGTTTGTAAATTTGTTTAATGATTAGACAAAAACTAAGTTGATAGACCATTTAAATCACAATATAAAAATGAAATTTGTTAAACAAAAACAAAAAATATTTTTCATTTTCAAAAATAGCCTTCTATGTTATAATATTTAGTTAATAAATATTATTTATATTAAATTATACAATAAATTATTTATTTTATAATATAAATAATTAATTTTTTAATATAAATTTTGTATCAGTATTGTACAAACCAAATATGGTATAATAAGTTTGCACTATTTAATCCTCCTTATATTTATCATGTCCAGTTTTTTTTATCCTATGCTATTCTCTCTGGTTGTTGTGTGAGGTTTTGGCTCAAGAAAAAGAATCAATGATGTGTAAATTATTTTAAATATATTAATGATTTGCTTTATTTTATTTTTTCGTAAAAAGATTATTGATTTGCTCTTCTTCTTTTTTTTTTTTTCCTTTTTATAGAAAATAATCAATTATAAATACTATTAAGCATCTATATATACAAAATTTTCTTCCTAAACAAGAGTCACAGTCAATATCATAAATATTTTAGTATTAGAATACAAATTTTCAGCATCATTATCACATGTAAGTAGACATTAGTAATTACAATCTTCGCTCTATCTACAAGATTGTGACTAGATTAAAACTCTTTGTTGTGTAAGATGTGTTATGCTTACGACTTTTTTTTTTATTTTTTCATTGTATAACTTGCTTTGAGTTATAACTATTGTTACATTACGTCATTTTTTTCCTTTCTTTATTTCATTCTTGTTTTTAGTCTAACTTTTCATAATTGTCTTTTTATATTCTCACATTAGTTATTTATAAATACTAATGGACCGTTTACTTCATGGAATTAGAATTTCATTACCTCCTTATTCCTTATTATGACGTTCACCTGATTTTTTTATTATAAAATCGCAATTCTATAAGATCGCCTGTTACTTAAAATCAAGTAATAGATATTCTTTAATTTAATCAAAGAATCATGATTTTTTACTACTACCGCTACTCATACCCTAACTACCATTACCACCGCCACTACCGCCACCACCGCCACTACCGCCACTATTGCTACTACCATTGATCATCATCGTTGCCGCTGTTGTTGTTGCTGCTACTGCTGTTATTACTGACCACTGTGGCCACTACTATTACCGCCACTAACCACTATAACGACTACCACCATTATAGCTATTGCCACTACTACCATTGTAGCTATTGCCACTACTATCGCCATAGCTACCGCTCCCATTACCATCACCATCATCAACCACCACCGCTGTTATTATCTTCACTGCTACTGCTACTGCTATTACTACTATCGTCATCACCGTCATAACTATCGCTGCCACTACCGCTACTATAGTGACCGTTACCATTACTACTATCAACCACCATCGCCACCACCGTTACTGTTACTGCCACCATCATCGCCTTCACTACTGCCACCACCTATTACTTTATAATTAGTTAAGAAAGAAAATGGATTGAGAATAATTTAGTTATTAAAGTTATATTATATGTTCATTCTTAAATTATTTATAAATCCAACTAAATAAAGTAATACGTATTACAATTTTATTTCATTCTTTATGAAATTCCAGTTCTAATTTCATTTCTTCTCATTCTAATTTCATTTCTTCTCATTCTATTTCATAAAATGAACGAGCCGTAAATAATAACACTTTACATTTGTTTAATTGAATATCATCTAACTTATATAATAGCAATAATATATAAATAGCAATTATGGTTTATACAAGTTAATTTATATGGCAAACTATAATGTAAAGCGTGTGCAAAGTTATGCATGATCATATATATAATATACACCTATATCATATATATTATGCATTTTCATATGTAAGATATATTATGATTAAGGAATTTGGTAAATAAAAATAAAAATATCTGTCATTTTAATGTATTTGTCTAATTAAATATATATTGTGATTCAATGCATTATGTTCACTTTTAATTATCTATTTACTTATAAAAAAAACAAATAATTAAGATGAGTTATGGGAAAAGTGAGCAAATCAATTCACTCTTCAAGATAAAAAGAGTTCAAGATTCTAATCTCCCCCAATCTATGACAATTATCAAGAATAGAAAACTAAAAGAGAAACAAACAAAAGTAGCAAGAGTAGATAAAGAGAACCATAACATCCCAAATATTGAACATAATCCAAATTGCAATGTCAAATATGAGATATCCTATTTATTGCATGATGAGGTTGAAGAACATGCCTTGTGTTTGGACCGTTTCAAAGTATTCCTCTTGTATATCCATCTAATAATGAAAAAAAAAAATGCTAAATGTTATCAACCTTCTTGGTTTAGTCAATTTTCTACTTGATTGGAGTTCTCACTTGAGAAAGATACAGTTTTTTGTGTTTACTGTCATGTGTTTAAGGGGCATCAAGTAATCGACTAGTAAATGCCTTCGATGAAAAAGGGATTTAGAAACTGAAAGATGGTTAATTATTGGAGAAATCAGGCAATTCTAACTCATGCCAGATAGGATTATATCCAAGCTCTACTCATAATATTTGTATAAAGTCATGTAAGACTTTAATAAGATAATCTTAGCATATTGAGAAGGTTTTTATAAGTAGATTTCACAATCTATTATATATAACTGTTTAAGATTGAAAGCTTCTATTGATGCACTAAGGTAGCTTAACATTTTAGAATGTGCATCAAGAGGTAATGATAATAGTTATGATATGTAAAACCAAGAAAATTACATTCAATCGATTAAGCTTTTAGCATCTTATGATAAAAAAGAAAAATTGCTAATATTGTGCTTCATAATACTCTTGGTACTCCTCAACATATTTTTCTAAGGATATAAAAAGAGATATTACATGTACTAAAAAATAAATAAATAACTAAATAAAAAATTGGAAAAATTTGTGAGGAGATTGGCAATAATCAATACAATAGTCTTTTGCATGAAGCTCAAGATGAATTCTTTTCTTTTCTTTTCTTTTCTTTTTTGTTCTTTTTTGCCAACAAAGGTCAAATTGAATTTTGGAAAGAACAAATCTTTTGAGTTTTATTGGCTATCTTGCTCATTGTCTTCAGTTGGCCATTGTTTGAGCAGCAAGAGAAATAAATCCCATCTATTAGTTCTTTTTCAAAGTTAAATTATATTATAACTGTTATATGTTAATCTCCTGAATGGAAAGATTAGCTGTGGGGGCTGCTTTTACTTTTCATCTAATTAATCAAATTTCAAATGATGAGCTAAAACTGAAATGTAGACGCAATCAAATTAGCACTTTACAGAATGCTGGAGATAGTTGTTGGGGTTCACTTTTTTCTTCTATTAAGAGTATGTTAAATATTCTTTAGTCTACTTCTACCGTTCTTATTAAAGTCATTTAAGAAGGAAATTGTTCTCAATGAGATAAAGCAAGTGTTACTCTTGATACTAAGATGTGCTTTAACTTTGTGCTTATTTCACATTACATGATGAATATTATGGGAATCACCTATAATCTGTGTCAAACCTTGTAACGAAATCTCAGGATACATTGAATTTGGTATCCTTAGTATCAATAGCCACTTTTGCTTTGAATGCTTGCCCAAGCTCTTTGATAGATTTGGCTATGAACAAATCTTTTCTTAGAGAATTGACAATTCACTCATGCTTTCTTTCATGGAAACAAGGAAAAAGCAGTCTTATTTGATGTTGCTTATCTAATCTTTTCTTTCCTGTATGTGGACGAGACAAAGTTTTCTTAATCTTCCACTTAAATGGTGATATCTCTAATAAGGAATATATGTCTTGTTTACTTAGAGAAATAAGGCAATTATGGTGAAATGATCTTATTAAAGAGGTTATAACAATTTATGGGAAGTATAATATTGTTGTTCCCGAACCAAACTCTCCATTTACTTCTTATGGTAAAGGACAATGTCAGTGTGGGAATATACTAATAGAAGAATGTCATTGAACTAATGTGTCTTATGTTACTATTAGCACCCAACAGTTAGAGCTCAATCGTAGATATGGTGACAATGTAATAGATTTTCTCTTGTTTTTTTTTTTTTCTTTAACAGGGTCAAAGATGTTCATGGGTTGAAATTGGGGTTCTAAGGGGCCATGTCCAAAATAAATCATCAATACATAGAAATAAATATTATTGAAAAAATGATGCGAACACCATCATAGATGATTTTTTATGATAGAAGAGAGCAATGAGTTTGACTACAATGATTATTTTTATTTAATTTGGTGCTTTAAGCTTTTTCTAATCAACATTTGGCATTTTATGGTTGTATTTTTTTTTCTTTATATAATAATACCTTGAACTTAGTGGTTTTGATAATATCAATTTTAACTGCATATTTTTTATCCTACATCCTACCTAGTTGGTTATATATAATAATAGAAATTATTAATATTTTTCAATATTAATTATACAATAAATAGTAAGTATACAAAATTATAAATGTCAACAATTGTAGCATTGAAAGGGAAAAAAAAAAAAGAATTGTCACAAGGGTTGATGTTGCATTTGATAAAAAAACTTTTCTTAAATGTGCAATTTATTATCCAAATGTTGAAAAGTTTAATTTACTATTTAATCGTTTGTTTATGAATTGACACATGGTATCTTTTTTAATACCTGGCCTAACTTGTGCCTTAGCTAATGTAACATATGCCTTAGCTAATGTAACATGACATGACACGTAATATAAGTATAAATTGACATATAGCACTTATTTTTAGTAAAAAAAAAATTTTTTTTACTAATTATCAACTTATATCCATGCATTGTCCACACTATACCCTCATGAGTATTTAGGACGATGTATAATATATAGAAGGTTTTTTTTTTTTTTTTTCATATAGCCTTCGATGTGGGACTTGTGACATAAGAAAGGGGATTTTGAAGTACAACATGCAATTTTTCATTCAAAAAAGTATCGACTTTGACTTAAATTTTTTTCACTTGATAAAATTTTTAATTTAGAAAAAAAAAATGCTTAATCTTTAATATACTCTATAACTACTTTTATATCATACAAAAATTTATACAAAAAAACCTTAAAAAATTTGCTAGAAATCCACATCAAAGTAGGCTCTTTAGTTTTAAAATGTGCTAGAAGATCCCACTTTGATATGGATTTCAAGCACATCTTATAAGTTTTTTTATAAAAATATTTTTATATTTAAAAGTAGCCATTAAGTAAATTAAGGATTAATTTTTTTTAAAATTAAAAGTTGAATTAAGTTAAAAAATAAATAAATTAAAGTCAACTCTTTTTTCTCTAATAAAAAATTGCGTGTTGTACTAGAAAACCTCATTCCCTCTTTTAGAAACCCCACATAGGATGTCGGATGAAAAAAAGCCTTGTATATATATAAGTTGTCGGAAGTAGTTATGTAAAGATTCATGTTTATGAGTATAGTATAATCTTCGCTTAAGTTGGTTGGAATGAAAAAATCTTTTCTTCCTTAAAAAAAATTATTCGACATAGCATTAATTGACATGTGGTGTTATGTGGCACAATGTAGCAGTTGGAGTTGGAGCTGTAGCCATGTATCAATTAATGCTCCATCAACAAATATAAACTAACATGAAAATGCACCATGCGGCAATATGTGGTAATTGGAGTTACTACCACATGGCGACCAATCCCACACCAACAAATGTAAACTAAAATGACAAAAAAGGTATCATGGGTCAAGTTAAGCCACTCGCATAGGTTGACTTATGCTACATTAGCAAACAAAAGTTAATGGGATTTTTTCAGGTAGTATATATGACTATAAAAACTTCAATTAGATATTAAATTGATATTCTCAAAGTTTGGGTAATAGATTATACATTTTGGTAAAGTTTAGATATCAAATTACTCTTGTAACAATACTATGTTATTATTATTATCTCTACGAGACAAAAATCATTTCAATCGGTGGGCCGATATCCAATTGCCCACCTAATTCTTCTTTTTCCCCCATCTTTTTACCCCGGCTTTCTTCTTTCGTTTTTCGTTCATGGAGGAGCATTCACAATATCAAAAAGTGCAATAAACCAAAGGCCAAACTCTAAATTGGTCCTCTTCCAATTACTGGATGCCTATTGTGTGATATTTTTGCCTTCAAAGTTTACCAGACAATCGAAATTTGATTTGTCGTGGAAAGAGGTTCAACAAGCAATCTACCACATGAAATCAAAACAAGATTTGAAGGTGTAAATGTCGATTTTTTTTTTGGCAAATGAATCATTTGTTGATGAAACTCCAAACAAATACATTAGTCATTTGGATTCAAACAACAAAGATACACAATCAATTGCTATAAAATGAACTGAAAAAAAAAAAAAAGGGATGGAGGATAAAAATCCAATCGCTAAGACACATCTTCTGCTCTTGTCCAAGGACATCAACTGGTATGTCTAAGCAACTTAGGCATTATGAATGAGTAGCACAATTAAGCAAAGACCCCGCCGACAAAGTAGAAAGAAAATCCTAACTTCCACGAGGAAAAATTTCGTTAGGTTATATATGTCACTATAAGAACCGGTTATGTTTGGTCATACGATAATAAGGCTAAGTAGTTTTTGAATAAATTGTTATAAATGTTTTATAAAAATATCACAACATGTTACAATTTCACCGGAACTTACCCACCACGTGTATCACGTGATGTATGTATACATATACGTCTTGGTTTATTCGTGTAAGGTATTGCACTTGTAATATCTGGATGCTCTCTCTTTCTCTCTCTCTCTCTGGGCGCCATAGTAAAATATAGATATTGAAAATACAAAATAACTGTATAAATAAAATCAGAAGGTTAGTATTCATCCTTGATTTCGAAGAATTCTATGTTATTGAATTATGTAAAGGCACGAAATCTTTATTTTTCTTTTTTTATTTCAAAATTTCAAATTATTAGAAAAATGTAAAATCATAAAAAGATTATAAAACTTATTAGATAGGCGGGCAAATTTATTTAGATTTTATGTGGAATTTCCGTTCACCAATGAACAGAACCTTCACATGCGGTGTAGTTGGATTTCCATAAATTGCGAAGTGCGATTGGTTATTGATACAGCTGCTGAAGGCACCTGTTAAGAAACTGTTAATAGGCAATTTAAAATGTAGAATTCCAAGCTCAGGTCCACTAGATCGACATTTCCAACCGATCCATCCTCAAGTCCTCTATTCCTAACTTAAGTCAAGCTCATAATTTAAAATTACTTAAGGTATTGTTGATAATTATTATATAAACTTATATTAATCGGTTCAATATTTAATCCAGGCTTAATAATGCATGTCGGGTACAATTTTCATTGACTTACTATAAATACTAAATAAAACCTTTAGATAAAGGGTTTCTTCCATTTTTTTTTTACTCTTCTTATTACACTATACCTTTACTCTCATCACAAAGAGTTTACTTAAATATTAAAGTGACTGCATCGAAGTACCTTCCAACACTCCTTATAATTGTTTTCTCGTTTTGCAGGTATCCACGCACCGAAACAAAAATCATTAATTAACAATTGATGCTGTCTGCCAAAAATGTATAACCCAAGGTCACGTGGTTAAAAGCCACGGTAGAATGCTTCTTTCTCCAATAGATTTCTCCAACTCTAGTTGGTCGTGATCTTTTCCCTTTATTTTCATTCCTAGATTTGGTTGTTTTTACCAATAGAATTTGAATAACTCCATATAATTGCGACGGTGTTGCGTGGTGATGAGATTTTGGATTTCTTTAACATAAAACCAACCAACACTAGTTATCATTTTCCGTAACTGACCCTGTTATATTATCCAACATGGAGATAGTAAAATTCTTTAAGCATATAGGTAAAAATACGTATAATTACTTAAAATACGTAAAATATACTAAAATAATGTTAATTAATTAAAAAAAATTATTAAAAAATCAATAAAAAATAAAAAAAATAAGAGAAGTGTGGAAGAATCCAAATATGGGTTGTGGCAGTTGGGGAAAGAAGAAAAAATTTGGTTTGTCTTGTTTAATTAAATGCACTAAAATTACTTCATAACTCTATAAATAGCAAAAAAAGTTACAGAAGCTCATTTGGTCAGTTTAGAGTTAAAAAAAAATTTGAGAATACCGAAATTTGAGAGAAAATTTGGATTTTTACAAAAATTTAAAAAATTTGTGCAGTTAGAGCATTTAAGCTAAACCAACAAATCACCAACACTTAAACCGTACCATTATCACCACCCCACTCCAAAATCAACGCCTAGCCTGGTTAACAAAGCCTTGGTGGTCGGCAGTGATTGGAGCAACCAACGTTGATAAGTTTCAGTTTGTACCCGATTTTGTTTAAATTATTAAAAATATTTGAAAAATTATAAATTTTGTTATTATGGGATATTTTAATATGTATATTTAGGGATAATTTTTATTTTGATAAATTTATGTGTGCAAACTCGAGCTTTGTTCAAATTAGAAATAAATGACTTTAGGGATGTAGTTTTAGGCCCAAAATTTTTGTATAGACTACTTAGGGGTTATAAAACATTGTTATGAAGCCCTTTTTCAAAAATTAATTTTCAAAATTTTTAAATAATTTTCAGGCCTTAAAATAATGCATAAAATGAGTAATTTATAGTTAATTAAGTAATTAAATAGTTAATTATTAATTTAGTACATAATTATATGTTTTAGGATGTTAAAATTGATGGAGTATGATATTTATAGCATTTAGGGTATTATGTAGTAAATATGTAATAAGTAAAAATTGTAAATTTTAAGTTAATTTTGTAATTTAGAATAATTAAGTGTAAAATCTGAGTTAGGATGAATTTAAATATTTTGAAATGTTAATTGATGTTGGGAGATAATATTTGAAGTGATAGGACTATTAGATATGTATATTATGTATATATTAGGTGAAAATATATAATATGTAAATATAAGAAATAAATAAGTAGGAAAATATTATGTTAAAATTGATATTTTAATATTAATAAAAATATGTAATAAATCTGGTGGGAAACTTAAATTTAAGTGTTTATATAAAATATGTAAAATTTTCTCACTTTAAAAATAAATTCAGTACACTAATAAAGATTTAAATATACCAAATAGAATAAAATGTTGATTAGGATAATTATGATATTTAAGATACTTAGAAGTAATATAATTAATTTCACATTATGGATCAAAATGGTTTTTTAGGGTTCGTGTATAAAAATCGTACTTAGAAACAGAACTATAATTTAATTTAGAAATCGATATGGAAACTGAACACTTAGCTAAGATCAAGAATAATTATAAAAGACTTGAGAACTTAAATAATTGAGCATATTAAACCCTAAACCAAAAAACAATAAACGTTAAAGGATAAAACTAACTTAGTAGTTATATAAAAAACTGAAACAATAATTGTATTATAGGGATTTTTGGCAATGGTTAGTACGAAACGCACTTCGAGTGAGCGAGCAAAGAGTTCAGGTAAGTTGGGATTAATACGTTATTATATTTTGAAGTACTAATTTATAGTACTTAGAGGTTTGAAATTGTACTGGATTGTTCTTATTAGATAGTTACTTATGCGCATGTGCTTGTTCTAAGTTGTTGATATGATTACTGATTTGTTGCTTTGGCTTATATTTGTATGCTTTGTTGAAATGATTGAACACCTTAAATTAGACCTAATTAAATATATGACTTGAAATTCTAAATTGGACATGCATAGCAACTCATTAGCAAAACATTAGGATTTTCCAACCAAATACCGATTCCTTCGAAAATGATAGCACTGGATGGTATAATTACTCTCTTCTTTATCCTTAGTCGAATTAAGTGACAAATAAGGAGGTCGTAGTAAGGGTGAATTCAATGGTTTAAAGGTAATTACAGGAGGAGCGATTTCTTCATTACACAAGCTTGGGTTTGGTCATGAGTTATTGCATTAACGGAAAATCCTCAACCTGAATTAGAGCAGGTGTAATTTCTTTAATCTCACAACGAGCCAGATAATGTCGTGCGATGGCATTTGATTGTATATGCATTGCATTTGATTTGATTAATAACTCTGTTTGTGTTTGCTGTATGGTTTTAAGTCTTCAACCTAACTCATTGAGCTATGATTGCTCGCATCCCTATAGACTTTGTTGTATGTGCTAATTAGGAAGCGGATTTCAATTTCCTTGAAGTTAGCAACTGCTAGATTTTGAGGAGTGAGGGAATACATCTAAAACACATATATACCTTTAAGGTCTTAGCTTTTATTTAGAATCTTTCATTTTCAAATAGCGTATCACTTAAGAAGTATAGGACAATAAAATCCTATAAACATTATTTGTAATACTTAAATCTTAATGTATGTATATGTTTCCATACTTTCTTAAGCAAATAACTTATTTAATTTATGAACTGTTTACTTCAAAGTGGGTTTGTCATGGATGCCTTATATAGATCAAGTCTAAGATAGTAGCTATAAGATTAGCTTCTATCCTAGAATGGTTTGTATAGTGGGACTATTACAACTTTACTGTTTCGGGGCATAACATTGATAAATGCCAAGATGAAGGCTTTTTATAAATTCCTATTCAAAGATTGATGCTTGAGTAATTGTCCATCATGCTGAGTTACTATATGCCAAATACTCCTAGGCTAACCTTAAGAAAAGAATCGAGCTCTAGTAACTCAAAATGCCGAGCAATTACATTTCACAAGTTTAAGTTCTTCTTTACGTACGATATGATGAACCAAAGCAAAGTACTTGATTTTAAAAGCACTAAGTGCCTTTATCATTCACGTCAAATTGCTAAGCAGCATAATAACACTGAGCTTTGAACTAAACATCAATAGTTGAGCTCTAAATCCTAATCTTGAGATAGCATAAGGAGTCCAAGCTATCTATTTATGCCAACATTTGAGCCGAACTCCATGCTTGGTCGAATTTGGGTTCTATGAGAACTTTGAGATGACTTGGAGTGAAATCTAAACTAGGTAGTAGAACGTTAATACCAAGCAGTTGATTTGTCTGTAAAGATCATTACGCCAATCTCGGCACCAACATGAAGTGCACTACTAAAAATCCGTACTAAGGTAATTACTACAGTCCAAACCAAGCTTCTAATGGAAATGCCAAACTACTCTTTTCTTCATTGACCTACATAATTTCACGTGCAATAGAAGAGCATTTCCTTATGCCTTATCACATCTAAACAAAACTAAAATGTGAGGATTGGATAGAAACTCGAAGCTCAATTATATATAAGTGGTTGTACACATGAGTTCATAGCATTCTATTTCGATTGTGTTGGCATGAAGAGAGAGTGCATGTGCATTCTCTAATTTTCCACCATTGGAATTGAGCTTTAAGTGGCGAGATAAACTATTCTCTTTTGCTTAATATCCTATGTGAACACCGCTTGAGCAGCATAGTACGTTTTTAATTTACTGAACTTCAACATCCACTCCCTCATTGATCTTTATTGATGAAAGATAAGTGAAACTTCATTACTGCTATTCATGCTTTGTCATTCTTTATTTTTTAAGTTGTATGCTTTATGTTATGCCTTATGTTGATTTGTTGTTAACATTCACACTTGATTCATGAATTATGTTTCAAATTATATCCACCTGCATGATACTCCAATGAGAATTCAAAGATAGATTGAGGCTAGAGAAATGCCCTCTATTTTGGGCCCATGCAAATATAATTTGCTAACGGGTTATACCTCAATAGCTCAAAGCCCTACACATTACAAGTGACAAGCAAGTCATATAAAATGATAATATGTAAGTCCTATATTTAATGAATGATGAAAGATGGAAATCTTTAAATCTCTAAGTCCAAAGAGAAATTTGGACAATAAAATATAAAGCCTTAAGCTCTCTCAAGAATGACAAGCATAACGCTAAAAGTCTAACGAAAGGACAACTAGCTATATAAATACCTTAAGCCATGAAGCAACGATGAGTAAGATATTTTAAGTCCTACAATTGGTATGGACAATGAGTAACTAAGCCCAAAGTCATATACATTAACAGACTAAAGCTCAATAGCCTATCTTATGACTTTACTTAGAATAAGCCATGCTCAACTCAGACAACCTACATGCTTTCCTAAACTCTTTAGACACACTAGCCTCTTTAGGCCCTCGCCTTTTCAAGCATACCAGCCTCTTTAGGCCCTCCCCTTTTCAAGCACATTAGCCTCTCCAGGTGCTCCGGCCTCTTTAGGCTCTTGCCTCTTCAAGTGCTCTTTAGGCCTTCTCTTTTAAAGGCATGCCAATATTTATAAGTACTTCGATTACTTTCACTTTTCACCTCTTTAAGCCTTTGCTTCTTTAAGCATTATAACCTATTCGTGCTTAGATTACAAACCTTTTCAGAAATCTCACAAAATTAACCCCCTCTTAATACTCTCTTTTCTGACTTTGTCATCAAAGAGAGTGGGGGGGGGTAGGGTAGGGTGATAGGCTTCGAGATATCGATCCAACCTGACTGTCAAAGCTAAGATTATCTACTTGCCAACCTATTTTGTCTGTCAAGCTGAATAACATTATTCCTTACAGATAGAGTACCAAGAAGCAGAAGGCTGAGACAACAACTAATCCTCATACATGCCTAACCAATTAATTACTCGGCATCACGCTTACTAATAGGTCAAGATATTACGTTTTTGAGAGTTGGATTCACTCAGCAAAGTCTGTTGTTGACTTAGTAGCTAAGAGATCATGTTACTAAGGGTTGGATCCATTCGGTATAGCCCAAAGAGACTATTGCCAACTGATTTCAGCACTCAATAATTATAGGCCGACCACTTTGGTTGCTCGGCCAAGCATTACAAGACTACCTCTAAGGCATGCCGAATAACCACATGTCGACTTCTCTATGTAAAACGTACATTTTTATAATTTTGTACTTGTTTGTCTTTATTTTATTTATGGGCTCAATTCTTTAGGATTGAAGGCTTTATACATTGTTTACACCTTTACCATTAAGGTTTAGAACGTACTATAAATAGTAACATTTGTAAAAATATAGAGATATATAACAGAATTAATGAAAAACCCCTTTTATGTCTTTTCTCTCGGAAAGTTCTCTCTCTTACCAACTTTTATCAATCCCTTTAGCAAGGATTATGGTGGGCAACCCTATTATTCGAACCGGTGTGTTACATCCGGCGAGTCTTAAGTTCGTGTATGGTTCTACGGTGCGTCATATTCGTAAAGTTAGTGTACAAGATTTGCTAAACCATCGACTCCCATTTACTTTTCGTTCCTTTGGCATAATTGGACCCACCATCCCCACAGCCAGCCTTGTTTGTCCTTGGTCCTGGTCCATATCAGGGGGCAAGTATTGATAAGCATTTTCTGATAATTATTATATAAGCTTATATTAGTTAACTTAATATTTAATCTCAGTCCAATAATCCAGGTCAGGTACAATTTTCATTAACTTACTATAAATACCAAACAAGACCCCTACGTAAGGAGCCTCTTCCGTTCTCTCTTACTCTTCATATTATGCTACAAATTTACTCTCATCACAAAAAGTTGACTTAAGCATTGGAATGACCATATTGGAGCACCTTCCAGTGCCTCTCATCGTCATTTTCTCGTTTTATAGGTGTTTACGCACTAGAACAACAATTACCAATTAATAAATATGATAGTTACGATAAGTTAAAGGCCTATAACCCTGCACAACCATCTCTATGAAATCAAGAGTCAAAGACAAGATTACATTATTTGCCTTCCCTATTTAGTTCATCCATCTTTCTATAAATACTGCATTAAATCTTCCTGGTAAAAGATCAAAACTCTCTCACTCTAAACATTTACACACTCTCTCTACATTCCCTTTGATCCTTATCATGGTTTAACTTAAATATTGGACAAACCGTACGAGGTACTAACTCCTGTACCCTATAGTTTAATTCTTTCCTTTGACAGATTCCTTACAACCTTATGAAGATCGCCCATCAATAGAAAACATATTTGCTTTTTGAAAAGTGAGTGATCAATATTAATGATTTCTTTTTTAAATGCTTCGTGAGTCCCCATCTTATCTATTAACAAAACCTTCAATTAAGAAAAATTGCATGGATCCACAAAATTATAAGAAAATCCTTTGGGTGTCTACTCCATTTTTTTAACTTATTTTATTTTATTGTATTATTTTGTTTGGTAGACCTATGCTTTGATATTCATATAAGTAATTGAATACCCTTTAATTTTTTTTTTATACACCTAGAAACTCCAATAATTTACACGTGATATAGCCTGGATATACAATTTGAAAAAATACACCACTGAAAAACAATCAATAGTGAAAAATGTGTTGAATAAAAAAAGGGAAAAAAAAACCACTATTTTCTTGACAAAAATAACCGTTATAAAATCCTTTACTTCAAATCCAAGAGGATGTGCTCAGCCCAAATATTTTGGATCTTGACATCATCTGCTATAGGCAAGGCTGGATGTTCACACACAGATCCATGGACTCTCGGATATGGGCCCATGTGCTTCTTTTTCTTAAGGGTCGATCCAACACATCATTTACGCATAGTTTGTTTATTTTCTAGTTTGTTTTATCTATCTATTAATAAACAATAATCTATTCAACTCTCACTATAATATTAAACCAAAAATCTTAATTGAATGAAATTGTAAGTCCGTCAAATGGCCTCTATGTGTACTAACAGTGTAACTGTTCATCAATACAATAGAATCTGTTCACACTTAGCCTCTCAAATCAGGAAAATGTGCTCACATGTATTTGCCCTAAAGATATGTAAATGAGTTTTGGTTTGCAGGCTGATCCATTTAACTTGTTTTATAAGCGAGTTTAAGTTAAGATTTTTTGGCTTGTTTAAAAATAAATTAAATGAGCATGACTTGTTCAACCTTCGAATTAAAATAGATCGATTTGAATTAATTTGTTTAATATATTTATATTTTTTATCAACAGATCGATTCATTAAACCTATTTTTTTAATGAATTAGAATTAATATTTTTTTATCTATTTAAAAATAAACTAAATAAACCTAATCTATTTAACTCACAAACTAAAATAAATCGAATCTAGTTGACTATTTAACCTATTTATCTCTATATTTTCACATGCTGAATAACTGTTGCAACCAGCAACTAAAGCCCACGTAAACGTCAAATCAGATGCTAGCCAACCCAAGGAAATAGAGGGCCTCAATTCATTTATGATAATAAGTCTAGTATTAATAGATAAAGATATACTAAGATTATTATAATTTAATAGTATAAAAACTAATTTATTAATAAGATGGATTAGTTTGATTCTCCCTTTCCCAAAGTTTTAAATATAACAGTTTGCTATTTAATTAAAAAAAAAAAAAAACGGAACAGATAAAAGATGCAACAGTCTACCCACACTGAAAAAATGGCTCAAGTCCATTTGCCGGATGTATCAATATACTACGAGTAGGAAATGGTGGCCGGTGATGACATTGTCAAACCACGTTAATTTGCCTAAGTACATCTTGCATAAGCTAAGCTATTTAAAAGTGTCAATATAGAATAAGATGATTTTAACGAATTCCATTCCAAACACCATCGATTTATTTCTTGAAATTTAAGTATCAACATGACACTTCAGCCCGCGTTCCAATAACGGAGACCAACTATACCCACGTGCCTGCTGAAAATCCCAGCATCTAAGGTAGCACTGCAGCCTACGTTCCAATATCGGAGACCAGCTATACCCCCGTTGCCATCAAACCGTCCCTCAAACACTAAATTCACCTATAACGGTGACCAATTGTCCAATCATACAATATATTAATTTTCTGTGCCATCAAACCATCCCTCAAACATTGGATTCATAAATATATCATTCCATTCTCTTTGCTATTTTCTATCACATTCTACTAATTTATTTTTCTACTGGGTTTATCCTATCAACAAAGGTAAGTGTAAAATCTAATTTTATTATGTTTAATTTCTATACATCTTATGTGGAATTAATTATATATTAATTTTTATCTATCTTTTAAGCAGGTTTTCTTTCAAGTCATTGAAATTAGCAGCATTATTTTATCTAAACTATTGAGAAACATAAATCTAAAATTTGATTTTATTATTTATGATTTCCTTTTGCATTTAATGGTATTAATTTGATTTTATTATGTTTAATTTTTATATATCTTACACGGAATTAGTTATATATTAATTTTTACGTACCTTTCAAGCAAGGTTTTCTTTCGAATAACCAAATTCAACAGCATTGTTTGTCTAAATTATTGGGAAAGGTAAATCTAAAATTTCATTTTATTATGTATGATTTCCATTTGCATTTTATGGTATTAATCTTCTCATTATATTAAAGCCTTTGACTCTCTTTTAGTGTCTTAAGGCTCCTCATAAATTTGACTATTACATTTTATTTCTATCCGTCTTTGGTGGAATTAGTAATATATTAATTTTCATCTACTTTTAAAGCAGATTTTCTTTCGAGTAATTGGATTCAATAGCATCATTTTTTGTAAATTGTTGAGCTAGGTAAATCTAAAATTTAATTTTCTTATATATGATTTCCATTTACCTTTTATGATATTAATCTTCAAATGATATTAAAGCCTTTGGCTCTCTTTTATTGTCCTAAGGCTCCTCTTACATTTGAATATTAAGTTTTATTTCTATCCATCTTTCATGAAATTAATGATATATTAATTTTCACCTACCTTTGAAGCAGGTTTTCTTTCCAGTCACAAAATTCAATAGCATTATTTTCATTAAACCACCGAGTAATATAAATCTAGCATTCAATTTTATTATGTACGATTTCCATTTGCCTTTAATGGTATTAATCTTCTAATGATATTAAATCCTTTGACTGTCTTTTGGTGTCTTAAAGTTCCTCTTAAGTGTAACGATTCTAAAATTAATTTACCTTCATTCCACTCTCTTCCATGATAAGTTGCATAAGATTAATTTATTTGTTTCTATTACTCTCTCACTAAAATAATTCTTTCTATTTGACTCTCCACCAATTGTCTAGAATTCCGCCCCTATTGATACTCTATTTTACTTTAACAATTATTATTCGAATCAGGTATATACCTACATATGCATATTTGTTAATAATTTTATTCATGGTGATGTTAATAGTTGACAGGGTACTTTGGGCATATACCCCTCAAGTTTAACCAGATTCGCTAGACTTCACTGCCTTAAGCTCACCTTCGTAAGCCTTGACCCTAGACCTGACTGTCTAGGCCCATAAAGCACTGTAACAGTCATAATCCATGAGATAAGGATAAAACGGTCATATTCTGAATATCAAAAACACATCGAGCATAATAGCTTTACTCTCCTACACTTTTAGGAGAAGATCTTTTGCCCTAACTGATCCCCAATTGCCAATTCCACTCCACTATAAATACTAGGCCACTGCCCAACGGTAACTCTCTTTACAAACTCTGCATTCTAAGCCTGCGTATCACGTATTTTACTCCATCAAAAGCCCATTACTAACTTAAGTATCGAAATGGTTACACTAAATAACCCCCTAATGTCCACTCATTGTGCATTGTTTTGCAGGCCCAATACGTGCAGACCTTAATCGACTACGGGTAAGAACTAAGAAATGACATTTGGCATCATCCATAGGAAACAAGAATTCTTACAACCGAAATCTTAAACATACCAAACACATAACCCACATCAAGCCTTTCTACATCATGTCTTAGCGCGACGAGCAAAAAAGTCAACAGTTGATGAACAATCAATATAGGGGCAACTAACCCCTCCTAATAGCTATGTTGGAAGAATGCTTAGAGCACATGGAGTGCCTAATTGAGCAGTATGCTAAGCAGAATAGGGAGCTTCGTGCTTGCTTGGACGAAGCGAAGTGCCATAGCGTACAAACTCACTACCTCAAAGCTTTAAATGCCCACACTAGGCAGGACAACATCCAACAGCAGTAGCAATAGAATGGAAGGGATTGGCAACTCAATCTACCATTATGCCAGCAGCCAGCAAGGTTTGCAGCTACTCGTAATCAAGCCCCTGTTGGCAACAAGCAGGAAGCTAATTCGTAAGGAGTCCAAGCTCATTCAATTGCATGATAAGCTCACTTGGTAGATGATGCCGACCTGAACGAGCTCCATGCAATGGTAAGGCAGCTCTCCAAGTAGCAGGGGAATAAGCTTGCTGGCGATACTGAGCTAGTCGCTAGCAGTAAGACCCCCTTCACCAGGGGTATCCAGGACGAAGCGTTAACCCCTAATAGCAAACTTCCATCCCTGGATTAGTATGATGGCATGGGCGACCTCAACAACCATCTTCTTCACTTCCATACCCTCATGAACCTTCATGGTTAAAGGGATAACATAATGTGCAAGGCCTTCCTAGGTATGCTAAGGAAGGCAGTACGGATGTAGTTTAATTATCTCCCCGACAATTCATTCAGCTCTTTCGATGAGCTAGCCAGGAAGTTCAGCCTCCATTTTAGGGCTAGTAAGCCCTCGTCCAAGGACACATCATCCTTGTACCTGGTGAGGCAAGGTGAAGGCGAGTCCCTGCGCGATTATATGACCCTGTTCAATAACATTGTGGTCAAGATTCCTCAGCTAGATGAGGGAGTCATTGCCATGTTGTACAGCTCGGCATTTGACTCTCGGGATATTTTTTTCGATCGCTTGTGAAGAGCAAGCCAAAGGCCTTGGTCGACTTCTGGAACAAAGCCTAAAAGTATATCAACTAAGAAGACAACATTCGCACTAGGTGCGTCGCCGACCGGGAGAGGTTGGGTAAAAAGCAAGATAAGGAGAAATTGTCTGTAAAGGATCACCTCAACAATAGGTTGCCAAGCAAATCAGATGGGGAGAGCTCAGGGAAGAAGAAGGATCGAGCCGAGCGTGACCCACTCCCACCCCTTATCTACAGCTAGTATATGCCCCTAAATAGGTCGATTGCCTAGGTCTATTCTAAAGTGAAGGATAGGAACTTGGTCAAGAGGCCACACAAAATGCAGGGGAACCCTAGTAGTCAAAACTTTGACAAATACTATTAGTTCTACAATGACCACGACCATAACACCAAAGAGTGCTACTAGTTGAAGAATGCCAATGAATATGCAATTCAGCGTGACTTCTTTAACGAATATGTAGACCATCGGAGGAGCGACAAACATTCGGACGATGATGGAGATAGGGCTCCTTAAAGGCAATAGATCGATGACACCCATATCGAGCAAAATAACATCCGCCGCAACGATTGCACCCCTAGTGGCGTCATAAATGTAATCATAGGGGGACCGCACCTTGGGAGCCGGCCGAGCACAAGCAACTCGGTTAACACTCCATCAGAGGTGTTAGTAGAAAGGGAGAAGAGATAGAAGTTAGACACTTCCATCTCCTTCTTCGATGCTGACCTTGAAGGAGTCAACACTCTCCACTAAGACGCCCTCGTGATTAGGGCAAGGATCTCAAAATTTGAGGTCTTAAAGGTTATGGTGGATACCGACAGTTCCATTGACCTACTCTTCTTCTATATGTACGATAGGATGAGGAAGAAGCTGCTCATAAAGATGAAGCCATACCACCATAATCTCATTAGCTTCAACAACAGTAAGGTCTGAGCTCAGTGCATCATTACGCTAGACATGGAACTTAGCAATGACAACCATGTGGCACAGCGACCCGTAGAGTTCGTCGTGATTGATTGCCTCTTCCCTTACAATGCGCTCTTAGGAAGACCAAGCCTAAATGCATTTAGGATGATCACATCCTCCCTGCATCCGAAGGCCAAATTCCTGACGCCAACTAAGGTGGGAGTATGCAGGTGTGATCAAAAGCTCTCACAAGAGCTATATGTCAGGGCGACCAAAGGCGATGGCATCTTCGCCCTAAAAATAGGCTCATAGGAGAGCTCGATTGAGAAGGGCAAGCTTAGATAAAAAATTGAAGACATCTAGATCAGCACCTTACCTAACCAAACTACGAAAGTTAGGATTGAGACCCCAGCCAAAGTAAAGGATGAAATCCTTGCCCTCTTGCAAGAAAATTCGAACAGGTTCGCCTGGTCGGTGTCAGACATGCCTAGAATATCCCCTGACCTAGCGACCCACAGCCTTAACCTCGACACCACAGTACAGCCTATCAAACAAAAAAAAAAAAAAGGCATTTCACCTTAGAATGATAAGCAGCAATCGAGGAGGAAGTGTAGAAGTTGCTTAAAGCCGGCTTCGTGAGGAAGGAAAAGTACCCGAAATGGCTGACGAATGTAGTACTAGTTCAAAAGAAGAATGGAAAGTGGTGCATGTATGTCAATTATACTGACCTTAATAAAGCCTGCCTTAAAGATTATTTCTCCCTCCTTAGAATCGACCAGCTTGTCGATTCTACATCAAGACACACCCTGCTGAGCTTTATAGATGCCTTTTCGAGATACAACCAAATCAAAATGGACCCGAAGGATAAAGTCCATACCTCCTTCTTTACCGACTACGGCACATACTACTACACTATGATGCCATTCAGATTGAAGAACGCCAAGGCCACATACTAGCGAATGGTAACGAAATTGTTCAAGCCCCAAATCGGGTGCAACATGGAGGTGTATGTTAATGACATTATCGTCAAGAGCCAGAAGCCGGTCAATCATGTCAAGGATCTCCAGGAAGCCTTCGACCAAATTCGTACGTACGACATGAAGCTGAACCTCCAGAAGTGCGTCTTCGGCGTCAACTCCAGCAAGTTCTTCGGATTTCTGGTCACTCAGAGAGGTATTAAGGCTAACCCCGAGAAGATCATTGCCATTAGGGGAATGAAGCCTCCAACTTTAGTCCGAGATGTACAAAAGCTCACTGGTATGGTGGCCGCCCTAAGCAGATTCATCTCAAAGAGCACTAAGTTCTTCAAAATCTTCAAAAATCCCAACGGTTTTGAGTAGACTTTGAAGTGCACCACCTCTTTTTAATAGCTCTAGGACTTCCTTGCTCATCCACCGATCTTCTCCAAGCCTATCTTAGGGGAGGACCTATTCTTGTACCTAACTGTAAGTGACCAAGCACTCTCTTCTGTACTGGTTGGAGTAGAAGGAAGAGAACACAGGCTAGTATATTACGTTAGACACATATTGCACGGGCTTAAAGTTAGGTACACTCGAGTAGAAAAATTTGCCCTAGTCGTCATCATCATTGCCTGACGACTGAGACCCTACTTCCAAGAATACTAGGTAATCATACTCACGGATCAACCACTGCACACCATGTTATAGAAAGTTGACGCGTCTGAACAGATGATGAAGTATACAATGGAACTAACCGTGTACGGAATCTAATACTAGCCACGAACAACATAAAAGGTATAAGTCCTGGCTAACTTCGTGGTGGAGCATACGAGAGAATAGGAAACACCGCTGGGTGATGATAAACCAATGTGGACTCTCTACATCAATGGATCATCCACCTCTGCAAGTGGAGGTGTGGGCCTTGTGCTAATCGACTTGCATAAGGTCACCATTTGTTACTCCCTCAAGTTTGGGTTCGATTCTAGTAACAATGAATCCGAATATGAGGTGCTTATCGCCAGCTTGCAGTTGTCTAAGGAAATCGGCACCAAGCAACTGCAAATATTCTAAGACTCCATGCTTGTCGTACAGTAGGTCCAGTGTGCATATGAGGCCAAGGAAAACACTATGGCCAGGTACTTAGAGAAGGCGAGAAAGCTCCTAGCAGACTCCTTTCTTGGGACATCAAGAAAATCCCTCAAATGGAAAATTTTACTGCGGATTGGCTATTTAAGCTCACCTCAACAGGTATGCAGAAGCCTGAGGTGAAGAACAGCAAGATCTTTATTGAGTATCTACTAGAAAAAAGCATAAGCCCAGGCTTCGCAAAGGTTTTAGAAGTAACTACAGCAGTAGTAAAGCCGAGCTGGATGGATTTTGTCCAGAGCTATTTAAAGCAAGGTACACTACTAGAAGATAGGAAGGAGGTGAAGAAGCTCCAGTATCACACCACCAATTACACATTGGTTGACAGCATCTTGTACTGTAAGGGAGTCAACCTCCCCTTGCTCTGATGCCTCTAAGAAGGGGAAGGGTTGCTTATCATGGAAAAGCTGCACCTCGGAGTGTGCAACAATTACATTCAGTCCCAAGCCCTTTACCTACGGGCGCTATGGCTCGGATATTACTAGACCACTATGAGGCAAGATGCAATGGCTGTAGCCTAGAAGTGCCTGTAATGCCAAAAGCACGCCCCAATCGGCCACACCCCCAGCATTGCTCTCCAAGCCTTAACAAGCCTACGGCCATTCGCACAATGGGGAATTAATATCCTTAGCATCTTCCCAAAGGCATCAAGAGAACAATAGTTCATAATTGTTATCGTGAATTACTTCACAAAATGGGTAGAGTCAGAAATAGTGGCCAGAATCATGAAGAGAAGTGTTGAGTCTTTCATCAAAAACAATATTCTCTCTCGATTTGGAGTCCCATACACACTCATTATAGAAAAAGGCTAACAATTCAATAACCCCAAGTTCAGGGAGTTTTGCGCTAAGTACTACATCACCCCACACTTCACCTCAGTTACCCACCTTCAATTAAACGGACAAGTCAAAGCACCTAATCAAGTGATTTTGGATAGCCTAATGAAGTACGTGGATCAATCCCAAGGCGCCTGGGCTGACGAACTACCTGACATCCTATGGGGATATAAGACCACCCACAGTACTTCTATAGACGAGACCCCATTTCGCCTTGCCTTCGACTCGGAAGTAGTCCTCCTAATCAAACTTGAGTTCCTTAACATCCGATATTGAAGTTTCAACGCTACCCTTGACGACTCATTGCTGTAGGTAAGCATGGACATAATCGAGAAAATTAGAGACCTTGCTACTGTACGGGTAACCGCATGTCAACATCGGGCCGCCCGATATTACGACTAGAAGGTTAGACATAAGGAGTTCAAGGTCGGTGACCTGGTGTACTGAAAACTAGAAGCCATAAGTTCATACGAAGGATAGGGCAAGCTGGCCCCCAATTAGGAAGACCCAGTTAGAGTCAAGGAGAAGCTAGGCAATGGAGCATATAGGCTGAAAAGATTGGATGGCGAGCTTATCCCGCATACGTGGAACGCTGATAATTTATGTCTCTATTTCGATTAGAATTTCATCATGTATAGTATTTCTTTCAATTGTGTCAAAATGAAAGTTCTCAATTCATTATATACTTATCTCTCCCACTCCTTTGCCTTACAAGCCTT
This sequence comes from Lumnitzera littorea, assembly GCA_024138015.1. Classification (NCBI taxonomy): domain Eukaryota; kingdom Viridiplantae; phylum Streptophyta; class Magnoliopsida; order Myrtales; family Combretaceae; genus Lumnitzera; species Lumnitzera littorea. The sequence goes on from JAMXBB010000002.1 coordinate 117,364,636, forward strand.
TGAAAAAGGCACATGAACAGTTAATTGGGGCAGGTTAAAATGCCACCGACTTGACCTCCTTAGGGTGACCTCCTTAGGGTAACCTCAGCAAAGGAAAACACCCTTTGCATAGAGGAACTCCCAGCCATCAAGCAAGTTAGAATGCCACTAACTTGACTCCCTTAGGATAACCTTGGTAAAGGGAAACACCCCTTGCATAAAAGAACTCCTAACTACTGGGCAAGTACTTCTTTTGCTTATGTAACTCCCTCCCGTAACCTTATTACCTCTTTTTGAGCGACGTAAGACTTGCTCAACTCAAAGAGCACTTGGTCGTAGTACTGCAAGATGAAAACGAAACCTACAAGTTAGTACAACACTAAAATACAACACTACAACAATAAGGAAGACCTACTTGCTGCATCAGCGTACTCAAGTGGCCTACAATTTATATGGAGGTCGCCCCCACCCTCTTAGGAGAGCCTCTCCAGGATAGCCTAATCACCAAAGGTGTAAGACCCCATTGAAGCCCGATAGCTAAGGGTCCAATGCCGTAGCGTCAGATTGCTGGCGCGAACCTTCCATTTTAGCCTTAGGATCTTCCCTCAAGCCTTCTTTATCTTCTACTCGGGGGACCCCCTCTTCAATGCCTCATCCTGAGAAATGTATGGTGCTTCCTAGAATGAGTTCGGCCCTAACCCCATCTTCCTAAAATTGTTGAGGACGTCTAAAAACCCATCCCCCACATCGTCGATGCTTTGGTAAGGATGAGCCAGGGGCTACTCATTCCACTTCCTTTTGGCCAACGGATCCTTTACCAAGGACCTTTGCTTCTTTACTCCTATACTTGGCTCCCTAAATGTCTTTGGGGCCTTGCGCTTTTGCCCCATAGTTGGAAGAAGGACAACCCCTTCTATAGCCTCTTCCTCTACTGCCCTTAGAGGAGAGAGTACCTATACGTCGGGCCCCTTAGATTCAGCACCTTCATTGCTCACAATGATTGGCTTAGACTATTGGATGAGTGCAGGAGCGGGTAGAGCCATGCTTAAAGGCCCTATGTCCACAGGCTCATCGTAGATGCTGAGGGGAACCCCCTGTGGCATAGACTTCAGCCATGCCTTGCTGGTCTCACCAGGCCCCAACTTCGGTCTTACCACCTTTCCTGTTAGCCTATCTGTTTTGGTTCACGGTTGGCATTGGCTCATCAAGTTGTCCACAGATGGACGAAACATCCTTGAGGCCAAATTTTTTCCTACAGGAATGCCGATCTAAAGTTAGAAAAAGAAAACTAAGGATAAATCAAAAGAAACTACCACTACCATTTGCAAAACACCGTCGTGACCAGCACGACCAAGGAGGTCCTCCTATCTTACAGGCGTCAAACGAAGCACCTCGACACTAGCATAACAAACAAGTGTGCAAGAATGAACCAGTACCTTCAACCCACTTCTCTACCATAACGTTCTTCATGTTGGGGAAGAGCTCGGAGATCAAGCATTAGAAATACCTCTTTACGGTCTCTGTAGCGTTGATCTCCTAGCCACCTCTTAGCTCCATAAAGGCCAAGATCTCTTGAACAACCTCGATGTCGCTCAAACTAAGCCTTTTCTCACCTCCAGTACAAACCATTTTGGTCCATCAAGTCCAAAAGTCGACCTCTCCAGGCAGATCAACCACCACATATTCATCCTACTAGACTTTAACCGAGTCAACAAGGTCGCATAACAACTTCTTTCCTGGGTTTGGCTGAAGGTAAGGCTACCCTCTAATGCTCTTCTATATGTAGAAGTGGCAAAAGAGGTCGGGAGTAGCTCTTATCATTAGGTACTCGTAAAGCGCCTAGAATGCCTTCAGCAGCCTCCATCCATTGGGAGGGACCTACGACGGGCTGCAGCGGTGGTAATTGAAAAACTTCTTCTCAAAATGACTAGGAAGGGGGTGTTGCCCAAAATCCAAGCACTTCTCAAAAACGGCGAAGTGCCTCCTTGATAGTAAGGCCATTCGTTCGTCCCTACTTAGTAGCCTAATAGGGGCAAATTGCCTACTTCTATTCACACGACCCTCAGGCCCCTTACCGTATTGAGAGTGTTGAACAAATCCTTCGCTTGAGGTAAGGGAACATCCACATATACGTCCTTAAGGATGGCATTGATGATTCTAGCCCTTCCATGGCCATCCTTATAGGTTGCTAGTGACGAGACCTCATGCTCCTGCGCCTAAGGGGAACCACTCCTCGTAGAGTCAAAATTGGAAGTAAGTAGCAACAAAGAAGAGCTAGCCTCACCTCTGTTGGTTGACATAATTGTGATTCTTGAAGAAGGAAGAAAGACTCAAAACTTTTGAAAAAGGTTTGAAGTTTGGAATGCAAATGCAGAAATTGCAATAACTAAGCGAAAAGATTACAGAAAAGCGGTCTCTCTTTGCAATCCTCCTATTTATAGGAAAATCGCCTGGGAAGCCATACAAGTGATTATAACGATACATATAAACACGAATCCTTTGGAATGCTGCATAGTAGATACATGGAAAGCATCTCAATAGAACAACTACATTTAAAAAGGCAAAAAGCATGTAGTTGTATGCCAGTTTGCTACAATACGAGACTTATCACGTCACATTTAATGCATGGAATACAAGCAAGCAAAAGCATTTTGAAAAAACCCCTTCAATAGGAAGCTTCTTCAAAGCCCATCCAATCTACACCTAGTTAGCGTTACGAAGACATGATGCATCTATGTCTACTTGGTCCCTACATTCTCGATTTAGACAGACTGATCCGTAGCATTGGAGCACCTTAGCACCTTTGCTCTCTTAGCCTTAGATACTTTTGGACTAGCAAACCACTGCTTAGGACGAGTCACCACTTCAGGCCTTCCCACCTTAGACCATCCATCACTTCGGATCTACTACATCATCACATCGACATCGTGGCGTCAGATCGAACTTCTAGGTATCGGATCTATCACACCTAAGCGACTCATGTATTCCATCTCCTTGCCTAACTAGATTCACCAGGCCTCACCACCCTAGGTTTACCTTTGTAAGCCTCACCGCCCTAAACCCACCTTCATAAGCCTCGGCCTTAGACTTGAACAGCCCAAGCCCATGAAGCATTGCAATAGCCATAATCTATGAGATAAGGATAAAATGGCTACATCCTGAATATTAGGGACACGTCGGGCATGACAGCTCCACTCTCATACACTTTCGGGAGAAGATCTCTTCCTCCAACTGATCTTTAGCTACCGGCTCCACTTTGCTATAAATACTAGGCTACTACTCAACGATAACTCTCTTTTCAAACTCTACGTTCTAAGCCTGTGTATCATGTATTATATTCCATCAAAAGCCCATTGCTAACATAAGTGTCGAAATAGCCACATTGGACAACCCCTCTGTATCCCCTCACTATGCATTGTTTTGCAGGCCCAGTGTATGTAGACTTTAATCGACTATCAGCAAGAATTAAGAAACGACGTTAATTGTTTGTAGTGGAAAATGTAATTTTTTTTTTCTATCTTTTCACAAGAACTCCTTCTTTAACATTGTGGTCACCAATGTCCCATTTGGAGTATATCTCTACAAAGAGTGCAATGTTCGCGTATGTCCAAAGTTTGTAAATCAACACCATTTCTTTGTGTATCTTTACTTTCATTCATCTCTACCTTCACTTACATGACATTTTACATTTAAATAATTGCTAATGTTTCAATATTTTATTGAACTACAGGTTATATAAGTTGTAATATTAGAAAAGTTGAAGGGTTTTTGTCTACATGAAGTTGTTAATTCCGTAATTCGTTATCTCTAAGGCCTATTCTCACTTTGAATATGGTCTGTGTTTACTTTGTTAGGTATCATTTTGTTGTCAATTGCACACCTTTTTCCTTTGTTTTAGTAAGGGCATCCGTGCATTAATCTAAAGTGTAAAGCTACATCAATGACAAATTTTGTCAACTTATTTTTACGCAATTCATGTACGCTTCTTCCTTCATTCTTATCTCTTTATAATTATTTTTAGGTGTGCACACAATCATTTTTTTTTTATAATGTGTAAGCCGAAAAAAAAAAGTAAAGAATTTTGATACGATATTTATCTATTCTGAAAAAATATTTTATTTTAGTTTTGTTGCTTTATTGATGTTTGATTCATTATTTATTCATCTAATTAGCTTTAGAAGTGAAAGAAGATATATGGAAACAAAAAAGAAAAGGAAAATTCAATGGAATTTTCTTTATTTTCATTATTTGTCCCTTTTACAAATTATGTTTGACAAAACTTGAAAACCCATTAGCTTAGTATTAATTATCAACTTGGTAATTAATTTACTATTTTCACAACTCCGATATTCATATCAATGAGAAATGACACAATTGATTGGATATGGTATTATGAAATTTTTAACTTGGTAAGAACCTTAAAAAATGAACTAACAATTTATGTAAATAAATATTTTATTTACATTTATTGTCATGTCAGATTGCCAAATTATGCAAAATTTATTAATAAAGGAGTTTAAAAGGAGATATCTCAATCTCCTTTAGGTACATTTTATTTACCTAGAACTTTAAATTAAAAATAAACTTCAACAAAATTTATTTATATAACCAAGCATCTGTGTTCCAAATTCAAGCATTTCAAAGTGCTATAAGCCTTATGGATGTTTTGTTCGATCATTTGGAGATTTCCGCTACACGTCCACTATGATTCCCTACTACGTTTATTTGTTGTTTCATATATATTCTTCTCCTGTATACCTTTATAGGTAATAAATAATCAATATAACATAAGATTTATTTTGTATTCCCTTACAGAAAAATTGTTTGAGGATTTATAGTTTCGATCGGGAAAACTCTAGTAGAATCAACATACAAACCAACCTTTAGTAAGATCATTAGAGGAGAGATTGCAAAAATGAAACAACATACCCAATTTAAGAAGGAAGACGAGCCTAATTATCACAACCAAGCACGATCATTATTGCACTAAGATGACATTTGAAACATGTTTTCCTTCTATTTTTGCAAATTATTTTGCTCTAATGAAACTTTTCTTCACTTTTGCAAATTTAAGGCTTACACTTTTGTCCATTTTCATTTTATTAATGTTTGCAATCATCACCATCATTTTTTCAAAATTTCCAATACTATAGCAATTATATATACTATATATATTATAGAAACTAAAGATGTTACATTAATTTTAGGGATAATAAAGGAAGACAAGAGCAATACACAAGGGGAATGAGCATCAGTATCCATGTAAATAGGATAAGTGTTTCACCACACTTTGAAATATTGTTTAAGAATATTTAGGGACTTTAGTATATGTTCTTTTTGTGGTTATACGTTAATTTCCTATGCACATGCAGCATGTGTGCTTAAATACTGTTAAACTATTTGAGTATTAGATTAATGTGTTGATTGCTTTATGATATTTTATGCTTTGGACTATTTAAATTTGCTTGATTACCTTAAAAGCAATCTAACATAAACTTAGCTTAACTATTAGCTAGACTTGCATTGCAACCCATTAGGAGAAAATGATTAGGAGGTGTAGGCTAAACTCGGACCCTTTCATTAAGGATAGTAGAAATGGTCCTCTCCCTACCCTGAGTTAAACTAATTGACAAAAGATGAGGTTACAGCCAGGGTAGGGTCTGTAGCTTGAAGGTAGTCTTTGGCGAAGCATGTTCTCCATTACATAAGCCCCGATTTTATGGTCAAATTCACGAGTGCATGACATTAAACTCCTCGAAACTCGGATTAGAGTAAGTGCAATTTCTCTTATCTCACAATGACCAATCAATGTTGTACGATGGCATTTGCTCAATCATGCATTGCATTTAGCTAAACTTACTTGATAACCCTAATTGCTTTATGTTAGATATGTGCTATTGTCTCCACCCCACTTACTGAGCAAGTTGTCACTCATTCTCCTATAGTTATATTGCAAGTTTCCCTAGTAGGCTTACTAGTACTATTCCAAGTTTGAGAAGATTAGAAAACGAAATCAAGGAGTAAGATTCAAGATTACTTGATTAGATTTCTACTCAATTTATTGATTGTACTAACTTCTAAAAAAACTAATAGGGTCTCCTCGAGTGACCCCTAGTTTTCAGATAATGAGATATATTCCAGGTTTTGCAAGCCTATCGTTTATAGTAAATTTTTTGTAGATCTTTTAGTAAATTCAAGGTTTCGTTCTTTATACAGGTGGATAGACTTCTTTTATGGAAGCCATAAAGAGAGTTTCTATGTTTCCTTCTAGAGGTGTCTATTCTTTAGGATTGAGAACAGGTGTAGAAACTTGAAGTGTCTTGTTAGGTGATTGTAGCGAGATAATAAGAGTAGTGTCCGAAGTTGGAACAGGGTTAGAATCAGTATGATTTGTTGGTTGAATAGAAACGGTAGGGAGATCAAGTTTAGGTGGTGTAAGGGGAGTGTTTGAAATAGAAATAGATGGTTTAAATGGTGTGAGGTGAGGATTAGAGATAGGAATAGGTAGTTCAGATGGTTCGACTAGCTCAGTATGTACAGGGTGTTCAGATGGTTCAATAGGATGAGCTTGGTCACCAGTTGTTGGATTTGATTCAATAACAGTTTCCTTGACCCAAGCTTTAAATAAGTCTTTCATTCCAGTAATCTAATCCCTGACTATTTTTCCTATAACTTCCTTGATTCCTTCAAAAAGTTGTTCAACAAAAGCTGAGCTTCCCCTTTATTTGTAATGAACAGGCTAAAATTATGTACCTTCTAAATCATTGTCTGAAACTGATCTAGTTGGTTCCCTAAATTCTATACCACCAGATCTTCTAATCAATTTCCCTTTCCTGTTTGGTTCCTTTTCAGCTGGCTCCTTTCCTCTCTTTATTTTCTTTTCATTGCTTTTTTCTTCAATTATAACGACCCTTCTTCCAAGATTTGAGGGTTGAACAAAGATTCCTCCATTATGTGAATGCCAAAGCTTTTCATTTACATAAATCCCTATCTGTTTGAAAATTCTTTCACTTAGTTTAATAGGGAAAAAAGGGCAACTTACTTCTCTTGGAATTTTCAATTTCTTGAAATTAAAAAGAGTCATCAACATATTTCCTTATGGCCTAACATCCAAATGCTGCCATATGTGCCACATCATGAATTTCACAACATCTACCTTCCTTTTCCCTAGCATTGCTAAAATAAGTGCATCCTCTCTAGTTACAGAGGTTGCACTGCCCTTCCTAGGCAATACAAATGAGTTGACAAATTTATGTAAAATTCTAACCAATAATTCAAATTCAGTATTAAAGATATCTTTTCCTTTTCCTAACTCAACTCCATCATTTAATTCTATGAATAAATTTTCTTTAATCAACTAGACTAAGCTTTTATCCTCATGTACTTCTTTAATGTAGAAGCATTTTAGAATATCCTTCTTAGTGATTTCTATCTTTTGGCCTAGTACAACTGACTTCCATACTTCCTAATTCTTATTATCAAGCTTCCTATAGAATTCATCTACTAATTCTCCATATATCACTCCACACATATCAATCGGACCATATAAACCCAATCCATTTAGATAGTCTTTCCAATAAAAACCATTCTTATCAATTAATTCTAAGTCTAAATAAAATGAATCTTTGATGGAGAGATTTTTACCTTTGATTATATATCTCTTCTTAGGTTTGTCTTTTCATTTGAAGGAGGAAATTGGAGATTTTACTTCTGAAAAATTTTGCACATTCTTTGAAGCTTTCAACGTCTTCTTCATTGGAGTACCAACCTTAGACTTTCATGGAGTCTTCTTTGGTTTAGGTATAGGGGTTAGTTCAAAAGGATTTCTTTTAAAAACTTCTTCAGATGATTTGCTTAAGGGATTAGCACCTTCAGATTCAACCACTTCTTTGGATGAACTAGATTCTTGAACATCCTGATCAACCTTTTGATTAGCTTCCTGAATTTGTTTAGAATGAACCTTAAAGGCGTTCTCTTGATTCACTTCTTGAGGAGCTTCTTTCAATGGTTCATCACGAAGTTCTAAGGTTAGGGTTTTTCATATGAATCTTGGTGTGTTTCAAAGAGCGGATTAGATTGTGGGTTTATAGAGATGATGGTGTCTATCTCTTATTCATAAAGAACAATGGGATTCTTAGGATCATTTTGAATTTTAGATTTAATCCCCTTAGCTAAAATGTGGGTAGATTTTTTGGGTGCCATGGAATTTGGTTTAGAGAACAATACGAGAGAGGAATAGGAGAGGTTTGATGAAGTGAGAGAAAGAAAAAAGCCTAAGGCTTTTATAAGACGTGAGGAATTGAACTGCTAGTGTCAATGGCATTTAACCATAAGAGAGTGGATTAGCTTAATGGACCCACTAAAGAGGATTTTGTGGGCCTACTTAGCACATGCTAAGGCCCTCAATTTTGAGTGTCCAGCAAATAAAAAAAAACTTTGCACTTGATTAAAGAATATACAAACAAAGAAAATTAATAAAAATGCTTTCTAAATTAACAAAAAGGATTACAAACACCTAACTCAATACGAATAAATTCAAATCTTAATTTATCCAAAAGCTTAGTAAAAATATTAGCAAATTGATATTCAGTTGGAACAAAATCAACACTCACATTATTATTTGCTACATGATCATGAATGAAATGGTGCCTTATTTCTCAATGTTTTGACCTTGAGTGATGAACTGGATTTTTTGTTAAATTAATAATACTAGTATTATCACATTTTATGGGTATATTGTTACAATTTATTCCATAGCCATCCAATTGTTGTTTTAACCAAAGTATCGATGCACAACAATTTCCAATAGATACATATTCAGCTTCTACAGTTAAAAGAGCAACATAATTTTGTTTTTTTGGAAAACTAAGAAACTAACTTATCTCATAAGAACTGGCAAGTGCCTGAAGTACTCTTCCTATCTACTTTGCAACCTGCATAGTCGACATTTGAATATTCTATGAGATCAAAATTTTTACTCTTAAGATGCCAAATTCCCATCTCGGCCATGAGAACACTAACATTGCTCAATGGATACTTAAATAATCTAGTATTGATTAGTTGATTGTCTACGTATAAGAAAGTGGGGGTTTATATACTCATCTACTAAGGTTACTTTACGTGTATGAAAAGACAAAAAAAGGTATTCTACAATTAGGTTATATAAAACTTACTAAAAGGTGAGAAAAAGAGACAAAAAAATATTCAATGCGAAAAAGTAAAGAATCCTTCTAGAAAGATCATGCCAAAAGATACATGTCATGTGGTGGATGAGAGTTAAGACTATGATACAAAGTAGACGAAACAGAAAGTGCTAGCAGTCAAAGGTTGGATGTCTATGGTCAGATCGGGAGCTTACCTCAACCATTCTTGGGCCGTCTTCTAGGATAAAGCATCACCATTGAATAGGGGTGGATCTGATACGAGTAAGGATCTGATGGTCAAGTCAGCAAAAGCCTAGATCAAGATAGGAATCCCTATCTTAGCCATACCCTAGAGCTAGTATCCTCCGAGAGAGTCCTTGGAGTCTTCTAGCTCGACTACACATGATTAGTCCAAGAGGTTTATTCCTATCATCTACCTGAGGGTCAAAAAGATTTGTCCTCAAATCTAGAGCAGTCTCTACTCTTTCTCTTAGGGTGTTCATAGGGTCTTCTTCTATTGATTAGTGAGGAATCAAATTGGACATGTTGAAGGTATAGGAAACACTATAATCATTAGGCAACTCGATCTAGTAGGCGTTGCAGTTGATTTTCTTCAAGACCTTAAATGAGCCATTAGCTCGAGGTGATAGTTTGCCCTGTCTTGAGTGTAGGAATCGCTCTCGACTAAGGTAAATCTATAATAAGTCTCTTGGGTGGTAGGAAATAGTTCGACAGCCTCAGCTACCAATTTCGTGCTGCCTCTGATTGAATTTGGCGATCTTCTTAGTTATAGATTGGTTTAGTTCACGCAATTCGTAGGCTTAGTCAACTCCAGATTGACTCTCTTTAGTAGCTGCTAGAGCACTGATCATATTTAGGGGAATAATAGGATTAAGGCCATAGACGACCTCGAATGAGGTATTCCTAATAGTGCTATGGACAATTCGGTTATATGTGAACTCTACAACTTGTAGGTACAAATCCTAATCCCATAAGTTCTTTCTCACAACAACTTTGAGTAGATTGCCTAACGTCCTGTTCACCACTTTAGTCTGGCCATCAATTTGAGGGTGGCTACTAGAGCTGAATATAAGTTTAGTTCCAAGTCTTCTCCAAATAGTCTTTCAAAAATAGCTCAAGAATTTTATATCCCGATCTAAGACAATAGTTTACGATACCCCATGTAGTTGGACAACTTCCTATAAAGACAAATCGACAATATATAGAGCATTGTTAGTTCAATGGCATGGGATAAAGTGTGCTATTTTGCTAAAACGATCTACAACAACAAATATAGAATCTTTTCCTTTGGATGTTCAGGGCAATCCTAAGACGAAGTCCATACTAACGTCGGCCTAAGGTAAGGTTGGTGTCAGTAAGGGCATGTACTCTCCATAAGGCTCTCTCTTCCCTTTAACTCGCTTGTACACCCCATAACACCCAACTACCTTATGGACATCCTTAACTAAACCTGGCTAGTAAAAATTCTCCCTTAACAAATTGACTGTCTTGATTTCCCTGAAATGACCAAATAATCCTCCGCTATGAGCTTCCTTGACCAATAGCTCATGCATGGAGCAGTTTAGAATACATAGTCTGTGGTTCTTGAATAAATAGCTGTCCTTAAGATAATATCCTCCAACAACTAATCTTTCTAGACACTTTTCAACAACGAGACCAAAGTGAGGGTCATTAGCATACTGCTCAATAATGAGTGGGAATCCCAATAATTTTTTTCTATAAAGTAGTCAACAAAGTTTGCTGTTGTGACAAAGTGTCAAAGACTACATTTGCACTTCCCTTCTTATGCTGAATGATGTACGAGAACCTCTCCATAAACTCCAACCACTTTACTTGTCTCTTTGAGAGTTTGTTCTAACTCTCAAGATGCTTTAATGATTCATGGTCAATATAAATAACAAACTCTTGTGGTAGTAGATAGTGTTGCCAAATAGTAAGGGCTCAAAAAAGGGAGTACAACTCTTTCTTGTACACAAAATATTTTAAGGCAAGCCCATTAAGTTTCTCACTATGGGAGGCGACAGGTTGTCACTCTTACATTAGGACAACACCAATCCTAACACCCGATGCATCATGTTCTAATTCAAAAGGCTTATCAAAATCTGGCAATGATAGGACAGGTACCGATGTAAGTTTTTCCTTAATCTCTCTAAAGCTTTGTTTAGCTCGGTCATTCTACCTAAATCCTTTACTCTTCTTTATCAACTCGGTCAATAGGGCAGCTATTGTACTGAAGTCCTTAATAAATCGCCTATAGAAAGAAGCTAGGCCATGAAAACTTTAGACCTCAGTAACATTCCTCAATGTTGACCATTCTAAATTAGCTTAGATCTTTCCCTCATCTGCTTAGACCCTTTCCCCTGACACTACAAACCTTAGGAAAACCACCTCATTCTAGTAGAACGTACACTTCTTCATATTCCCATACAACTTCTCAGCTCACAAAATGTCAAATACTTTGCAAAGATGTTAAATACAGTCACTTAGGTTGGTACTGTATACCAATATATCATCAAAGTACACAACCACACATCTTCTTATTAGAGAGTGCATTATATGGTTCATCAACCTCATGAACATGCTCAGCGTATTAGTAAGTCCAAATGGCATAACCAACCATTCATAGAGTCCATGCCTAGTCTTAAAGCCAATCTTCCATTCATCTCCTAGTGTCATACGAATTTGGTGGTAACCACTTTGCAAATCAATTTTTGAAAACATCTTGGCACCATAAAACTCATCTAACATATCATCGAGCCTCGATATCAAATTTTTGTACTTAATAGTAATCCGGTTAATTACTCGGCTATCGATACACATATGCCATGAATCATCCTTCTTCGAAACAAGTAAAGCTGATACCACGCAAGGGCTCATGCTCTCCCTCACATATCCTTGATCTATAAGCTCATTTACCTATTTCTTCAACTCAGTAGCCTACTCAAGGTTCATTCTATATGCAGGTCATTTCGACAGGGCAGCATCTGGCTATAGATCAGCATCTGGCTGTAGATCAATACAGTGCTCTATACTTCAAACTAGTGGCACTCCTCTAGAAAGTTCTTCAAGAAACAGGTCTGAAAAGTCATGTAGCAGGCTTCAAATCTCTTCGGGAACATTCTCTAATTTTCTTGTCTCTAGCAACCTCCTGATCAATAGAAACATGGGCTCATTAACCTTTTCAATAAATCAAAGCTCTCTTTGGCTCATAACTAAGGTCTTCTTACTGGCTTAGGTGAGTTAATTATAGGCCTCATTCACTTAAGATGGGGTCATGGGTTGCAATACAATCTTCCTTCCATCCTTGACAAAGGCATAGTTATTTTTATACCCATCATGAGTAACACGTCAGTTGAACATCCAAGGTCGTCCAAGTAGCAAATGTGAAGCTCCCATAGAGACGACATCACAAACTACTTCGTCCCTATACACACTCCCAACATTGAATGGTACGGTCACTTGTTCAGTCACCTGGAAAGCACCCTTATCATGAAGCCAACGCAGCTTATAAGGTCGAGGATGCTTTGAGGTCAACATACCTAACTTTTGTACAAAGGATTGTTTAACTACATTAGTACAACTTCCTCCATCCACTATAATGGCATACAATTGTCCCTTAATAGTACATTTAATGTGGAATAAATTTTCCCTCTAGTCTTCCTCAAAGCTTGGTAGGGAGCTCAATGCTCGTCTCAAAACTAGGGTCATCACTTCTCCTTGGTCGGGATAAATACAGGTCTCTTCCTCCTCTACGGCTTCAATTTTTCCAACATCTTCTTTCTCAAGCTCGCTCTCATCGGTACTATCCACCACATCTCCTTAGAGTACCATGACACGTCGATTTGGACACTCAACAGCCATATATCTGAAGTCTAAGCATTCAAAGCATTTCACCTCACTAATCTTCTATCCGGAGGTTTACCCCTTTTCATATGTCCTTAAGGTCAGCTTAACCTTAGGTCGACCTTTTTGATCGACTTAGCCCTGCTGGCCGCATTAGATTGATTATTCCTATCCTCGGCCCTATATGGCCTCTTTAGCCTGGATGAAACAAGTTGGTGTGGAACTAAAGGTTAAGAGAATATGGGCCCAAGTTGGCTCGGAGCACTTCTCCTTTGTTTTTCAACCCTTTGCACTATCTTTATCGCCTCTTCCAAGGTATAAAATCTCTAAACTTTCACGATGTTGTGAATCTTATACTTGAGCCTAGAAATGAACCTCGATATTGTACGAGCCTCAAGTTCTTCTACGTTAGCCTGAATCATAAGTATCTAGAACTCTCTAACATAGTCATCAACAGATCGGCTTCCTTAGCGAAGCTCCTGCAACTTTGCAAACGTATCTTGCAAGAATGTCTCAAGTACAAATCTTCTTCTTAACAACCTTTTCATCTCATCCCAGGTTTTAACACGTCGCCTTCCGTCCCTTGCTCTAGCTGCGTTCAGATTTTTCCACCACATTGTGGCATACCTAATAAACTGCAATGCAGCAAGTCAGACTTTGACAACATCTATATACCCATAACAGTCAAACACCTTCTTAACCTTCTCTTCCCACTTTAAGTATTCATCAGCATCTCCACTTCCACTAAAGGACGGAATTTGAACCTTGACATTATCTAGTCCTCAAAGAGCTCAACATCCTCGTCTCTGTGCTTGGTAATAGTCAGCTCTTTCTTCTTCCTCTCCAGACTCTTCAACATCCAACTCCTTATCATCTTCCTTAATCTCCTCTAACTCCAGTCTTCATCTAGTAGCTCCTCTATCTCGAGAGGGTCGAACTGGGTGATAGGCTTAACCAACTTGGCCATAACCCCTCTTTCGAATATTTTTAAGTAGATTTTACAATGGCATAACCTGGGGTTGTTTCTTGTTAACTTACATCGCTGTAACTGGACTCTTAACAAGGTTTGTAAGTCTATCAAGTTTGCTATCAATGGATCCAAAGTTTTACTACCATTATGACCACGACTAGGTTAAGCACTATTGCTTTGGTCACCAATAACACCCTAAACACTCGAATCTAACATAGTACAATATCTTTTGAATAGATTAACAACTTCAACACCCACTAGTCGCTCAAACAGAATAGGAATAAACTTGCCCTATTTTCACAATGAAAAATAGAGTAATAATGTAACCATACTTGCTATCACACAAACACACTATAGTAGCTACGAAAATGACACAACAGCTACTAATAGTAAAGCCAACCAAAACTTTACTAACTTTACACACTCCCTCTCGGAACCTTCCTCTGATACCAACAAAGTTGATGCACTTCCAGGGTTAAACACATGAAGAGGCACCATAGTGAGCAAGAATAAGGGAATAAAATGGGGGTTTTGGCAAATCCGTGAGCTATCTAACTAGATATGACGTACCAATAAGATCTTACACGACCTATAATCTGCTAGATATGATACACCATTCCAAACTGAAGGGTCACTCGCTACTATTCCTTGCTAAAGGGAATAAATAAGAGTTGAAGAGTAATGAGAACACTAAGGTTGCTTAAAGGATGTTTGAATAATTTAGTATTGATTAGTTGATTATCTGTGTATAAGAAAGTAGGCGTTTATATACCTATCCACTAAGGTTGCTTTACACGTATGAAAAGACGAAAAAGGTTATTCTACAATTAGGTTACATGAAACTTACTAAAAGGGGGTAAAAGAGACAAAGAATATTCAGTGCGAAAAAAGTAAAGAATCCTTCTAGAAAGATCATGCCAAAAGATACGTATTATGTAGTAGATGGGAGTTAGGACTATGATACAAAGTAGATGAAATAGAAAGTGCTAGTAGTCAAGGGCTGACTTGATTTAGATTGAGTCGGAGAACAATTAGTTTTTCTAAAGAGAAGTCTACTCAATTTAAGGTTAGATGCCTTTGGTCGAATCGAGAGCTCGCCTCAACTATTCTTGGGCCATCTTTTAGGATAAAGCATCGCCGTTGAACAGGGGCGAATTTGACACAAGTAAAGATTTGATAGTTAGGTCGATAAGAGACCAACTCAAGATAGGAATCCCCATCTCAACCATAGCCTAAAGCTAGTATCCTCCAACCGAGTCCTTAGAGTCCTCTAACTCGACTACGCGTGATCAATTTACGGGGTTTATTCCTATCAAATTTCATCGGCTGATTCTTCATGGATTGTTTCTTCAATAAATTTGATATTTATTAATTCTTCCAAGACTTTTGTTCCTTTATTGTATACTCGATATGCCTTTAAGTTTAGAGAGTAGCCTAAAAAGATGGCTTCATTTGCTCTCTCTTCAAATTTTCCTAAAACTTTTCCTATTTTTTTAACAAAATACTTACAATCAAATGTGTGAAAATATGAAACCATAGGTTTCCTTCCTTTGTAAATCATGTAAGCAGTTTTATTTGTCAAAGGTCTTATATATACCCGATTAATGATATAACAAACCGTTGAAGCTTATATCCTTGATTGTTTCTATGCCTCCATCAGTTTGGACCAAAGTGTTCCAAATGTCTTTAGCTATTTCACAAGAAACAATTAGATAAAATTCTAATCGTACAATAGTACTCTACAATAAATTCTTAGCCTTTGAATTGAGTTCGGCTTTAGTGATATCATCTCTTAACATAATGATGGTTGGAACTTTGTGACCTCCTGTAGAAATAATTTGCTAAGCCTGATAATCTGATGCCTTCACAAAAGTCTCCATCTTAAATTTCCAATAGGAAATGTTAGTTCTATCTAAAAATGGTGTCTTGTCATGTTAAACTGTTAAACTACCACTTAATTCACCCATAATCTTGAACTCTAGAAGATATTAGAGCGATGCTCTAATACCAATTGTTGGTCTTGTATAAGATATCAAGAGGGGACATAAATTGATATTTTTAAATTTTTGAAAAAAAAAATCGATATAAGAAAATAAAATTACTCCTCTTAACAACTTATAATGATAAATAGTGATATTTTAATCATTTAACACATAACAATTAATAAAACAAATTAAAGGAGTAAAAAAGGACAATATCAAGCTAAGATTTTATAGAGTTTCGACCTTCTGCCTACTACTCTCTTCCAAGTCCATTGTTGGGGACTCTGTCTACTTCACCGATGTCATTCCACTTAATCTACTAAGTCAAATCACAAAAGAGTACAAGCACTCATCAGACATAAACTTTACAACGCTCTACTCTACCTATCTAGCCTCTCTATAATATAAGCTAATACAGATCCACAGAGTATAAATGTACTTATCTTAATACTCAAACAACAAAATAAAAAATTACAAATTACAAGTGAGAATAGAATATTACAAATTACAAGTGAGAATAAAAATATAAATCTCAATCAATTTCACTTTAAAGAGAAATAACAATTGTTATATTGTTTGCTTCGGTGCAACTTTCTAAAGAAATATTTGAGAGGCTTTCTATGACTTTTCAGAAAGTAAAATCTTATCACAATTTTTTTTTATGTTGCGAAACCTTTTTCAAAGTTTTTTTTTTTTTCGTAAGAATGACGTTTTGAATCCTTCTTCTTTTTATATTGAAATCTTCTAATGGCTAATTTAAAGATTATCTTCACTTTTGTATTTATCTAACTGTTAGTTGTTAAAGATAATTTCTTGGATATTTTGAGAAAATCTTAGTCATTTGAAATTTAAAAACAACTCTCCTTATCTTGTTTCGATAGATATACTTAAATCTGCAACTACTAGATAAACTTCTGATTTGAATTTGACTATGAGATATGCTTAATCAGCAACTTCCAGATAAAACTCATATTCGAGATTTAAAATTGCACAAAATCCGATTCAACCTTATCCTTATTCGTATTTTTGCATATCTTGATTCTTTTTAAATTAATTCACTTAAAAATCTCTATGGATCATGATTCCATTTTAAGTGAAACAGGATTACGTACATTTCCTTAATATACTCAATCTAGTGGAGCTAAGCCTTGATAAATTTGAATCTTAATATTAAAATTTAATGTTATATATTTCTAGATCAACTTTTTGAATGACTTTCTCAAGAATATCAATTCTTCCTTTCTTTGAAGTTTTTAAACAAGCTTCTGAAGTATTATACTACTTCTACTTATAAAGCTTCTGAAATACTTTCAGAAAAATTTTAGACTATTCTCTTTTTCAGTCAAGTCAAACCTTTTAAATAAGTTTCTGAAGACAACTTAGTTTTACGAATTCAAGCTTTTTGAGAACCCTTCTGAATGCTTGCAATCTTAATGATTCATTAGCATTTATTCTTTTTTATTATCATCAAAATATATAAGAAATATATCTAACAAGTATTACTTGTATAATAAGATATACTAAACAAAGATGTTATGTGGATATTAAAAGAAATGATTAGGATATATATTGTGAAACTTTTATTAGCAAAACAAAAGAATTTTACTCAAAAGAAATTAATTGAGATTAAATTATGTATCACTTGCAAATCATATGTGATAGATTATAGGGTAAACTATCATATTCGAAAGTGAAATATTGATGAAGTAGCTAAAAACCTAGGAAAATTACTAGAGAAGATAAATTCATTTTTAAGTACTTTTATTCTTAGGAAATGGCTAAACATTAACTCCTACTACCTTAGGAATGATAGATATACCATAAGTTGGATAGTGGAAAATTGAAATAAATACCCAAATGATAGGAATGTTACTGCAACGATTGAAGAGAATGCCTTGAGAAGAATACAATAAAAGAGTAACACCAAAAGCTTTGGTTTTAGGAAATCAGTGACCCTCTTGTATTCGTCAAGGCGATTCAATACTTAGCACGAAACAGAATAAACCAACTTAAATAAAAGATTAAATAGCCCAGATTAAGCTAAAACAAAGATATTTAGAATTAGTAAGCAATAGAAGGAGATGTACCTAATTTTAACTAAAAAGATGAAAGTTAGATCATGATAAGACATAAGACAAAAGAATTACAAAAGATTAATAGTACGATGAACTTATGAGAAAAACTTGCAGAAGGCATTACCAAAGTAGCATGAGGAATGACATATAAAGTGATAGAAGTGAATAAACAAAGATCAAAACAAATACCGAAGATAAACTCTCCCTTATCTAAGGTTATGATGTGAACTTATCTACAAAACTAAATGATGTGTGTATCAAATTAAGAAAGAAAATTCTTTATTTTTGTAAGTAGGATAATTACAAAAATACAAAATTTTTTTTTTAAATTTTGATTGTAAACAAGTAATTTTCTCAATGAATATGGGAATGGGTAGATTTTTTTTAATATTATTATTAACATGTAAGTTTTATTATAAGATTAAAAAATTCTTTAAAATTATAAAGACAAAACTGTGGTGTGGCCCCTTTAATAATATAAGTATACCTATATTGTACTCTCTTTTTATTTTCTTTTCTTTTATCTTATTTTTATCATGAAAGTGTTCTTAATTTACTTTCTTTTCTAAAAAAACTATCTTCTTATATTACTTATTATTTAATCTATATAGCAAATTATATTATAAATTATAGATAGATATATAAATATACCACAATGATATATTATATCTATAGTTTGCATTATATGATACCTACACTAGAATTGATAATATTTGTTATACATAATGCCTACATTATGCAATGTATTGTCCATAACATAATATACGCTATGTTTTATGCATCTATCCTTGGTTTTTACACTATATATAGTATATATGAGTCATTTTATAGCCCGTAGATTTACGAAATCTATTGGTAGCATAAATAGGATCTATATCTATATCCCTATAGAAATTTAAGAAAGAAAAAATAATTTTTTTTTTATAATTTTAAGGATGATAATTTAGTTGATGAAAATAAAAGTTTGTTTTAACTATTAATAAGTACCTCTATAGAAACCACTCAACATTGTTAGTTTTTAATTTTCATATTAACCCCTATAAACTCACAAGAAAGGTTTCCATAGTACTATCACGCTATTTAAATAAATGATGTTAAAATTTTTTTAATATTTACACACTACTTATTAATTTAGACAATGTATTAGTATCATTAAATATTTTTTCATTTGGTACATAGATAAGAAAGTTTCAATTTTATTGAAAATTAAATAAATGATAAATTAGTGCTTCATCTAATAGTTGATATGAAGAACCAATGTTGTTGGACATTTAGGCCAACCAATGTGTTAGGAAAATTAAAAATAATTTACCTACATTTTTTTATTCTAGAAAATAGATGGCCAATTTTCCTTTATTTGTAAATAAGGGAAAATGGATTGAAAATCTCACTTTTCTTTCACTTTCATTGCCCTCTTATTTCTTTCCTTCAGCCCAAACATAAGCTTAGTCATTCTTTAGCTTTTTAAGTTTCAATCCACCTTCAAACCCTATTGAATATAGCTTTTTCCTATTGTCCTTGTATAATCAAAATGCATTCTCTATGGAAGCGATCCACCTTACCTAGAAGGAGGCTACTGAAGTATATAAATAGGAAATTCTAAATGTTTGAATCAATGTTGACAAACAACTGTTATTTTTAAATATGTAAGATGAAAAAAGAAAAAACCCACACGAAAAGTGATTTCATTATTCATAATGCAAACTTTTTGTTTCTTCTTCTTGGTAGAAGTTTGTAAAGATCCAAAAAAAAAAAAATGACAATAATAATACAAATAAGGATAACAACAATCTTTTTAGAAGAAGACATATCTTCATATCCAAATATCCTAAAACCTTAAATATATGTTTATATATATATACAAATCTTTTCTATTTTCTCCTCATAACCTTATCATTCTCTTCCCATATAATTTCTTCTTCTCCTTATTAACCTAATATCCTTATCTCTCATAATTCTCTCTTTACCAAATAGACTCCTGCCTCGAAGATCATGTTAAGGCAAAATATGCAAGTGAATCTCTCAATTAAGATAAACTATAGGATTTTCTTGATTATGGAATTCATCTAATCACATAATGTTAACGGAGGTAAGAATAATAACAATGTAAATGTGAAATTTTGGAAAACCTTACAGTGGTTGTTGTGGATTTGCAAAAAGAACAATAACGCGAAGTATCATAATTCCTAAATTAGAACGAGATATATAGATTTTTGGATTCTATTAACTTCAATAAATGATTCATGTTAGGGTTAAAGAAACATATTTAGAAGTCATTTAGTTGTAAATTATGAATAAAGAAATGAACCATATTAAGTTTTTCACATGTTGATTTCTTGCTATCATCAATATCAATTATAAAACTTTACTGAAAATAATATAGATATATACATATATATATAAAAGACAATAAAACATGTTTTAATAAATATATATTATTAAATCTTTTAAAATATGCTTTAAGGTGTAGAGATGAATAGGAATTGTTTACATAGATATAGATATAGATGTAGATTTAGATATGGATATAGATATAGATAGATAAAGAAGATATATTTATATAGAAGATAGAGATATAAATTGATAAAAGATATAAATGTAGAAGATACTATAGGATTTTTTTTAGAAGCCTATTAATTGTAAATAACACGGAAAGAGAATATCCAAATTATATATCTAGAGATATCGAATTGAATAAAACTTATTAGCTTATAATGATAGGTTAAAGAATAATTTCATAATAAAAGAATAATAACATAACTACATTAATCATAATAACAAATGAACTAATGTGAAAATATAAAAATGTATATATATAAATAAATGATAAATAAATAAATATATAGTTCTTAAATTTTAATCTTATATAAATGGAAAGGTTAAACTTTAACTATTTATTCTATGAAGTTATTAATACAGTTTTTAGACGGTTTACCTCAAATATAAAGTATGTGCAATTCAAATCGAAACCACAGTTATGGGTTGTGACATTAGCTTCTAATTAGGTATAGATATGTGATGAGTTTTGTATATGAATTTATCAAGTTTTAATATCAATTATGAATCATAGAATATGGTTGCTTAGGAGTAATGTACGTAATACATGGTTGTTGGTTATGCTTGCTAAAATAGAAAGTTAAAATGAACTAATAAAATATCTAACTATAAAAATGTTCGTTATTTGTACTTGGCTCAACTTAGGAGCCCGAAGTGGCAAATCCCTAAAGGGCATCCATTGATCGATATATGGCATTATCCCTAGTGGAGTTGCATCTTAATGTAATGTAGGTAGATTTAGGGACTCATGGGTTGTTAGGGCTCGAAGTGGCAATTCCTAATACCATAGTATTTATGTGTGTGTGTGTATGTATATATTGTATGCTAAAGTCATGAGTTAACACAAGTCTTGGGATGCCAGGACTGTGATGTTTGATAAGCTAATTCAAAGATAATAAATGATTTATTTGTAGTATATGTTTGCATTAATACATGTGAATTGTTATTTTATGTGGCATACGAATGTGCTGATGACATTATGTATTAGGCTTCGGCTTACCTCTCTTTCTTTTTTAGCTATAGGAAACATAGATCAGCAAATAAATTACAATAATCTTAGAGACCCTTATTATATTGCCTTTAAGAAGAGAAGAGTGACTATTACACATGACATAAGAATTAGGATAGTTAGACTATCATTTCTTATGGTTAATGTTTATTATTTAAGAATTAATTATCTACAATCTAATGTTAATTTGTCTTGGAGAAATATATATATATATATATATATATTTAGAGATCTTTACATTGATATTTATAGGTTTTAGTTGTCAATCTATACCTGAGTGTCATTAGATATTAAGGACACATGGCGAGTTATGATACCCTGAGTTCTAGAGCATTACAAAGTTGGTTGGTTTTCATTCATCAACTACAAAAAAACATTACATGTGAAATCCCATGGTTAAATGTCTCACATGAATTATAAAAGATTATTGTACTAGTTTATAAGACTATGGTTGTGAATATCTTGACAATACAAACTTGAAACTTTTGGGCTAAGTAGTTAAAATGAGCCTATTAGTGTTTATTGGCTTGGCTATCCACAGCTTTTGGCTTGAGACATTACAAATGATATTAAAGCGGACTCCCTAATTGTAAGTGGATGATTCGAATCTTGCTCTAGTTCAGAGAAAAGGTTCGAAGAAGATGGGAAATATCATCAGAATGTGACTCCTTGCATACTTTTAGGATGACCTATAAGTAGTAAGAAGCCTAAATCATACACAGAAAAAAGGGAAAGATCTAAACCTAATTGTAAAGTCTCGTGACGAGGACGTTGCGTGTTTAAGAGAGAGAGATTATGAGACCCTATGATTAAGTGTCCCACATGAATGATAGGAAATTGCAGTATTAGTTTATAAAGCTATGATTATAAATACTTTGACAACACAAGTGAGCCAAATAGTTGAAATTAACTTATTATTATTTGTTAGCTTGGTTATTCATAACTTTTGACTTGGGGCATTTTATTACATCTTACTAGCCATTACACTATGCAGATTACAAAACTAGAAACGTTCTGCATATTAACCATTACCACAAAATATCATCCATTATCTACAACATCCCTCATATGTACAAAAGATCCAACATCTTGCAATAACAGTGAGTGGAGATTCTACAGTGGCATAAAGGCACAGATTTCCTCCTGCAGTATAGCGTGACCAAAATTCGCTAATGCATCAACTACTTGATTTGTTTCTGTTGGCTGAAAGTCCATAGAAACTTCAAAGTGGAATAACTGTCTCCCGCAAGCATGCACGAGATTATAGTACTTCTATTAATAGGTAGCATGAGCAGTAGATGAGTGGAAAAAAAAAACAGCAAGTAAAAAATCTATATTCACTTCTAGTTTCCTAAAACATAAGAGCTAAGCATAAAGCAAACCAATCTAACTGGCCAATAACTCAGCTGCTAGAATGTCAACTTTGCCAATTTTTCTGACAAAGCTGAAGATCCACTGCCCTAATTCATCTCTAACACATTAGCAGCTCTAGCAAATGAATTGATAGAATGGATGGAAGCATCCGTATTAAGTTTTATGCATCCTTCTTTGGGTGGCTGCCATTTAAAACGTTGCTGTAATATTTTCTTCAGCCCTGCTTGTTTTCAGTTATACAACCAAAACTCACATGCCTTTGCTCTTATGCAATATGATAAAGGTTGGATATTTTGCTGCCTTTCATGAACAATTGAGTTTCTATCATACCCAATCATCCAAAGTGCAAAAGCAAAAATAACCTAACAAGGAAGACGAATAAGGAATTGAGTTGATCTTGGTTGTCTAATCATTGCTTGGATCCATAGAGGGATAGATGTTACAACTTATCTATTTCTTCCCTCAAACCATGCTGATCCTACATTTGTTGTATTAAAGGACAAAGACGAAGTGCATGTACCTCAATCTCCTCTTAACCACAGCCCTTAGGACACAAAGGAGAGAAGCCTGAAAACAGTCTTTGCATTCTAATTGCAGTTGGCAGCCCGCTTGTTCAGCGCTCTCCATATGAATATTTTAACTTTAGGATTCAAAATTGCAGACCATAACCAATGCCAAGAAGGAAAGCCGGATTTACTCTTGTCCTGCAAACCATCAGCAATTTCTTTATATTATTTGAGAAAATACGTATATCCTTATTATTTGAATTCAAAATGGCAGGACCCAACCAATTTAACAAAATTTCCGAAGAAGCCCAAAAAAAGAAAATTCATTTTTCCATTGGAAACCATCCATATACACTTCTTTTACTGAAATAGCCTCAGCACGCGAAGGCAAAGGCCCCTTAATGATGCAGAACTGGTGGCTGTCCATTCCAACCTTCATGCCAGAAACTAGCAGAGGTTCTATCACCGGAACTTTCCGTTTCGCTTATGGATGTCTTGTGCTATAAGAAATGAAATTCTTGACAAACCTTCATATTTTAATTTAATCACACTTCGGCACTTTATGCATGTTATATATGTTACAAATAATCCAATTATTTATCAAGCCTACTAGTGATCCTTCTATGTAAGTGCATACATATATTAATGATATTTAATCATAAAAGACTGATTTTGGTGACATACCCCTTATGAATTAATTTTTTATAAATAAATCATTTCAATCACCTTTAATAAATTAAAAGTATGTTTATTATTTCTTAAACAACTTAAGGTTAATTCTTATCTTCACTATGACAGTTTTCACTTTTGGTAAAAAGACTAGATTCCAACAAAGTCAGGATATGAAAATCAAAAAGACTTCTAGCTCTTAAGGTAGTTTCTATTGCTACCATAGATTATGCTTTTGATATCTTTTATTTGGACAAGTGTATCATAGATACATGTCCACATCAATGATATCTATTCTATAATGTTAAACAAATACATGCTATATTGAACTCCGCAGCTCCTTACTGAATCATAATCATCGACATATCTTTCAAATTTGATTCTTATTCTAATCAACGTGTCCATTGTTCTCTTATTCTTTAAATTCCCTAAACTTAACTGTATTTATTTATTTATTTTGTTTTACATATCATTGCGGGTGCATTGCTAGTTACTCTGTGCGCATGTACACACATATTAGTTGTTAAATCTGTGTTGATGATGATAATTAGCCTATTGATGTGCCTAAAAATCCAAAAGCAGATCTAAAAACAATTTGGATCTCGATAAACATAAGCTTAAAACCAAGCAATCACTAAGCTGATGCAAGAACAAGAGATTAGAAGAGGATCGATCTACGTAAAACTCAGCTAATAGATCAAATGGAATACAATGTTCATGGTTTTTGGAATAAGATGTTAGGAAAAGTAAAAGAGATATGGATGACTTCTCTCATGGATACGATGCAATAAAAAAAGATCGAACGGTACACAAACTATTTGATATGAGACACAAGCAAAATTTACTTTTTGTTCACCATGATCTCAAGAAGATTGATAAGAGCAAACAATATTAGATGAGAAGAACGCACGCAATATCAAGGAATAAGAAATCAAAACCACTCTTGTCCGCCCGATCAAAAGCAACAATATCAAAAACACCATCTCCTTCTAACTTTACTAAGCCTTTGTCGGAGTTAATATTGTGAACATGAAAGTCTTTTAAATACTTCTGCTTGTACTCCCAGACAGAACTTTTCGAAATTCTCTTTACTAAATAGTTGAAACCCTTTTTCCTAGCTCAAGTCACTGGCACACTTAGATTGGAACTCAGATCAAAATTTGATTCCAATCATCACCCCAACTTTATGAGACCAGTTCCCTTATTTTTCTAGTTTCATCTATATATGGTAATGCCGTCATCATCTCCCATCATACATTCTACATTTTATTTTGCATGAGTGTCACAAGTATATGGTCCCATCGGTATGTATTATAATTATTAAATCGCAAGTCTACAAGTTATGATTTTATAATTTTTTTTAGTTAAAATAAATATAAAATCGCTTATGCACAGACTTTTGATAAAATAATGAACTTTGATATACGATATTATAAATTTACAATTTTATCAATTTTATATGATTTTATTGATTCAATACATTCAAATGAGCATTAAAGTCATAATTTTAACAATCATAATATATATATATATATATGTATCAATGTGCACGCATGCAAAATATACCAACTTGGGAATACACAAAGTACAAATGCCTATTTTGCAAAACTACAAATTGTGGCCTCTTATATATCTTGTAAATATTGAAAGTGTATTAGTAGCCCCTTTAAAATTTACCTAAAATAGTATCTATAATAAGAGTCCAATTAGGCCCCCCATTTAGAACCATTCATAGGTTAGTTCTAAACCGCAAATCAGTCCAACCTAGTTTAAGGCAGGCCTAAATCTACCTTTGAACTGCCAAGCCTCAAGAGTCCAAGCGGTTCAATCATCTAGATCCACTAAATTAGCATGCCATGTAACTTGCAAGTCAACCTGCTATTGAACTAACTAGTTCAATCCTTTGTTTTTATTAAATGCGAAAATTTTTAATCTCTTCTTAAAAAAAATAAGGGAAAAAGAGAGAGAAGATTTATTTCTCTACAACCATTTATAATTAATAACTGCATTATATTTTATTTCTTTACCATAATTCACAATTTTGTGACTAAGAAAAATTATTTATCTATTACAACTTCTTTCACTTTACGTCGCATCACTCATTATTTCAATATTATACTACTTTATGCAAAACAAACCTACTATTTCAAAACGAAGTAAAATTTTAATTAAACATATTAATTAATTGTATACGTGACATTAAAACTTATTATTTCGAAAAAAATCGACTCAAAAATTAATAAAATTAATTAAAAATTAAAAATTATTAATATAAATAGTAAAATTAAAAAGGAAAAAAGAAAAAAGAAGTTAGCTCAAGAGCCAACAAACCGACCCTTAAACCATCGAACCTATTAAACTGTCCCGAAATGATGACCAACTCAATCGGTCACAATTTAGCCTTTAGTTGGCTTGTGAATAGATAATTTTGAATCAGTTTAACTTAGTGATCGAGTCTATCCCCATTGGCTAAAAAGAAAGGAAAAACAAAAAAAGAAGAGACCCATAAATACTAATTAAGAAATCTCAAAAGTTTTTTTTTTTTTCGAACACTATTGGGCACATAATGGAATATTAAATATATAAGAAGTTTTTTTATTTTGACTCTTAATAAATGCAGATTGAACATAACTTTTTCTTCGAAATAATTACTCATGTAATCGCCAATCTTTTCCCTCGTGGTTTCATTGCAAATGTTAATGATATATTGTATTTAAACATTTAATTAATCGACAGGGTTATGTTTGCTTAGGTTAAAATTGAGAACAATGTCCGACTTCTGTTAAAAATTGACGAAAAAGAGGAGCATAATGTTAAAACAAGTGTCTATACTTTTGGATTTAGCCAGTTTAATTCTTGAAATTTCATTCTTTTGGTCATCCGAACTTCTACAAGGTTTTCAAAATGTCCTCCACGGTCCTCAAAATGTCAAATCAACACATCAAGATACTCTCATTTTTAAGAATTTATTAACTTTATTAAGTTTTAGTGGGTCCGAGCTATTTTTTTTTTTTTTTTCCTCTTGACAAGATAAGGTAAAGTTTAAAAAAAGAAAAGGAAAAAAAAACTTACCCTCAAATTTGAAGCACCCCAATACAATGGTGGAGGATCTCATAATGAGGTCCTTAGCTCTTGAAAATAATTGCAAGATCCTCCCGTAATGTAGCGTCTAATACAGGTATTTGACAAGTAATTTTTCACGAAATATAAATATTAAATTATAAAATATAAAAAATTTAAGTATTAAACTATCCAAATTTTGTAGTACGGAAGACGCTGTAATTTAGGCATGCATGCCTTCCCTTTGGCCGTCAATAGTTGTACATGATTCTATTCAATGTTGGGAAAAGCACGCGACATTGAGTCACGAACATGGACAAGCACCTCAATTTTAAAATTTTCGTAAAACCAGTCAGTTAAAGTCGTATGCTCTCTGTCGGAAATGGGTGGAACAAGGAGTTTCATGTCAACTTAACAACACTAAAAGATGATTCTCCTCGCACAGTTTAACGTGGAACTGAGAACGGTACTAATGTTCAATGGTTGTTTATTACTTTGTGACGTGGCTTTGCATGTTGGGTGAATCCTATTTCCATACCTTTTCTTTTATTTTCTTAAAGAGATGGTTTTAATCAATGATTAATACGATGCATTGGTAAAGTTTTCGTTCCACACGCATATTTGTTATTATTTTTTTTTTTTCCCATTATCGTATTACAAGATTTTAGTAAAAAGATATTCGAATATGATCAATAATATCAAAAATCAATATTTATATTATTAAATTATAATAATCTTAGTCATAATATTATTATATTTGAAATTTAAAAATGATAAAATATATATGATTAGAATAAATCTTTGTAAGAATTGATCGCAAAAGAGAAAACTCTCATCTACGATAGAATGAGCATTTAAATAGGACCCACACTTCACTCACGTTTAAATACTAAACAGAAGTCTTTTTCTCTATTGTTTATCTTCTTCTTCTTTTTTTAACTATCACATATTACCATTAAGGTAGAAAAAATTTGAATTCAGTCACTCTCATTAAAAGATAAATATTAATACTATTAAATAATAGGGATGTTGGCAAATATTTTCCTCATTTAGATGCAATATATTTCAATTTAAATAAAAGAACCTCTTTCGTGGCCAAAAAGTAGATGAAAAATAAAATTTTTTTTTTTTTTTAAGTTTTTCTTTCTTGCATTGAGCGATTTCAAAGTAGACTCAAATAAGGACAGAAAACGTCCAAATGTACTTGCATTTCTGTAATGGATGCATAAAATGCACATCTAAGTTCTTCTACCTTCTCATTTTTTGAATCTCTCTATATTTTGTTGTGCACTTCACATATCCGAGTTTTATTCTATTTTGAAAAACATAATACTACTGTTAGAAGAACATAAACTAAAAACATTTTGCATATCTGAATTTTGCTCCATTTTGAAAATGTTATATTAGAATAAGATAAATTGGATGTGTAAGATGGAAAAAAATATTCAAAATTCGAAATATTTCTCATATAAGTTATGCTTTTGAAAGCGACTGGGATTTAGTTAAGTGTTGATAGTGATTAAACTCTGTATTCCCTACAAGCTAAATGAAGAGGAATGAGAGACGATGGATTTCGAAGGCTTTTCACCATCACACGCATATCTTACTTGTATAGTTTATGGCTACAGAGACAAACTCAAATATGGAAAGGCAAAAAGAAAAAGAAGAAGAAGAGGAAGAAGAAAGAAATAATATACTTATATGCAAAATGACAATGTAAAAAAGTTTAAAATATTTTTATATTTTCATTTTTGTTTTTATTTTGTAATTAACCCTTTTAAATATATGTATTAGTACGAATAAATCTTTTTTTTTTTTCATTTGTTATTAACCGTTACTTTTTCTTTTGGTGGGTGGGGTAACTAACCCTTGTCTTTCCATTTGATCATTGTTGTAGGTCTACAAGTCCAAATAAAAAAGTACCTAAAAATTAAAAAGTAAAATAAAAAATAAAGGAAAAGGAAAGAAAATAGTTAGATTAACTTGAAGCTAACCTAATTAGGCACGAAGAATTTTTTTATCAATGACAAGCTCGACCTAACGCGACTATGTTGGGCTTGATGAGGCTTGGGCTTGGTTTCTTTTATCGTACGAAATATTGTTTCTCACTCAAAACATTCTAATTGAAGTGTCTCAAAATCTCTCCAACAAAAAATATCGACTTGTATTATAACAGTTATAGTATAAACAACTTCTTTTTATATGTTTATTATCCATCATTATTTAATAATAATTTCATAAAGTTGTTTTTAATAAAATCATGTGAAACTATATAGTTTATTTAAACAACTCATTAGTATTTTCAATCATCTATTCTTAATTGCAAATGTCGCTAAAAGCTAGTAAAATGAACACCAATCTCTTAACAAACTGGATTAAGTTTGAATCCATTTTTCCATAACTTATTACATATAATGGGAAAAAAAAATCTATTCTTAATCTATCCAAGAATAGCGTAAGATTAATCTACATCAATTAATATTGGATTTTTATTTTATTTTTTTGCCAAGTCTATCTTGTTCAAGATAAGGCTATAAACAAGTCGAATCAAGATGATATAGTGTGGAGCTTAAACTCAATCTCAGTCAAGCTTCGAATTTTCAGCTTGAGCTCTACTCAAATAATACTTAATAAACTCGAGCTCAACTCAACTAGGTTTATTTGAGTTTGATTTATTTAAAAAATATTTTTTATTTTAAATATAATAATAATAATATTGAAACTTAACTAATATTAATATTTGAGTCAAGCCAGATTAGGCTTGCGAGCTTGTTGAGTCGAACACTATAAGACTCGAGTTCAACTCAATTAACTACTTTAATAATTCGATCTTGTGCTCGACTTGATTATTTTCAAATCAAATTCAAGTAAATATGAAGCTAAACTTAAGTAACTCATAAGTAATTTAACTCATCTATACCCCTAATTTAGGAGATCGCTGAATATTGATATTAGAATAAATATTAGATTAAATATCTTGGACTATTCCTATGAATTTATCTTGGAGATCTAGTATTTGTTTACATTGTAATATTTTGTATATTATTAAATATTTATATTTATATGTTCAATTGGTTTTAGTTGAACAGGTATGGGTTTTTTTCTTGTTGTCTAGGCAAACTCGAAAAATTAAGGATAAAATCTATTGATTAAGGTTACGATCAACTCTACGATTGATTTTCTAAATTTAAAATTTTGTTTGCAATTCCATTTATTTTCCTTTTCATATCTATAGAGGGCCAAATTCAATATTAGACTTCAAACTCATTGATTAAATAAATTTGACTCTTCGAATTAAGATGACAAGGCCTGAAGAGCTAAGCCCTTAAATTTCCAGGATAATCAATGGAGTTTTAGCATTGTAAGCTTAAAGTAAGGCTCCTTGAATCGATCCGCCCAATCCAATCTTTCTTAATTTAACTCACACTAAAATAATAAATAAAGCCTTTGTTTGAGCCTAAACCTAGTAAAATAGCCCACTTAAGATCCATTAATATAAGGCTTCACTCTTAACCATTGATCACTATCATAATCCAATGAATAAGATCAACTATCATTTTCTATAAATACCCTATCTATATCCTCATTTGGATAGGAGAAAAACCACCATTAACGCAATTACTCTAATGAAATCTTGTCTGAAAGATCAAGTACTTAAATACCTTAAGAACTTTAACTGATTATTCATCAATTGTAGAATTTAATACCATCGTACTCCTCCATCTATTACCATACATGTTAGAGTCATACCACGATTGCCTACTCCTCTTCCCTATACTTCTTTCTTAATTATCCCGTACAAGTCACTCAAGTAATTTCATAAGTCACGTATAACGCAACTTCACATACGGTACACATGTAACCCTTACATCCGTACTCATACCCTCACATTTTCTGGTGACTCCATCGAAGAGGGAAGACTTGATACTCACATCATGATACTTCCAAGGTAAAGACAACCCGATCCTACTGATGAGATTAATCAAGAGTAAGATCTTGCTACTTTGACCAATGACCAAAGTCCACCTCCAGTTGGAGGCACTAATCAAGGAGATGGCATGTAGGAAGGTGTCCTTGACAATGCGCAACTAATACATGAGCTAGGAGAAACTAATTGGAACCTAGGTGAACTCATAGTGATGTTTGCTCAATGTACGCCTACTTTGGTTACCTTTGCTGCTATGTAAGAGAGAGCAACTTGTTCAAATCCTTCAAATGTGGTGCAACAACATACCCTACTTAACCCTCCTGCTGTCAACAAGCAAGCCTCTACTAAAGTTAAGGAATAGCTTCCTCCTATGGAACCTATAGCTACACAAGATTCATTACCTGAAGTAAGAAACTGAGGAGTTTAAATTAGAGCCTCATTACCCTCATGCGCTATATTACATGTCATAATTGTTGACTCTACGCAACCAACACCGATGAATCCTACGTCTACAAGATCTACACTTGTAAATATTGCATCCGTACACCCTGCTCCTATAATGTCACTAAGAGAGGAAGCATCTACTTTGAGAGGTTCATTTGTAACCAAAGAAGATTTGGACATAGATTTGAGGGAGATACAAGTAAAGTCCACAACCGGGGTACTGGAATTAAAATCCCCATATCACCAACATATTGTTACAAAGCCGTACCCTAGGGACTATGTAAGTTCGAAGTTCATGTTATTCAATGGAAAAAAAGGGAGTGCCAAATAATACTCGTTAAATTTCATTAAGGTCCTAAAAGTATATGATTTAGATGACAATTTAAAACTAAAAGAATTTTCCAAGTCACTCATTGAGAAGGTGTACACCTAATATGTCAACCTTCCCCCAAGATCTGTCGATTCATAGGGAAACATGTGTAACATGTTTTTAAAGAAGTTTTTCTCTACTGAAAAAAAAGTCACTCTTACTGACATAGAGAGAATCCGACAAAAGCCTAAAGAAGATCTAATGGATTATATTAAACGCTTCAACAAGCATTCCTTAGCCATATAAGACATTTGCGGTAAAAGAGAGTTGGTCAAGATTTTCATCCAAGGAATGTTTATTAAGTATGCAATGCATCTTGAGAACTTATCATTGGTTTCTTTTGCTATGTTGGTTGAGAACATGTAAAGGACCAACAATTCAGTAGAACAACAAAGAGGTGAAAATGCAAGATTTAATAAGCGCACACCGTCAGTAAATTTAGCCTAA
Source organism: Lumnitzera littorea (assembly GCA_024138015.1). Taxonomy (NCBI): domain Eukaryota; kingdom Viridiplantae; phylum Streptophyta; class Magnoliopsida; order Myrtales; family Combretaceae; genus Lumnitzera; species Lumnitzera littorea. Next base: position 117,397,012 of record JAMXBB010000002.1, read on the forward strand.
GAGGAGAATCTAAAAGGAGTAAAGAAATATAAAAGTGAAAAGCTTATGAACACTAAACCATATTTGGCATACCTATGCTCAATAGCAAAAGTGCACACACTCCTTGACCAATGGCTACATGATGAGAATACCATACTCCTAGAGGTTGAGCACTTACCAAAAAATGAAAAGAAGAATAACCCTAACTATTGCAGATTTCACAAGAGTGTAGGCCACCTTACGAAAGATTGTTAGACTTTAAAGAAGATATTTAATGAGCAAATTCAAAATAGAGAAATAATCATCAAAGATAATGATGTCAGGAACAAACCACTTCCAACTCATAATACCTAACGTGGTGCTATAAATGTTATCACTCACAACCCAACAAAGACGAAAAGTGTGGACGTACAACTAGTTGAGGCATACAAAGTTAAATATGAAGGACTTGAGATCAAGACAAATGGAGATGACAATACTGCTCTTGCTTGGTTAAAGACCACTAATGTTAGGAATTTCTTTGATTTACTCGGCTTTAACAAAGGTTGTCTAGCTTAAGGCGGTAACTACACTCGTGAGGATCTCGCAAGGTCAACACAAAAAACATCCTATAGCACATCCCATACAAAGAATCGCTTTATTAAATGAGGGTACAATTACATTTACTAATGCTAACATTTGTACAATGAATCTTAGCCACAATCACCCTTTATATGTAGAAAACGTATTCAATGGTCATTCTATCAAGAGGACATTTATTGACAATGGATCTTCACTTAATGTTATGCTAATGTCAACTTTTAAAGCTACAAAGATAGATATTCAAAACATAGTGAAATAACCAATCACACTAAATAGTTTTTAAGAGTCTTTTACGAAGACAATGGGGTGTGTTAAAGTAGACTTTGATATCAAACCAATCCATAACTTTGATATCCACGTAGTTCCATGTGATCGATGCGCCTGTATCTTACCATCTCCTTATAAGAAAGACAAAGCCGCATGATCACAACATAATACCCTCAACATGGCATTAATGATTGAAGGGTCATTAGAATGAGCAAGACATCTTCATTCCTGCAACAAATAACCCATTTACACATAATGAGTCTCACTTTATTGAAGTAGCATTCTTTGATGAGTGAATAAATGAAGGGGAGACACCCTTAGTGGAACCCCTTGAGGCACATCTACCCATAAGGGAAGAAGCTCAAACACAAGCATTTAGAAGAAAAGGATGCGCAATTGCTAGCAAGGTGCGAAGAAACGAAAGCAAACTAATGATATTATAAAGGTAGAAGGCACATTATAAGCTAAGAAGTGCTACAACTCTTGACAACTAACATATGCTCTTATCGTATCTGTCTCAGTTGTATTTTCATTTCTTGTGTAAGTTCAGCAATACTTGCTTTATGTCAATGATGTTTCTTTCTCTATCACCATTTTCTAATGAAAATGTGATAAGTATTTGTGTATCTTCATTTTATTACTATTGTCACTGCAAAGTAAGAGACTAGTCTCCTTAGCACGCGAAGTTAATTTCACAAAATAATTTATGTTTAAACGAGGGAAACTAATCCTCTCAATCAATCAAAAGAAAGTAACAATGAATATAACATATAGACCATGCATCGTTGCTGGCTAGTAAGAGCCTGGTCTCCTAAGCACACGATGATAAGCTTAACTCATATGTTACGGACTAGTAAGAGCACTAGTTCCCAAACGTACATCATGCCTTGATAATTATGTATAGCTTTCATGCTATTTAATTTCTATGTTTATTGTCATCAAGTAGTAGAGACATTCCCATTAGTAAGCACTTTAACATATTTACATTCAAACCCAGGTATTATCCCGGTAAGCCACGTTATGCAATCAAGCAGTGGGAAATACTTCCCTGACTAATGAGAAAGAATTATTGATCTAAAGCAATCAATACCACTATCGTTACATATGCACAATTGAACACTTCTTAAAAGGGATATTTTATATATTATTATTAACAAGCAAATGTCTTGCTTCAATATGTGAGATGACATGTGAAATCCTTTAGATTACTAAGTCTAAGCAGTTTCGCAATTATATTTAATGTACAAGATGCCCCTTAGATCAAAGAGTCTAAGTAGTCTCAAAGTTATGTCAATCCAAAATTTGAAGCTCATGATTTCTTAACATTAGTATGATTAGATCAAGCCTTTGCCCCCTATTACATGGTGTCATTTTTAAGAAGAAAGAAGAGATAACAAGAGAATCTTACTACTTTATACTGAACAATAGCGTTGCTTAGTTAAGGTACTGTTCCTAAGCGCAGGAAGTCTCTAAGATATGTTTCTAACTATCTATCAAAACATTGCAAGTCATTAAGGAAATCAAAGTTACCCTACCAGATTATTGTTGAGCACGTTACTACTAAGTGAAAAGCTATTGCTTCTAAGTGTATAACGATAAGAGACTTTCATAAAAGCTAACAAAAGCACCAAAGAGACAAAGAAGCACGAAAGTCAGTCAATGAACTTCATTGTTGTTAATTCTACACATTCAATTGCAACTTGTACTTACAAGGAAATATAAGAGCTACAACCAAGTGATCAAGAAGATTACATGAAACAAGGCTAAATCAATGTGCTCCCTCAAGATTCCATGACTTTTAAAGACTAATATATTATAATACAACACTAGGACCTCAATGGGATTATAAGGGAATGAAAGGTATTGAGACTAGATGATTATCCCTTCTCCACATGTCAATAACTGGGAAAGGAAAATTATAAATGAATATTGTATGTGAAGAAGTTATTCTTGCATAGTGATGATCATTACTCATTATGTTTGCTTTATGCAACACCCCTTATGCATAATGTTCAATGTACGTGTATTTGCAAGGCTTTATGCATGTGTAATCGAGATGCTCAAAGCACATGTACACACAATACTTAATGCACATGCGATACTCGACATATGAGTGCTCTAAATATTTGTCACACCCCAAAGTGGCAAAGTCGTAAGAGCTTCGCCGTGTAAACCATTCTAAGATAGAAGTTAGCCTTACAATCGCTACCCTAGACCTAATCTACACAAGGCATCCACGACTAATCCGCTTTGAAGTAAACAGTTTGTAATTTAAATAAATCATTTAAATAAGAAAGTGAGAAAATATATATATATACACTAGAATTCAGTTATTACAATTAACGTTTACAACGCTTCACCATAATCTATTTCCTAGTTAATACATTATTTAGAAATGAAAAATTCTATGATAATAGCTTGACCTTAAAAATATATGTCCGTTCTTCAAATATTTTTGCTCATTCCCCAGGATCCAGTAGTTACTAGCTTTAGAGTAATTGTAAGCCACTTCTTAGCCAGCACTTACATGACGTCTATAGGGATGTGAGCAACCACAGCCCAGTAAGTTAGGATGGAGGACTTAAAACTATACCACAAACATAAATAAGGTTATCAACCAAATCATTTGATGCAATGCATGTTCAAGCAAATACCATCGCACGATGGGATCACACGACGTTGTCTGGCCCGTCGTGAGATTAGAGAAATTACGCCCATTCTAATCCGGGTTGAGGAGTTGCCGTTAATGCAACAGCTCATGACTAAACCTAGGCTTATGCAATAGAGACACCACTCCTCCCGCAACTACCTTCGAACCATCGACTTCACCCTTACCGCAACCTTCTCACTTATCATTTAGTTCGACTAAGGATAAAGAAGGGACCATTATGCAATCCTACGCTATCCCTTTCGAAGGGGTCGATATTTAGCTAGAGAATCCTAGGTTTCCCTTAATGGGTTGTAATGCAGGTCCAATTATGATTATAAGTTGTATATTTGATTAGGTCCAGTTTAGGATGATTGTTTATTTCATACAAATCATACAATACAAGTTAGAATAACAAACAGAATCATAGCATCACTCATAATCAAGCACATGTACACAACTAACTATTTAACAAACACAACCAAGTATAGTCTCAAGCCTCCAAAATACAGCAACGTATTAATCCCAACTTACCTGGACTCCTCGCTCACTCACTCAAGGTTTAACTCGCTCAGGCCATTGCCAATCATCCTTATAATACAAACGTGGTTTCAGTTTTTCATAAAACTATTATAGGTTGGTTTTATCCTATAACGCTTATTGTTATGTTTTATTTAGGGTTTAATATATCTAGTTATCTAAGTTCCCAAATCTTTTACAATTATTCTGGGTTTGAGGTTAGGTTCGGGTTCAATTTCCACGACGATTTCTAAATTAGATTCTAGTTCAATTTCTAAGTACTGTTTTATACCCGAACCCTAGAAATTCATTTCAACTCATAATATAAATTTAATCACATTACTTCTAAATATCCTAAATACCATCATTATCCCTAGTCAGTATTTTATTCCACCCGGTACACTTAAATCCTTATTAGTATACCGATTTTATTCTTAATGTGAGAAATTTTTACATTTTTCATATAATTACATAAATTTAAGTTTTCTATTAGATTTATTATATATCCCTATTATTTATATAATATCAATTTTTATCCTAATATTTTCTATTTATTATATTTTCAATAATTGCATATTATGTACTATCACTTATCATGTACATAATACACATCTAATATTTTTATCACTCTAATTACCATCTCCTAACATCACTTATTATTTCGAAATGCCTAAATTCATCCTAAATCAAATTTTACACCTAATTACCTTAATTTACAAAATTAACTTAAAATTTACTATTTTTCCCTATTATTTATTTACTATATAATTAGCCTAATAATTACATCTAATACCCTAAATGCTACGAGTATCATACTTCATCAGATTTCAACATCCTAAAACATATAATTGTACATCTAATCAGTAATTACCCATTTAATTACTTAATTAACCCTAAATTACCCATTTTACGCCTCATTTTAAGGCCTAAAAATTATTTAAAAATTTTGAAAATTAATTTTTGAAAATAGGCTATATAGCACTGTTCTATATCATGTAAGTAGTCTACACAAAAATGTTGGGCTCAAAACTACACTCTTAAAATCATTTATTTCTAAACCGAAACATACTCAATTTTACATGATTTCTTAAGAACTATATATCACGGGACATATTTTCATCAAAATAATATTTTTCCTAAAAACTACATACTAAAATATTCTAAAATAACAAAATTAATAATTTTCTAAGAATATTTACTATTTTTGTAAAATTACACAAAATCGGGCTAGAAATTGAACTCACCAGTCTGGGTGGCTTCGACCACCCCCGGCGGCCGTGGCCTTGTTAACCAGTCTAGGCGCTGCCACCACCGTGTGGTGGTGGTGGCCGTCCACTCCCAGGTGCTCGTCTGGTGTTGGTTCCCCTCTAAGATCTTAATTACATAAATTTTTTGTGATTTTTTCTAAAACCCTTATTTACTCTCAATTTTGCCTCTCTCTATATTTCTCATACTCCAAACCGACCAAATAAGCTTTTGAAATTTTCTTGCTATTTATAGAACTTTAGGAAAATTATTATATATCAATTAGACAAGACAATTGCCTTATCTCTTCTTTTTTCCACTTTCTGTTTGTTGCATTTTAATTGGTTGATTTCCTTCTTTAATTTTCAGATTGCCACGCCCCACTTCTGGACTTTTCCTCATTTTTCTATATTTTTCTTGATTTTTCCTTAATTAATTATGAATTTTATTCAATTATTTAGTATTATTTTAGCACATTTCGCGTATTTTAAATAATTACGAGTGTTTCTACCTACATGTAAATTCATATATAGTACAAATAAATATTCCTAAATATTATTTAGGTTATTTTATGATTTTCAATATATATATAATTTATCTCTAGTGATTCATTAATTATCGAAATGCATTTTACATATTTTCGATAAATAACAAGTAATATACTTAAAATTTGGAAGTTTTATATTTTTTTTATTTTATTGTTTATTTTCTTAAATTCGAACTTACAGGATCATTTTTACTAATATTTCTAACTTTACTTTATAATTTAGACTCGATTGGATCTATCTTTCTAGCTTTACTTTATAATTTATAACATCTCCTTTGCCTAATATAAAGGATGACATTACTGGAGCTATTCATTACATGAGACTACTCACATATAATATCATGTTGCATCCTTCTATTGATTATTGAAAGTAATAGCAATGCCTATATGCAGTTGCTATCACTTAGGAGAAGAGGAAGGGTTGATTATATGTGAAAATAAAAGAAAGTAAGTGAATTAGTAAAGTGAAGTGTAAATAGGATAGAAATCATACAACTATACAAGCGAGAAGTTGAAGAAAAAATGACAAGGGCAGTACAAGTAATGAAGTCTTATTAAGAACTTATGTTTAACTCGAAGATTTAGCTTACTCATATTCATATTAGAGGACTCATGCTCAACTCACGCTCAACTCACATGTTAAACTTATTTATGGTAATATATTTTCCTAATGTGCACTCATGTTCAAACCCACGTCATGAGCAAAGCTTACATCTAGATTAAGTCTCATGACATGTTCAACTCTCCTGCTCACTCATATTTAGCTCTAAGGTCATGTTATGTTCATAAATTCTATAGTGTTGAAGAACTCACGTTGAGTTCAAGGATCGTGATTACGACTCATGCTCAATCATTTTCAACTCTAATATTCAAGAGCTACATTCGCTCTCATATTCAATGCTTAAGTACAATCCTTATGTTCACTCATGATCAAGGCTCATGTTCAACTCATATGACGAGACTCATATTCAACTCACATGTAAGGAGTTTCATGTTCAATTCATTTACACAACTTACACATGCTGATACAGCAGCAGGTCTCGGAACCAAAGATGATGAAATCTAAGTTCGAGCGAGAACAGGAAACAGAGATTGAGAATGGGGGTTTTGAGTGTGAATGTAGATGAATATCATGCACTAAGACATAAACACAATCAGAGGTTGAGCTCAAAATAAGGTTCGATACAACTTACGAACACTAAATATTTCTCAAGGTTTCAAATGAGATGTCAGATGCAACTCACTAACTCGCTCAAATGAAGGGTTCACCACAATCTTAAGAACAAGATTGATAAGAACATAGGAAAGATTAAAGAGTTTAATCAACACTCAATAATCCAGCAAAGCAAGCTCTAAGACTTCAAGAATAACCTTACTCAAAAGAGAAAAGTTTCAAGTGTATTCACTGTCTAATATTGTATGATGATTTCTGCTAATTACAAATGTTGTTATTTATAACAAGTCTTAAACCTTAGTGGCAAAATTGTAAATAATATATAAGGCCTTAAACCCTAAAGAATTAGGCCCATAAATAAAATAAAGAAAACATGTACAAGAATACAAAACTATGCATTTAATAGAAGAAGTCGGCATGCAATCACTCAACCAGTCTTAGAAGGAGCAAGATCAAACTTAGAGAAGGTCTGCAGTTGGATATTCAGGTTCGAGAAGGAGTCTCTGAAGTCTCACAGTGCTTGGCAAAATACTCGAAATGATACAGACTTGTAGATGAATACATGAACCCGATATCACAAGTAACCAAAAGGGGTAGGTCCCAGCCATAAGATAACCTGAAAAGTAAATGATAGTCAAGGGAAAGCAGGGATATTCCTATGCACCGACACTAGATATAATGCACCAATACCTCACACGAGCTCAGGTCGCACTTGATAACGCATAAGTATGGCCGGAGGTCACTCGCCACTAGTCCACGCTCGAATGGACTAGATAAAAATAACTCAAGAGCAAGAGGACACTTAGCTCAAGAGAAAGTAAAAATTTTAATGTATTCTTCTGTATATCTGATATTCTCTCAACTTTTACAGTATGACAGTATTTATATCATTCCGTTAAGGTAAATCCTAAGTTATAGAAATTACAAAAGATTGGTCCTTATTTGTTAAAAACAAAAGAAAATAATTTATAAGGAAAATATGAAATCATGCAAAAGGAACGCGAACGTCCTTTGTTAGAAAGGACAATACGGATGTTAGTAAAGGATAGTGCACACGCATTTTTATTGTGATTCTAATAGTATTATGGTCTGGGTAAGGGTAGACCTCAATTCAGGCTTGTTCAGCATTAGAAAGGGCTAGACAATGGTTAGTTCAGGGACGGCTCACATTGAGGTTGGCCTCGAATGGTCAACTCCTGACTGTTCTACTCAGCTTCGACACAATAGGGATTGCTGCATTCTAATTTAGTGCTTGGACTACGGTTTAGTGGAGGGTTCAGCAGGGCATGTTGGTTGATCACCTCGGCAACATCTTAGATGGCATAGAGAGCAAAGTAGCTCGGTAGATCGGACTGAGGCAAGCACTACTCCTCGGAGCTTAACTCACTTCAGACAGCTCGACAGACCACCTGAGAGAGCTCTCAAGCTCGGGAGCATGTAATCGGTCCTTGATTCCTATCATCCCCTTCGGGTTGTTTGAGATTTAAGATCAAATCCAATTTAGGTCTAGTTTGCTCGTCTTCGGGAGTGTAAGGTTGGAGGTCAGCAATGTTGAAAGAGTCTAAGACTTCGTATCCTTCAAGTAATTCGGTTATATAAGTGTTAAGATTGATCTTTTTAAGCACTCTGAAAGGTCTGTTAGCTTTGGGAGACAACTTGCTTTTCCTTAAGTTTAAGAATCATTCCTTACTAAGGTGTATCCAAACCAAATCACGTAGTCAAAATTCTCTCTTCTTCCATCCTCAACTTCACTTCTTAAGCTTAATAGCAATACGACCCAATTGCTTTACAATCTTCTGGTGCATGGTTTTGATGGCTTCAACTTTCTCGATGGTTGGCCAGTCATCATCATTAGTTCTTAGTTAGGGTGCTTAGTCCAATGGGAGCTCGGGGTTGAACCCACAGGCGACTTCGAATGGAGACATGCTTATGACACTATGGCCAGTCCAATTGTAGGCGAATTTGATGATTAGCAAATATAAATCTCAATCAGCCATGTTTCGTCTGACAGTGACCCATAACAAAGTTCCCACAGTTCAGTTGATAACTTCGGTATGCCCATCAGTCTATAGATGGCAAGACGTACTGTATAGCAACTTGATCCCATTCGCCTCCACAACGTCCTCCAAAAGTGGCTCATGAACTTGGGGTCTCAGTCTGAAACAATGGTCCTGGGGATTTCATGCAACTTGATTACTTCCTGTAAGAAAAGAAAAGAGATAACTGAAGCATCGTTAGCTTTGGAACAGGCATGAAATGTGCCATCTTGCTAAATCGATCCACAACCACCATAATGGAGTCCTTCCCTCGGGACGTCCTCGGCAATCCTAACATGAAGTCCATACTTAGCTTGAACCATGATTTGGTCAGGATCAACAAAGGTTGGCAGTGTCCTTGCTTGGCTCGACTCTTTGCTTTTCGATAGGTCATATACTTTTCCAGCATGGATTAGACATCTCTCTTTATCTTTGGCCAAAAAAATCTTGAGGATAATACCTTCTAAGTTCGGTGCTGGCCAAAGTGTCCTGTCAATCTCCCTCCATATGCCTCACGCACTAGCGGTTCTTGGGTGAAACAAGTCGAGATACATAGCTTCCTCTTCCTGAATAAGTATCCATCCTCCTTATGATAGTCGTCCAGCATCCGTCCTTCCTCACAAAGGGCGTAGATAGGACTAAAGTGTGGGTCCTCGGCATATAATTCTTAATGATTGAAAAACCAAGTAACCTCATCTGCAATTCGATCAAAAAGGTATGTCACCTCGATAAGGCATCAGCCACTACATTGTTCTTTCCGTTCTTGTATTTTATGAAATAAGAAAAACCCTCCATGAACTTAACCCACTTGGCCTATCTCCGAGACAACTTCAATTGGCTCTTTAGATATCTCAAGGATTCATGATCAGTATAGATTACGAATTCCTTGAGCAATAGGTAATGTTGCCATACCATCATGGTTCGGATTAAGGAGTAGAACTCCTTGTCGTAGATGGAATAGTTGAGTGTGGCTCCTCGAAGTTTCTTGCTAAAGTAAGCAATAGGTCAATATTCTTGCATCAACACAGCACTTATGCCTAGTTCGAACGCATCACACTCTACCTCAAATACTTTGTCAAAGCTCAGCAAAGCTAAGACGGGGGTGGTAGTTAGCTTCTCCTTTACGTCTTCAAAACTCCTCCTCTCTTTCTCACCTCATCTGAATTTAACATTATTCTTCAAGAGTTCGGTGAGTGAGCCACAATCATACTGAAATTTTTTATGAATCAGTGATAGAATGATGCCAGGCCATGGAAACTTCTCACATCAATAGAATAGGTCGGCTCAGGCCATTCTATAATCACTCTTATCTTCTCCTCATCAACTCGAATGCCACCTCTGCTCACAATAAATCCCAAGAAGATCACCTCGGATTGGCAGAAATCACACTTCTTCGGATTCGCGTAGAGCTGTTCATCTTGAAGTTTTGCAAACACTTGTCAGAGACACTCTCGATGCGTCTCTAGGTCAAAACTGTATATTAGAATGTCATCAAAATAAACTATGACAAAACTTCCCAGTAACTCTCAGAGTACGTGATTCATAAGTTGCATGAATGTGTTCAACGCATTGGATAGCCCAAATGACATTACAAGCCACTCATATAAACCATGTCGTATCTTGAATGCGGTTTTCCATTCGTTTCCTTCACGTATTCGAATCTTCTAATATCCAAATTTGAGATCGATCTTGGAGAACACTCTTACTCTACTTAACTCGTCTAGCATATCATCAAACCTAGGTATGGGATACCTATACTTGATAGTGATTTGATTGATGGCTTGGATACCCATACACATCCTCCAAGAACCATCCTTTTTCAGCACTAATAGGGTCAGCATAGCATAGGAGCTCAGGGACTCGTACACATACCCTTTCTTTAAAAGGTCATCTACTTGCCTTTACAACTCGATAGCCTATTCAAGGTTCAGCTTACAGGCAGGCTTGTTCGACAGAGTGACCCCTGGCTGTAGGTCGATTGCACGCTAGATGCCTCGAATTGGGGGTAGACCCTCCGGTAGCTCCTTCAAAAATAAGTCGGTAAAGTCCTCTAGTAGGTTTTTTACCTCAATTGGCAGCTCTTCCTCCTTAGGTCTCATCTCCAAAAGCCTCTTGACAAGCAGATAGGTCAATCCCTTTAGCTCCATTTCTCTTTTCAATTCGGCTTGGGTCAATACTAAAGCCTCTTTCTTCAAGGTTTAGCTAAGCTAGGACTGCATGATTTTTACCTACTCGGCAATCATGGGACCTAATTTCAACCTTCTCCCTTCATGCTCTACAAAACATATGTTCCTCCTATCGTCATATATAACTGTTCGATCAAACATCCATGGTCGTCTAAGTAAAAGGTGGAATGCACTCATGGGTAGCACGTCACAAAACACTTCATCTCAATACATACCTATACAAATCAGCACAAATACCTATTTGTTCACTTTTAGGGCTCCCTTATTATTGAGCTAATGAAGCTTGTAAGATTTCAGGTAAGGCATGGTCGACAATTTTAGCTATTGGACCATAAATGCAGAAGTTGCATTGGTGCAGCTTCCACTGTCAACAATCAAGGTGTATAGTGATTCATTCACCTTGCACCTACTATGGAAGAGATTTTCTCTCTATTCATCTTGGGGTATAGGACTGACACTCATCGTCCTCCCTAACACTAGAGCAATCAGCATAAAGTTGCCTTCCTCGCTGTAGATGACTTCTTTATCAAATAGCTCGGCTTGTCCGTCCTCTTTTAGCTCCTCTACTTCTTCATCTATACTGTCGACCTCTACGGTCAGCGCCTTGCCTCTAGTCACAATCGTTCATCTGTTTGGACACTGAGCAGCCATGTGTCCAAATCCTTAGCATTTGAAACACTTAATCTCACTCATCTTCCTCCCTGAACTCTGGCTCTTCTCAAACTTCCTCAAAGGTTCCTTCTCTTCTACTCGGGTAGTCTAAGCAGGTCAAGTTTCAGTGACCTTGCTTGGTTCCATTCGCACAGGTCTGCCCAAAATAGGTTGACTACTGTTAGGATGGTTGACGAGCGATTGAAATCTTCCTGTTCGACACCTTTCTATCCTCTAGGCGGCTTGAAGTGCATCATCAAGCGTTCTAACGTCTAGGGTTTCCAAGACATCCCCAATCTCATACTTCAATCCACTAATGAATCAAGACACAATTTGGTCTTCTGGCTCTACAACTTCGCATCAGATCATTAGCATCTGGAATTCTTTAACATAAGCGTCCACACTCAATCCTCTTTGCCTCAGTTCTTGTAGTCTCTTGAAGGTATCTTGCAGATAATAGCTCAACACAAACCTTCTCCGCATGACTCTCTTCATATCATCCCAAATCATAATCTCCCGTTCTCCTTCCCTTCTTCTAGTAGCTTACAAGTTCTTCCACCATAAGGCGGCATAGCCAGTGAACTCTAACACAGCTAACCTAACCTTTGCATTTTTGAGCACTTCGTAGCATTTAAATTGCTTTTCAATCCGATCTACCCAATCTAGGTAGTCCTCGGCATCACCACTTCTAGAGAAACTTAGAATACGTATTCTTAATCCCTTAACTCTAAGGGCTTGTACATTCCTTTTCTCAAGTTTGTAGTACTCCTTTGCCTCATCACCTCCTTCTACTTTCTCCTCAATCTCTTCAAGCACTAGTCTTCATCTAGCATCCTTACCAATTGCTTCAACTCGGGGTAGTCAAGTTGGGGCATTATCTTAGCCAAACTGACCATTACCTCAACCTTACTGTTTACGTTCCCTTGTAGGGCTATTTCTAGCTCACCGTCTGTCTTCTTAGATGACATTCACCAGACTAGCTATCAAATCGGTAAGCTTATCCAAGCAGTCACCCATTAACTAAGGTAAGAAGCTTCCTTCTTATCCTTGACTACGTCGAGTACCACTTTCTTGGTTTCCTAAAGTTCCTTCCACACTTGAATCTGATATTGATGTTTACTTCACAATGACAACTTTACAGCAAACACAGAGTCAACCACACTCTATTTTGGCGTAACAAAAACAAGGGGAAACATAGTACAAAACACTTCTCACTACTAAACTTCAAAGCTAACAATAAAACCACTATCACATGAGAGTAGTGACAAACTATTAAAGAACATAGTAGCAGGATCCAGCTTCAAACATAGCCAAGCTCTGATACCAAAATGATATGGACTCATAGATGAACATATGAACTCAATATCACACGTAACCAAAGGGGGTGGGTCCAAGCCGTAAATGACTTGAAAAGTAAATGATAGTCAAGGGAAAACAAGGGTTCCCATGCACCAACGCTGGATCTGATGCATCAATGCCTCATACAAGCTTAGGTCGCACTTGATATGATGTATAAGTATGGTCGGAGGTCACTCGCCACTAGTCCACGCTCGAATGAGCTAGATAAGAATAGCTCCAGAGTAAGAGGACACTTAGCTCAAGAGAAGGTAAAAAGTCCAATGTATTCTTCTATATATCTGATATCCTCTCAACTTTTATAATATAACGATATTTATATCATCCTGTTAAGGCAAATCCTAAGTTACAAAAATTACAAAAGAATGGTCCTTATTTGCTAAAAACAAAAGAGATAATTTACAAGGAAAATATGAAATCGTGCAAAAGAAGGAACGCAAACGTCCTTTGTCAAAAAGGATAGTACGGATGTTAGTAAAGGACAATGCACATGTGTTTTTACTATGATTCTGATAGTGTTGTGGTCTGAGCAAGGATAGACCTCAATTTAAGCCTGTTCAACGTCAGAAGGGGCTGAACAATGGTTAGTTCAGGGACAGCTCACATTAAGGTTGGCCTTGGATGGTCAACTCCTAACAATTCTGCTCAACCTCAATACAATGCAGATTGCTACATTCAAATTTGGTGCTTGGACTACGGTTTAGTAGAGGGTTTAGCTTGGTACGCTGGTTAATCACCTTAGCAACATCTTGGATGGCATGGAAAGCAAAGTAGCTCAGCAGATCGGACTAGGGCAAACACTGCTCCTCAGTGCTTAACTCACTTCAGACAGCTCAACGAACTACCTGAGAGAGCCCTCAGGCTCGGGAGCGTATAATCAGTCCTTGATCCCTATCATAAAAGATCGATCCACAATTGTCGAGTTCTAAAATTAGTCAGCAATAGTCTCTCTGTGCCATATCGAGTGGTTCTTTGGTCCTGAGTCCTCAGCTGTGTAGTATCTCAGCTTCTAGGCGAACAACAGACTTGATGCTGAGTGGCTCCTTTTCTTCCCCTTAATCTTATGTTATTAGCTCGGCCTCAGCTTTGAACAATTCAACCTCGGGTTAGAACAAGTTAGCTTCAGCTTTCGATAGGTCAGCTTCAACTTGGAGATAGTCGTAAGTTGATTCCTATCACATGCTCATATCGAAGGTTTAGAAGTGCTCATGTTAGAAGCCCATAAGTACTCATACCAAAGGGATTATGCTAGATTGAAGCGTTCAACTCTCATGTGTGCTTAAGTTGTGCACTCACTTTCAACTCTTACGTACTTATGCTTAAGGTTTATGTTTAATTCATATGCTTTGCTCTCTTAGAAGCTTCATGTTCATTTCACGTAATTTAACTCACAACTACTTACATCAAAGAGGGTCATATTCATTTCAATTATTCAATTTACAAGTACTCATATTAAAGAGGATCAAAGCTCATGTAAGTTCACATTCAAGGCTCATATACAGTTCACATCTTCAATGCTCACATCGTGTCATGTTTAAGACTCCATCGTACCATGTTCAAAGAGTTACATCATGATTAGAGATCACATCATGCTCAAGATTCATGTTCAAGACTTATGTTTTATTCATGTGTGCTCAACTCACAAGCTCGTGTTTTACTCTCATGTATTGATATCTAAGGCTCATGTTTTATTTATGTGTTCTCAACTCACAAGCTCATGTTCTACTCTCATGTAATAACATCCAAACCTCATGTTTAGTTCATCTCATATGTAAGGCTCACTCTCACCCCTCATGTGCTCGTATGTACATGTCCTTATGACTTGAGACTCATGTTCAATTCATATTACAAGTTACAATTGGTTTTATGGAGATTACAAAAGGAGGCTACACATGGCCTAAGCTTTATACCTCTTCACTATCACCCACTAATGAAGATTGGTCCTTGTTGGCTTTCGGTTTGCGAATAGTCACAGTCCAGGTGGTAAAGAGTCTACTCTCTTTAAACCATGCCCATTTACTAACTAGTGTAAGAATGAGATCTAATCCTCAAGCTACAACCACAAACTTTAGATCCTCGGTTGGCAAACAATCACGGTTTGGGCGGTAAAGAGTCTACCCTCTTTAAACTTTGCCAATTTACTGACTGTTGTTAGTTCGAGATTTGGTCCTTAAGTTATGATCATAGACTTTTCACCCTCAATTGCAAGCAACTGCAATCCGAGTGATAACGAGATCCTCTTTAAATCAAGTCAATTTACTAACTGCGGCAAGTTCAAGATAATGGCCACTCAAAATGTGAGTGTAAACTCTCAAATATTGGTTATGCTACCTACAAAAGATAGACAATGAGAAAGTATTAGTTTAATAAGAAGAGAGAGGTAAAATCACGAGAACAAAGGTACTAAGTCATGAGTATCAATATCCATTGCACAAGGAGGAAAAGAAAAACAAATACTATCATAACATAGAGTTCAAAACAATGAATATCTATCTCTCTTGGTACAACAGAAATGATATATGTTGTGGCTTGCTACTAAACCTTTACCTAGAACTAGACTTTTCCATCCATCGTATGATGGTGAGATTAGATAGATTCCAGCTCTTTATTTCCCATGTCAATGTTGCCTTTCCACAACATAAACAACTACGTTATTAGTTATAGCACGCTCATGCATAGTCACAAGAACTTAATCACTAACGTTCCAACAGTAGTTGTTTAGTGCGAAGCAAATGCAATCTTAACTCGTTAACCTCGAAGAAGAAGAAGAAATTAAATATTGGATTTGACATGTTACCATGACTTTTGCAGGATAGAATTGCTGTAGTATAGTGCAGTGGTTTAGTGGGAATTAAAGTATGACTTTATATGATTCATTAGGTTGAGATTAGGATTTAAGCTCCTCTTTTGATATATTTTGCATTTTTGAGTAAATGATGATGGAAGGAAGACAACACTTGTACAAAACCTGGCTTTAAAGCTAGGTCATAGGCTCACAGTTTTGAACTTGAGTTTATAAAGTGATATTGCTAATTTGTTGGGGGGTTCTAAGCCTACGAGTGCACAGAAGCACGTGAGTGATGAGAACTGGAAAGTTTTGTTAAATGTATGAGAGATAATGATGGATCTACAGATGGGAACCCAGAAGATGGGATACAAAATACAGATGAAAACATGGAAGAGGCTGAAGTAAGAGAATTGCCCGAAGACCCTGAAGATGATGTCGGGGCTTCTGAAGTTAATGTGTAAATGGATTTGACAACTAAGAAAGATTTAACCAAGCAAGGTTGTTCCAACTCCAGAAGTGATCGTGTACCTTCACCTGAGTCAGAAACAAAACTAAAGGGTGACTTTGGACATTCCAATTCCGTGAACAATATACTTGAAGCAGATTGGTCAAGTAGTGGAAATGCTAAAAATGACCTTTCTCCTTTAGGTGGACAACCATCTAGTACACAACCTTCTGCAGAGTTTATGGTTTTGGATTCATCATATGATGGAAAATTAGCAGATCATGGACCAAACCAAAGCCTCAGTTACCTCCTCCCGGTGTATCACCTTTTGATGTTTTGAGAGATTTACTAACGAAACCCACTTGATACCCCAACTATGTAACCTAGCAACAACGACAAAAGCACTACCTCTACAACTTTCAAATCTATTACAATTTACGGTGGAAAGAAAACCTTTCAACATCAAAGTAAGCCCAACCAATGAATACTAATTACTGGAAAACACCCTAATACAACTGTAACGACAGTCTGACCCTACACCCAAAATAGTTGATAAAACTTCAGACTGAAAACTAGATGAAAACAATCTTGAAGTTGAACTTATATCTGTATTATCAATGAGATCGAGATCCACTCTTTGCTGGTTAAACTCTATATATGAGCAGAGCCACCTCTTTGAAGGCTTCATGACAAGAGCGAATTGCCGTGTCAGGTCTGCAGTTCACCCATCTCCCTTCCTCGAGATGAGTCTCTAACGTCCCTTTGCTCGCTAAGTCGTGACAACAAAAGGCATGAGCAATAACCTCACAACTTCCGAGAAGAAACAAAAAAATTCCTCGACTGGAGGTTCTAAATTGAAACTTGGATGCACAATTAACTGACACATCCTTTGAGGACAATGAACCTAGTCCCCTCAAAATTTCATCATTGTGATGCTCTCGATCAATACTATCAATGGTATGATCGTTCATTAAAAAGAGAAAATGAGAATTGGGTTTTACAGTTGACCGAAGAGGGGTGACCTCACTGAGGCCATGATTGATGTAATCACCTTTTTAGGGGCAAAACCTAGATTCTTCCTCCCATTTTCAAACCAAAACAACTATACATATAAGAGCTCATAGGAAAAGGGACAGGAAATTTTGTCATTCCAACTGACCCATAGTAGACCGCTAGAAAAAAAAAAAAAAAAAAGAAAAAAAAAGAAGAAGAAGAACAAAACGAAGAAGAAATTAAAGGGACTTACCACGATCGGATATTTAGAATGGCTTCCTTTAGCTTCGATGCTCAACTTTGATGGCACTAGACCTTCACGCAGTACTTGGTTTTGGACTTTTCTGTAATGACTGGAACATTACTTGCAGCTTCTTCTGCTTCTCAATGCCTGTTAATGATCCAACCCCTCTTCTTCTTAATTTCTTCTCCAAGCTCAGTCCTGCCTCCGGTCGTACACTGGTTGACAAAGACAATAAAAGAAGTTTCCGAATAGGAGAAGAAGAAGGTATTGAGTAAAGATAAATAAGTAAATAAAAGGAAAAGGGAAACAACATTGCCAAACAAAGTAAAAAAAAAAAAAAAAAAAGAACCAACTATTGATGTTTTTCTTTTTTCCTTTCACAATGGTAGCCGAGTATTGGAGATGGTTATGAGAAGAATTGGTTATACCATGATAACGGGAAAAGAAAAAAAAAAAAGCAACCGAACACCTATCAACATTGTGACGAGGGAAGAGAAAATAAAAAGAAAATTTGTGTATGCCATTTTTGTCTTTTACTCGGTTGGAGCAAGGTATACAAATGGGAAAACAAGACATCGTGCTGCTTCAGGTTGCGAAAAAGAGAAGGATATCGTTTTGCAAAGTGTTTAAAAGAGGTTTATCCATTTTGAAATATAAAAAGAATGGGAGTGCTAAATGTTTATGGGGAGAAGCTAGCTAACTTGCGAAGACAATCACATAAGCCCATTTTTGTCATAGTATAACAAATAAAATTTAGTTAATAGAAAACATTTACATGATACGTAAAAACCTTATAAGAATAATACTGTTATATGAAAAGACAATCAAGGTAATATTGATATATGGAGTCGGCTTAATGAGATTATTAATGTAAATGTAGCGTATAAATTCAACTCAATAGAACTAGTAACTCATATGGATCGAGTTGAAAAGATAATTTAGCTTAAGAAAAAATAGCTTAAAAAAGATTTATTTCAAAGTGATGCCTTAAGGGCAACGTACAACATAATCCAGCTAAAGCATGATACACGATTAAAAGGTACTGCAAACTCATATACTAAGATAATTCTCAAATTAATTTGGCAATGACACAGTTATTCAATAGTGCACACGTTTGAGTAATCTAAAAGGCTCATTCGATGCCCAAATCCTTTCAACTTTGTTTAAAGAACTTTGGTCAAAAAACAAAATATAGAGAGTCAAATTCAATATTGGGCTTCAAGCCTATTAATTAAATAGATTTGATTCATCAAACTAAGATAACAAGGCTTGGAGAGCCAAGTCTATAAATTTCTAAGATGATTAAGGGAGTTTTGACATGATAGGCTTGGAGTAAAGCTTATTAAATCAATCCGTCTGATCCAACTTTTCTTATTTTAGCTCATACTAAAATAATAAATAAAGTCTTTATCTACACCTAAACTCATAAAAATAGCCCATTTGAGATCGATTAATAAAAAGCTTTAATTCTAATCATTGATCACCATCATAATCCAACATGTTGATAACAATTTTAGTGAATGGGCCAAAGGCTTAAATTGATCATATCAATACTTGAACCCGACTTCGAGGGCCCATTAATGTACACGTATCTAATTACCTACTACATATACCAAACTAATCCCCCAAGTATGGGGATCCATCTCTTTTTTTTTTTTTTCCTAATAACTTGACAATTCCCTTCACATGATAAGAGAGTTTACTTAAACATTGACGTGGCCATGTCAGAGTACCCTTTGGCGCCCCCCGTAGCCATTTTCCCATTTTGAAAGTATCTGCGCACTGAAACAAAAATCAATAATCAACAATTGATGACATCTATAGAAATAAGGAAAATTAGTAAGACACGATTTACTATCACTATTTCTAGCGATTCATTGAAACCATGCGGTAAGATAGGATTTTTCAAAAGGTAGTGCATTAGAGTTCTTTTTCTCCGAATATGGTGAAATTAGTTTGTAGTTTATCGATACATTTTGGCTTCTTGGATTTCTTTTTTCCTCTTCTCGTAAATCTTCGTGTTGATGCATCTTTAAGTATTTATGTAGCTATTGAAGTTTTAATCCGGATGAGCAGTCGTTTTGCGGGGGTAGTTACCATATGTCTCAAGGCTTGTTCACATTATGAAAAAGAAACTACATCACGTAACTGGTTTTTGATTGCCAGTGAAGGGGTGTAGACTTTATTTATGGGAAAAACCAGTCTAACACTTCTTACAATTTCATGGTTCTTGCTCTGAAATTTGTGTGCTGCAAAAATTTGAAAACTTCCATGTAACTATCATTATATCGCACTGAACTCCACCCGCACGTGAATAACCCGAGTGCCAAACTAATTTGATCGGCCAGCATGAGCGCTATAAAGGATGCCGACATTAACGCATCCGAACTGCAGAAATGGAGTAAGTCAAACTACTATATTTGTACTTCCAGCGAGCAAGGCAAAAGCTTTATTTTAGAAAGAGTTGAAGAAATTGGACGACTTTGGGAATACTTTTCGTAAGGAGATAGCGGATGTGCGTAACTTCATATAGTCGCATGAATTCGGGAGTTCTTACCTAAAGTTGAAAGCAAAGTTAGCTAACTCTGAGATGTCATTAGAGCAATTCCTTGAGCAAGTCAATGAATTGAAGGCTCAGTTTACCATGTTTCAGAGGACGGTTTCAGGTTTTATCAACCATTCAGCACTTGTCAAATAGCCCTAACTGCCAAGCAATTCAGTTTTTAGGCCAAGATAATGCTCAGGGAACTGTCGTAAATCATTGTTAAGCTATTAAATGTCTACACTAATCACTAGACTTGGCTGAATAATTGACGTATATTCTCCACTCCAGTGTAATCAAAACTTGACTTAAGATTTCTTTTAATCGAATTGACACCAAGGTTTAATCAAGTTGGGATCAGTTGCTTACCTTTCGAAGCAGAAGAATTTATTCACATTTGCAACATTGATAAGCACAGAAATTCAAAAGTAGTGCTATGATTGGACTAAACTTTGTATATAATTTACGGACACGTATTGATTTACTGCCTTGTGTCAAAGTGAAAGTATGGTGTGTGCAAGTAGCCTTACAGCGTGAAGCAAATTGCTGAGCCACTGTCCTTTTAAACAATTGCCAACTATTAGGAGTTGCAATTTGACAAGGGCTATACAAGTGGGTAGAGTTTGACCTTTGCTATCACAAATCAGCAGCCAAGCAACTCAAAGCTCGGATACAATAGTACGGCAACCGCATAAGGCCGATTAGCTAGCAATCATGCCAAGGGTAGCAGCATATAAACAAGCTAAAGTCGAGCTCCTTGTTGATTCAGTTACCTAGTCGAGCTGAATCCTAACAATGTTGAGCACCCTAGACATGTTTATGAGAAGCCCCCATCGCGTTGCTCCTCACAGCGGCAATCAAGCCGAGAAGTTTTAGTCGAGTTGTTTACTTCACCAAATGGAAACTCCAAGTCTCGTGCCGAATAGCCAAGAAGCTTTGGTTGAACAACTGCTAATCCCTATGTTCGAGCTGCAACGCCAACCAAAGCTGCTAGCATAAACCAACTAAGCTCTAATGCCAAACAAAGCTATCAACTCACGAAGACTAAGCGTGACCTAAATAGTGTAAAAGTAGCTGCTATCGTGTAAGAGCTAATGCGTGGGCTACAAAACACACTTGAGCTTTGTCTTCACCATAATACCGAGATACTTGACAGCAAACTTGAGGACAACAGCGAGTGTGCCATATCTAAGTCATCGACCGTGTACTAGTACTAGTATATCTTGGTGATAAAAGAAACCGACCTTCCTTAAATACACAAAAAAGTTGATCAAAGCTTTATTAAGTGGTACCTAAGCAACTTCGACAATCAAGTTGCTGTGCACCATGCTTTTTGAGCTAGATTGATCAACGAAGCCCAATCCACGAGTTCGACACAAACCAAGCTGCTATATTTGTTGCTCGTTACGCGATTGGATTGTCGAGCAGTCCATTGGTTTCACAAGTTGAACACTAGCAAAGAGTATGCATCTACGATATACATCCAAGCAAAGTGCACATGCTCATCCAACTTATCTGTTCACCAATTCTCCATTTCTATTGGATGTGCAAAGCCTTGAGAAAGATGATTATTTATCCATATGGGAGGCGACAATCAGTTATATTCTGCGGCATTCGAGATTCACAAAACTTTTTCGGCTAAGTTTTTAACCAAAGCACACATAGCCGAAAACACTAGATCATCAATTATCAAATCCATACAACTTCAAACATAATAAAGTCTCAGCTCCATGATTGACACTTGTAATATGGTCAAGCCATCTATTGAATTGCCGTTTAGTTCTGCTTTGCCAAAGTTTACTTAGTCTTTGCCATGTGAATGAATTGTCGGCTCCATGTTTAGTTCTTTGTCAAAGATCTCTCACCGAGTTGTCTAGGGAGAGCAACTTACCGAGTCTGGCACTTCAATTTTGGTTGAGCTCCATCTTAACTTACTAAGCAGGTGCTGTTTGGATGGAAAGAATTGCAATGGAGTTTTCAACCCGGTTAGCGGTGGAGAAACTCGAGCCTTTTTCCTTTTCATCAAGAGCTAACCAACTCTTGAGTTGCCGAGTAAGTGCTGCTGACCAATAATAAGAGCCGAGAGGTTGAGTTTTTCCAGGTTAAACCAAGTCGCCAAGCTCTGTGCCGAGTTGCTGAAAAGCTACTACAAACTTAAATTGCCAGGTTGTTAATTGTTTATGACGAGCTCCATAACTGTCCGACCTACACTAAATATTTCCATCATCATTAACAAGGAGGTCAGGCTGCACCAATCTCTTGTCGACCTATGTCTCCATGCCGAGTGATCTATAATCTCGATAAAGTGAAAGCCAAGAAATCCAAAGCTCCTCAGTTGAGCTTTAACTCAAGAGCATAGCAACACCAGGCTTGCACCAATCGAATTCACAACAGCTCCTGTACAAACTGACCAAACTCCAAAGTTGCCAAGCTATTGACCTCTTATATTGCAAGTTGCCAAGCCACTAGTTTATGCCGAGTTACCGTTCTTCTAGGTGATTGCTGATTGGCAACACTTAATTATGTTTGTATTATCCTATCGAGCTGCGACGGCTAATCTGAGCTCTTCATAACTTCTATGTGGAGTTATTGCCGACCAAGCAATCAACTTTGTATGCCATGCTAACTCGAGATGTTTGTCACACCGCATGCCGCGCCAACTATGATGTTTGTCATACCATATGCCGCTTTGACTTGTATACATGCTAGTACACATGCTGACTTGTAGGCTATTTAAATTGCCGAGCTCTTGATCTGAGCTTCTATTCACATTCGAATTGTCCAAGCCATTCGCTTGAACACGTATCTGAGCAAAAAACACTAAGAAGGGGAACCATGCCATGTCCTATTGTGCGCGTAAGGAGAGCGAAGCATAAGTCGGCACATACACCGAGGACCGTCGACACATGTCCTTACATTGAGGAGCTAGTCAATGAAAAGTGGATGGCTTGAACCTAAACGTTGAAAGTTCAAAATCATACCTATTGGAGGCCTATTTTTATACTAAAGTAGCACACACTTAAGAACATAGCCAAGATGTCTATAACAAGTTGATGCGGTGTAATTGGTCTCCAACAAATTAAGAAGAGCTTTAAATCTACCTATCTTTCATGTAGCATAATTAACAATGTTAATTAAAAGAGATAGGAATAAAAAAATTAAGCTTAAATATAATGTAGAGTTTATACCACCCCTTAATCTCTATGAATACACGATACCTCCGATCGAGAATTTTACATCACTTTATTGATTTCTCAATCAAAGTTTCAAAAGTTATACAAACACAAACTTAAAAACACAAATTTCACACTCATAACTCTCAACACGATTCACAATCTCTCCTTGTAACACAAAAACTCAATCTCAAGAATTATTGATATAATATTTTTAACTCTCAATACTTTGCAACTAATAATTCACAAGCGCTACATTTCAAATTTTTGTAAATATTTGCAAATTAAGGTACAAGAGACAATGAGAATAATAGACAATAAAAGCACAAAGGAATGTTGAAATATTGTAATAAAAGATCAATTCTCTCTCGTCCTTAGTCGAGTTGTTAAGCATTTATATCATCCCATTCAATCCTTCCTATTACGGTGCATTAAATGCTTCAGTGGTTAGTTGAATCAGATTTACCGGCATACCGATACCTTACCCTTACCGACAAGCCGATAACAAAAAGCACTACCGGCATGAACACCAACAAGCCGGGTTTCTTGATCAAAAGCACTTTCATCTCCTTATCTAGGCTACTTCACCATTAAGCTGGTAGTGCTCTAGAACCGTTAACCCGGTAAACCAAATATCTTCTAAAAATACTTTTAACTATCAACAAACAAATACACTTTACAATCTAACTTTAAGATCATTTTATCACACTCAAAAGATTAAATTTCTTATAAAGATAATTAATATATTTAATCATTAAGCAAATTAATTAATATTATTCAATTATCTCAATATAATCAAATAATACTTAATTTAATTATTCACCTGTTTTGTTCTCTCTAAAAACAACAATTTTAGATATATACTTTTTATTTTGTTCTCTTTAAAAACAACATTTTTAGATATATACTTTTTATTTTGTTCTCTTTAAAAACAATATGTTTAAATATATATTTTTTGTTTTGTTCTCATCAAAATCAACAAGTTTAATTATACACTTTTTGTTTTGTTCTCATCAAAATCAAATAATGAACCCTATGTTCAATAGCCTCTTCAAGCCCTTGCCTGTTTAGACACTCAAGCCTCTTTAAGTTATTACCTCTTCTGCCGCTCTAGCCTCTTCAAGCTCTCGACTCTTTTGGCGCTCCAACTTCTTCAGGCTTCAACCTTTTAAGGCCCTCTAGCCTCTTAAGGCCTTCGCTTTTTAAGGCATATCAATATTTACAAGTACACTAACTACTCCCGCCTTTCTTTTCTTCAAGCCTTTACTCCTTTAAGCATTCTAGCCTTTTCAAGCCTTATATTGCAAGCTTTTCTAGAGATCTCACAAAATCAACCTCCTTAAATACTCTCTTTGCCGACTCTGTTATCAAAGAGAGTGGGAGACAAATGTTAATAACAATTTTTATAAATGGGCCAAAGGCCTAAATTGATCATATAGATACTTAAACCCGACTCTAAGGGCTTATTCATTTATACGTATTCAATCACCTACTATAAATACCAGACTAAACCCTTAAGTATAGGGACCTTCTTCCATTCTCTCTTTTTTTTTTCCTAGTTACTTGACAATTCTCTCAACATGACAAGAGGGTTAACTTAGGTATCGAAGTGATCATGCTGAAGTACCCTCCGATACTTTCCGTAACCATTTTCTCATTTTGTAAGTATCCATACATCGAAATGAAAATCGCCTATCAATACGACAAATATAATTAATTACCATTTTCTATAAATACCCCATTCATATTCCCATTTGGATAGGAAAAAAATCACCATTAACACCATTACTTTGTCAAAATCTTGTCTTAAAGACTAAATACTTAACATCTCAAGAATTTTATCCCGTTATTTATCAATTGTAGAGTTCGATACCATCGTGCTTTTCCATATGTTACCATACGAGTTAAAGTCTTATTAAGATTACATAGTCCTCCTTCTTACACTTCTCTCCCGACCATCCCGCACGAGTCACTTAAGCCATTTTTCTAATTACTTATAGCGCAACTTCATACATAACACATAAGTAATCCTTACATCTGTATCCACACTCCTACAATATCTAAACATGAAAAGAATGAATATTCTTTCCTCACATACAAGCTTCTATAGAGATATATAGGAACAATCTTTTGTTTCACATTTAATTTATATCAATTAGATTTAAACTGTTAAAAATACAATTAGTTAAACAGTTTAAAGTTTAACAGTTCAAATCTAATGGATATAAAATCAAAATTGAGATGGAGAGATGAATAGCTTCCATAAAAAATACAAATTGAATTGTAGAGAAATCTCACATATTAAGGTGCTAAATAAATAAACTTTACATTATCTTATTAAAGTGTATAATCAATGTTTGAGATTGGAAAAAAGAAAAAAATTCTCATTTGGATGCTCTTTAAAATATCATACCATCAAGTTGGACTATTTTAATCCATGGTACGTTGACGTGGAAAAGTTAATCTGTAATTTAACAATAACTCAAAAGACTATCAGAAATTAGAAAGGCTAAAAGAAAAGGAAAGTTGTAAATCAAAATTGAACTTCTAGCTAAATGGTCATGTGGATCGTCCGAAAGATAAGGAGTGGCATCACCAGTCTTTCTTTCATCTAACACTGATCTATGTTCCAAATGGTGATACCTACCTCCATCCTATTATTTCGAAAAAGGAAAAAGGAAAAAAGAAAAAACACCAATGATTAGTATGACGAGAATATCAACCGACAGATGGATTTCAGACAATTTTAAACATGTTCAATTATCTTCAATTACCGTCATAGGGAGCATACAAACAATACAGCCATGTTATTCATACCAGCAATTTTGTCGACATAATTTTTAAAGAGATATAAAGTCCAATGGCATGCTTTCGCATAATATAGATGCTCATGCTCAGATTCAAGAAACCGCGTTAATGTCAGGTTGTATATAAAAACAAATGCCCAACGTGGAACGGCACAATGCTTAGGACAAAGCTGAGCTGACCGATGTCCAAACCCATTCGATGACAATACAAAACCCTACGTCCTATTGCGATGTCATGTCATTGTTTTGTACCTTACACAATGTCCTAAATGCACGTAAAATTGTCCACATAAAACCAAAATAAAGCGGCAAGATCGTAGTAAATAAGTGATATGAATTTTAACTTTTTAGTAAAACGAACCAAGTTCATATCATTCCTCTTCGACTTGTAATACTATTTATAAAAAAAAAAAAAAAGAAAGAAAGAAAGAAAGAAAGAAACATCAAGCTTCTGAATTTGTTTATATATTTTTTTTAAATTAATCTCTCGTGATAGAATAAATTAATTTACACCAAATAATTAGTCATACATAAGCTTTCATTTTCAATAACACATTTGATATATATTGCATAGGTACTACATAATTTTAAAATAGTCTTATTCGACGTTAACAAATTAATGTATTGACAAAATGACTTAATTAAGAATTGAAACACGTCGAATCCCCGTAAAACTTCGTATAAATCAGGACAAATTTTTAGCATTCTAGAAGGCCTTCAACGAGTAAAGAAATCTGATGTCCCTAAATTTCTCTATAAAGTTAAATTGAAAGATCCATGAACCTTGCTTTGGGATTGGAACAATGAGCACATTGTACTCTTGCCAGTTAATTATACGACTATACGGACACCGACAAACATATATCCGGCTGACTAGTTGCCATCCTCTCCAGTATTCGGCGGTTCGATCTAAACCGGTGCAGTTCAATCCTTGTTTAAACCCAATTTAATTCACTTTTAACCTTTAATCCTTTGATGTATCCAAATCAACTACTTAAATCAAATTTAACACTCATATATATAACCAAATTTGACTGACAATATCCATGGTGTTCATATCAATTGGGCTACAAGTAATGGAATGGATTCGCATATAAATATGCAAATACTAAGACCTTGAAGAATATTTCAATTTAACTTCAGAATAAATAGCCAAGAAAAATGAACAAAACCCAAGTTCTCAACAATATAATCAACTCGTAACTCTTAAGATCCCCAAAATGTCATGAATCCAAAATCAAATAGATAGAAATCCTCAATCTAATTCAGTACATAATAATCCCTAAATCTCTTTATTTTTCTCAACTCAATGATAAAAGACAACCAATCTAACCATATAAACTTAAAATCCGCCGAATCAATACTCCATAAGTCAGCGAATGCTATGATAGAAATTGATCGTCTACGTACAATCGTGAAAACCAATCGCGAAACGATCGATGATCGATACCCGGAATTTCCTACTTCTTTGATCCATTGGCTGCTACTGCAGCAGATTCACCAGAAGATGGGTTGAGCTCGTCCCAGGCTTCGATCCATGTGACCATGGCATCGGAGAGCTTGATGAAGTACTCATCAACCTTGCCTAGTTTGGCTTTGACCTGCTTCGAGATTTCAATGTAGCATTTCTGAACGGTGGTGCATTCCTTTGGGAGGGTGACTTGTTGGAAGAAGGGGATCAGTTCTTCTTGCCAGTAGATTCCTTTGTATTCCTTCTTCAGGTTCACAAATGGGTTGCTAGCTTTGCTGTGCCAGATGTAGGGCAAGCCCGTCTTCACCCCGAGTCCCAAATGATCACAGATCACCTGCAAAGGCAATGAAGCAACTGAATTCAGGTCTCGCAAACAATAGAAAAAGCAGTAGAAGCTATATCGTAACCATATATGCAGCAACACCATTTGTTTGATCTTAAGGTACCATGAATTTCAAAAGAATGCTACCTGTTTGATGACGATTAAGTGTAAGAATGAGTGTAAAGGTATACCTTGGTGCACCAACCAGCCCACATATCATCGTAGCGTCCAACGGGCTGACCATCACCCATGAGTCCAAAGTACATCGCAGGACCGATCAACTCACGGTTGAATGCCAAATTCATGCCACACATGGGAAAGAGAGTTCCCTTAGGAATGGTCATCACAGCATCTACATACCTGTCACAGTTAGGAATAAAGACATTAGACATCCTACAAGCAAAAACTCTTGATATTTACATCGAAAAATTGGTGCAAGGTACCTAGTGTTTCTCTCGCGTGGCTTGACAAGCTGAGTGGGTGCATCATAATCAGGGATGTTGAGCCAGAGCCCATGGGACACAGCAGTAGGGACACCCTCACGGAGACTAAAGGGGTATCCACGGACAAAGTCAGCTCCATCTCTGTAAGGATCGTACAGGGTGTTGAAGAAAAATGGTGTCGATGGACTCAAGAGGTTCTTGATGTGCTGCTCAAGTGCATTGATGTCCTTTCCAGTTGGATCTTTCGCAACCTGAAATTAGCCATATTGGCACGTTAGATCGCGTAAGGATGATCCCTTGATCTGAAATTCAGGGATAAAACTTGCAATTTCATCAGCAAATTCAAATTTGCGATTCAAAAAACGAACACACAATCCAGATCTCTCAAAATTGTTCACAATTTGCTGTTGTAATAGAACAAGCTACACCAGGAGAAAGGTCCTGGCTACTTTAAATATATATAAATCCAATGGTTTTAGTATTACAATCCAACATCGGACGGTTTTATTGTTAAAATACAAACCAGACAATTCTAGGGTCCTTTTTTGTTAATAATTTACATATCCCAAGTACTTTTTTTAAATAAGACATTCTGTCTTGTTTCAAATTTTTGTGATTCAAAACATTTTATCGTCCTAAAAAGTCCTCAGCTAACTAAACTAACAGTGTCAGAGAAAATCCGAACAACAAAATGAAGTCAGAACAATTTCATACAACCAAATTCATGAGATCAGATAGCACAGATCAGTCACAAGCCAGTCAAAGCAAGTGGATCTATGCAATGATAGCATAGATATAGATATATATATATATATATATATATATATATTATATATAAATATCAATTCCAAAATTACCCACAAGATAAAAGATCTAACCTTTCTCCTAAAAGAAAACAGTAGATCGTAACTCAAAATTGAAACCCAGAAAAAGAAATACAAAAAGGGGAAAAAAAAAAAGGACCAAAAATCCAGTTGAACAGTGTTTTCAAACCTCTATCCACAACCCAGAAAACTCAAAAACAAAGATCCCAACTTTATCAAGAAATCCCACAAAACCCAGATCAAACCGAAACATTTCGACTACAGAACCACTTATAGTCTCAAATTCACCGACATAGCACTACCTATCTCAAAGTTGACTCGAATTTGAAAGAATCCCAACATTTAAGATCAAAACTTTAACAATAACCCAGATCAAAAACCAAAATTCTCAACTCAAAAACCATCATAACAAAAACTCTTAGGATTATACTTACAAAGCAGTCGTCATCAATAGTATAGACGTACTTCTTCTTTGAAACCATGTACCCAAAGCATCTACAAGCAGAATCCTTAAACGAAATGCAAGAAGCCTTAGGACCCAGTATTCTGTTAATATCATTCCTGTTGTGGAGTTCATAGTCAAAGCCTTCAGGGACTTTAATGGTCTTTGAAGGGTCACCATCCTGAACAATGATCAGATGGTATGACTGGAAAAATGGCCTCCACATCTCGAGGAAATCGAGGTTTCGAATTGTTGGTATGACGATGTCGAGCTCATCTTTCAGAAGTGGTGTTGGGGTTACACTGGAGGAAGCCATTCTTGTGCCACAGGGGAAGAGATAGAGAGAGAAATGGGTTTTGGGATTCAAATTTTTTTAATAACTGGGGGAGGAGGAAAGTGGGGTTTATATTTGAAGAGAGGTCAAGGGTGTGGGATGAGAGAGGGTGTGTCATTGGTGTAATTGGGTGATTGCCACGTTGGGGGGCTTTATCATAAAGCAATCCGCCAATTAAGGTTATGTTTTCGTCCCGCGGTCCCCGTTGAAGGTGAATCGAATTCCCAACCCACAGTCCCACACCAACCTCACCTTACGATGAGAGCCTCCATCCCTTTTAATGGAGCTAATTTGTTGAGATTTCAACTTTTACGCTTTGTTTAGATTGAAGGAAATAAAAAAGGAAGAAAAGAAATTAAGGAAGAAACTTTTTTTCCTAATACTTTCTTTTTATTTAGAGAAAGAAGGAAAAGTAAAGAAAAAAAAATTATTCAAAATTTTCTATTAGCTACAACAAAAACCTTTCTTTTCAATTTGAAAAGAATTAGGAAGGAAAATATTTAAACTTACTTAAATAATTTAAAAGGCATTATGAAATTTTAAGAGCATTTTGACACTTTACCAAGTTCTAAAAAAATCTAATATGCTTTCCATCTACAATCATTTCTTCCTATTTTCTTTTTATCCAAACAAATATTTTTCTTCCACTTTTATAAGCCCTACAATTAGGTGTTCAAAATTCGATATATAAAACTTAAAGTAATCTAATTAAGTCCAAATTTTATAATGAAGTTAAGAATATTAGTAAAAATAATCCCATAAATTTGAAATTAAGAAAATAAATAAGAAAAAATTATAATATTAAGTTATACGTATATTACTTATTATTTATCGAAAACGCGTAAAACGAATTCCGATAATTAACAAATCAATAAAGATAAATTATATGTACATTAAAAATTATAAAATAATATTTAAGAGTATTTATTTGTACTATATATGTATTAATGTATAATTAAAAATACCCAAAATTACTTAAAATACTTAGAATATGCTAAAATAATACTAAATAATTAAGAAAAATTCATAAAAAAATCAAGAAAATTATTAGAAAATGTGGAATGATTTGAAAATGGGGCATGGCAAGCTAAGATTTAGTATGGGAAATTAACCAATAGAATTTAACCAACTAGAAAATGAAAAAAAAAAAAAAGAAGAAGAAGAAGAAAATAAGGACACTTGGCAATTAAAAAAAAAAAAAAAAACCTTAAACCCTTCTATAAAAATCAGAAGATCCCCACCAAAACTTAGTTTAGTCAATTAGGAAGTTAGAAAAAAATAGAAAGAGGTGAAAAGATGAGAGAAACTAATTTTACTAAAAATAAACAAAATATAGTGCAAATAAGATATCAGGAAGGAACCTACACAACACGACCACTTGGAAAGAGATGGCCACCACCACTTGATATCAAATCCATTGCCGGGGGGGCTGCTGATAATGATAGAGCTACCACTAGTGGCTAGAAGCAATCTAAACGGTGAGTTTAATTTATTTCTCGATTTTTGTCTAATTTGTTAAAAATATCAAATTAATATGAAAAATTATGAAAATTGGTAGTTTAGAGTATTTTTGTATGTAAATTTAGGAAAAAAATATCAATTTGATAAAATTAAGTCTTGGGATATATTGTTATTAAGAAATCACTAAATTCGATGTAGTTTTTTATTTAGATTTAATGACCTTAATAATGTAGTTTTAACCTCAAAATTTTTTTTGTAGATTATTTAGGGTATTCATAACAGTACTATGAAGAGATTTTTGAAAAATTAATTATGTAAAATTTTACTTAATTTTTAAGCCTTAAAATTATAGATAAAATACTATATTTTAAGTTAATTTTATGATTTAAGGTTAAGTTGGTATAAATACTAATTTAGTATATAATTAGGTGTCTTGGAATATTATTTACTGATGTCGTATGCTATTGGTGGTGTTTGAGGAGTTAGTTGCATGTATTATGTGTAATATGTAATAAATATGTGTAAATAAATAATAGATAAAACGGTATGTTTAAGTTAGTTTGGTGATTTAGGGTAATTAGGTATAAATTCTTATTTAAGATATAATTAAATATTTTTATATGTTTTTTAGTGATGAACTATGATAAAAGTAGTGTTAGAAATGTTAGNCATGGCAAGATCTTAATGGCGTAAGGTAATTATATTGCTTCAGATCTCAATAACCGTTAGGTGATGTAAGAGGCTTATAAATACTATTTAGGCTATCATTTCTCACACTTTACACACCTTATGCTCTTTAATTTGCCTTGTAAATTCTTTTCTTTGGTATTCTTTCCTTCTTTGTTTTCTTTGTTCAGTTACTCTCATCAATGCAACCATGTCACACTCCATCAATTCTTGCAACTTAGGTTCGACTAATTAAGATCTTACATCTTTTAAGTCGGAAGAGGGTAGGGAACCTATTACCCCTGCAATGATCGTTGGTAAGTCTTCTACAACACCGGTGTACACAGAGGAGGAGGTTATGAGGGATTTAGAAGTAGAGATTGATAGGATGGTGCTTATTAATCCCATCCCTTGTGATATGTATCCACCTAATGGGGCAAAGGAAAAAAGAGCCTATTAATTTATTTGAAGGTTTGGAGGTTGGTCCAGTACCAAATAGCTATGTTAGTAATTGTAAGTCGGCTAATATAAATTACTGTTTGAAAAATTATTTCATTGATAGTTTAATGGGTATGACACTTTGAGTGCCAACCATTACTGAGAGGGTTACACTTTTGTCTAGAAGGTGTTTCGCGATATATGAGAAGTGTTTTGAATTTGGAATGCACTTCCCTTTTATCGAATTTGAGAAAGAGTTATTCAACTACACTAGGTTTGTCTTGCTTAGATCTCTCTAAATGGATGGATAATTTTGAGGTTATTTTAGGCCTTATGTGAGTATCTGATAATGTAGGCAACTCAGTAACTTTTTAGGACATTTTTTTTATGGAAGAGCATTAATGGGTGGATGCTTCTACAGAATCGCCTAAAAAAAGAAGTTATTTTGTAGTCTGGATTCTTTCGTTGAGTTTTGGAAAAATGAATTCATGGTGGTGGAGTTATTCAATGAGGCCGACTTTTAGACTTGTTGGACCCTATCGATTTGCACTAAAGTGATCAGGAAGCTTGGTGTAAGTGACACTAAGGCGATGATGGAGATTAATACCTTTATGGCCTTGAGGCATGAGGAGTTGATCGACTCAATGGTCACAGTAGACAAGTATTTCTTTGAGCTGATCTCAAAGCTATTCCTTGGTATGGAGAAGGCTATGATGAAAAGTAGCTAAGAGGTATGGGGTCAAGATCTGACGTGTTTGGTGTAAACCCTACAACCAGTTACTCTAGGTTTCGATCGGCTGAAAGATTCGATCAAACTTAAATTATAAGTAAAGTTAGAAATATTAGTAAAAATGATCCCGTAAGTTCAAATTTAAGAAAATAAGCAATAAAATAAAATACTATAAAAATTTCAAATTTTAAATATATAACTCGTTATTTATCGAAAATGTATAAAATGTATTCTAATAATTAACGAATCGCTAGAGATAAATTATATGTATACAAAAAATCATAAAATGACCTAAATAATATTTAGGAATATTTATTTATACTATATATGAATTTATATGTAGGTAGAAATACGCGTAATTACTTAAAATACGCAAAATGTACTAAAATAATACTAAATAATTAAAGAAAATTCATAATTAATTAAGGAAAAATAAAGAAAAATCAGAAAAAATAAGGAATGATCCAAAATTGTGTCGTGGCAGCTAGGGAAAATAAGAAAAAAATCAGCCAATTAAATTAGAGCAACACAAAAGCCAAAAATTAAGGGATTTGGGCAATGTCTTGTCCAATTTAATGTACATTAATTACCACAAAGCTTTATAAATAGGGAAAAAAATCACAAAGCTCATTTGGACAGTTTGGAGAGTGAGAAAAATAGAGAGAGGCAAAATTGAGAGAAAAATTAAGGTTAGAAAAAAAAAATAGGAAAAACTGTGCAATTAGGGCTTTAAAAGGGAACCCACACTAGACGAGCACCTGGGAGTGGACGGCCACCACCACCATACAGTGATGGCAGCACCTAGACCGGCCGACAAGGCCACGACGGTCGGCGGTGGCCGGAGTCACCTAGAACAGTGAGTCCGATTTCTAGCCCGATTTTGTGTAATTTTGTAAAAAATAGTAAATATTCTTAGAAAATTATGAATTTTGTTATTCTGAAATATTTTTGTATGTATTTTTTAGAAAAAATATTATTTTGATGAAAATATGTTCCGTAATATGAAATCCTTAAGAAATCGTGCAAAACCAAGCATGTTTTGGTTTAAAAAAAAATGACCTTAGGAGTGTAGTTTTGAATCCAAAATTTTTTTGTAAACAACTTAGATGATATAGAATAGTGCTATGAAGCTCGTTTTCAAAAATTAATTTTCAAAAATTTTAGATAATTTTTAGGCCTTAAAATGAGGCATAAAATGGGTAATTTAGGGTTAATTAAGTAATTAAATGGTTAATTACTGATTTAGTGAATAATTATATGTTTTAGAATGTTAAAATCTGATGAAGTATGATACTTGTAGCATTTAGGGTTTTAGATGTAATTATTAGGTTAATTATGTAGTAAATGAGTAATAAGGAAAAATAGTAAATTTTAAGTTAATTTTGTAAATTAGGGTAATTAGGTGTAAAATCTGATTTATGATGAATTTAGATATTTTGAAATGATAATTAATGTTGGGAGATAGCAATTAGAGTGATAAAA
Source organism: Lumnitzera littorea (assembly GCA_024138015.1). Taxonomy (NCBI): domain Eukaryota; kingdom Viridiplantae; phylum Streptophyta; class Magnoliopsida; order Myrtales; family Combretaceae; genus Lumnitzera; species Lumnitzera littorea. The sequence goes on from JAMXBB010000002.1 coordinate 117,431,806, forward strand.
ATATTAGATGTGTATTATGTACATAATAAGTAATAGTACATAATACACAATTATTGAAAATATAATGAATGGAAAATATTATGATAAAAATTGATATTATATAAATAATAGGGATATATAATAAAACTGATAGAAAACTTAAATTTATGTAATTATATGAAAGATGTAAAAATTTCTCACATCAGGAGTAAATTCGGTATACTAATAAAGATTTAAGTGTACCGGATATAATAAAATACTAATTAGATGTAGTGATGGTATTTAGGAGATCGGAAAGTAATGTGATTAATTTTACATTATGAGTTGAAACGAATTTCTAGAGTTTGAGTATAAAACAATACTTAGAAATTGAACTAGAATCTAATTTAGAAAAATTGATGCGGAAACCAAACGCGAACCTAACCCCAAACCTAGAATAATTGTAAAAGACTTAAGACCTAGATAATTAAGCATATTAAACCCTAAACAAAACATAACAATAAGTGTTATAGGATAAAACGAACCTATAATAGTTATATGAAAAACTGAAACCCTGTTTGTGTTATAGGGATGATCGGCGATGACCTAAGCAAGTCGGACCTCGAGTGAGTGAGCGAGAAGTCAAGGTAAGTTGGGATTAATACATTGTTATATTTTGGAGGCTTGAGATTATACTTGATTGTGCTTGTTAGATAGTTAGTTGTGAGCATGTGCTTGATTATGAGTAACGTTATGATTCTGTTTATTGTTCTGGCATGTATTGTATGATTTGTATAAAATGAATGATCACCCTAAACTGGACTTAATCAAATATACGACTTGTAATCATAGTCGGTCTTGCATGGCAACCCATTAGGGGAAACCTAGGATTCTCCAGCCAAATATCGACCCCTTCGAAAGGGATAGTACGGGATAGTACGGGATTGTAAAAAGTCCTTTCTTCATCCTTAGTCGAACTAAGTGATAGGTGAGGAGGTTGCGGCGAGGGTGAAGTCAATGGTTCAAAGGTAGTCGTGAGAGGAGCGAGGTCTCCATTACACAAGCTTGGGTTTAATCGTGAGCTGTTGCATTAATGGCAACTCCTCAACCCGGATTAGAGAGGGCAAAATTTCTCTAATCTCACAACAGGCCGGACAACGTCATGCAATGACATTTGCTTAAACATGCATTGCACCTAATAAGTTGGTTGATAACCTTGTTGTGTTTATGGTATAGTTTTAAGTCCTCCATCCTAACTTACTGAGCTGTGGTTGCTCACATCCCTATAAATGTCGTGCAAGTGCTGATTAAGAAGCGGCAAACAACTACTCTGAAGCTAGCAATTGCCGGATCCTAGGGAGTGAGGAAAAACATTTGAAGAATAAACACATATTTTTAAGGTTTAAGCTTTTACTTTAGAATTTTTCATTTCTGAATAAATAATAACTAGGAAATATATTACAAAGAAATATTGTAAACGATAATTGTAATAACTGAATTATAGTATATATATATATATATATTTCCTCACATTCTTAAGTAAATGATTTATTTAAATTACAAACTGTTTACTTCAAAGCAGGTTAGTCGTAGACGCCTTGTGTAGATCAAGTCTAAGATAATGGTTGTAAGGCCAACTTCTATCTTAGAATGGTTTACACGATGGGGTTGTTGCGACTCTACCACTTCAGGGCGTAACATTATATGAAAAATGTAAGTTATTCTCACAACGAGAGCAAATTCGGCAATTAAATTAGAAATAGCGTGTACTATATCAACTAAAATACTGGCTAAGAGCTAAAACGAAGATTTAAGATACTTAAGTATAGTTAAATGAATTTCATATATTAGTTTAGGAGAAATTTTTAGGGTTTACAAATAAAAACAGTAATCAGAAGTTAAAATAAAACTTAATTCAAAAACAAATTCAGATATCAAATCAAAAACTAGTTTAGTCATAAGAAATATAAAACTTGAATAATTGAGTAAAATTATAGTTTTAAACTAAAAATTAATGTTTAAGCTTATATATATATACATACACATACATATCTATGAGTGATTATGTTAAAATATGGACAATTTCGAATCAAAATCTGATTCAAAAGCAAAATCAAAATTAGGGCTAATAGAAGTAAATTAGAGAGTAAGTCAAAAACCTAAACCAAATGTTATATCCACTAAAATAAACCATGAGAAAAGGTTAGAAGGCATTTATAAGACTTGTAAATAAAGGATACTCAAAAGGTAAACTAGAACCTGATTCAAAGGCTAAATCAAAATCGGCATAAGAAGCAAATTCAGAACTTGGCTAAATAAGAGGAGTAATTTCTAGAGACTTAGACTTACATAACTAAATGTAGTAAGACCCTAAATTAAAGATAATAATAATCTAAATTACATAATAAAATATATTTATGATATTTATATAAGAACTAAAACAACATTCATTTTATAGGGATTATCAGTGACGGTCTCCTACAAGTCACATCTTGAGTAAGCAAGTGAAAAGTCCAGGTAGGTTTGGGATTAATATATAATTGTATTTCAAAGTATTCGAAAGCATAAGGTTATACTTGTTTATATTAGTAAGTAGTTTGATTATACGCATGCCTATATATACGTGTTCTTAAATGTATTTTACACTATTGGCTTATTGTACTGATTTGCAATTGTTTTGTATTGCATGATATGAACTAATTACCTTAACTAGACTTAATTAGATATATGACTTGTAATTCTATATCAAACCTATACAGTAACCCATTAGAGGAAACGTTTAAGGTTCTCCGACTAAATACTGATCTCTTCAAAAGGGATAGTACTGAATATTATAATTAATTATTTCTTCATCCTTAATCAAACTAAGTCATAGGTGAACGTAGTGATTCGAAGGTAGTTGTGAGAGGAGCTGTGTATCTATTACATAAACTTGGGTTTGGTCATGAGTTATTGAAATGTATGCTAAACTCCTCCACCTTGATTAGAACTAGTGTAATTACTCTAATCTCACAACGAACTAGATAATATCATGCAATAGCATTTACTTGTTGCGTTATATTAAAATAATTAGTTGATAACCCTATTTGTGTTTAAGGTATAGTTTTAAATCTTTATCCCAACTTACTGAGCGGTTGGTTGCTTATATCCCTATAGATGTTGTTGTAAGTGCTAGAGAGAAAGTAACTTTATAATTACCCAAAAGCTAGCAATTATTGAATCTTAGGGAGTAAAGATATAAAATTGAGGATCAATCACACTCTTCAAGTTGGGGGTCTTATCTTTAAATCTTTTAATATATATTTATGTATTAATTGAGTAAAGTGAGATTAAGTTACTAAATCTTGTATATAGTCTCAGGTTATTTAAATCTTAATATGTATTCTTTATATTTACGTAGGTAATTAATATGTTTAATTTATAAATTGTTTACTTCAAAGCGGGTTAATCGTAAGTGCCTTATGTAAATAAGGTATAAAATAGTGGCAGTAAGATCAGCTTCTATCATATAATAATTTACATGATGAAACTGTTATGACTCTACTACTTTAGGATGTAATAATTTTCATTTCCCTTTGTTTCCTTTCTTCCAATTTCTTTCTCTCATCCTAAACATAGTGTTAACGCCATGCTAGAACCCTTATGCATAGTTAATAAGGGTTTAAATGAGCTAATCAATCTTGCAAACTATTCAAATTTCACTTGATTTTTGATTGAGTTCAATTTGATAACATTTGAATCAAGTTTTTTTGGGTAATATATTTGAATCAAGTTTGAGTTTAACCTTTTTCAATAGTTTATTAAGTCAAGCTTGAATTTACAATACCCAAGTTAACTAACTTACACATCATATAAAGCTCGAATCATATATATATATGTGTGTGTGTGTGTGTGTGTGTGTGTGTTAGTTGAGTTTGAATCAAAATTAAATGTTAATTTATTTTAATTTAAAAAAATATAAAGAAGTCTAGTTAAATAAGTCTAATCAAGTCAAGTTCAAACTTATTGATTACCATTTCACATCGAACTCGTGTTGGTGTGAAATAGAAGTTCCCTAACACTCAAGGCTGGAAAAGAGAATTAACTTAGATGGCTTTATCTAATTGACCCAAAAAATTAAAAAGTTCTCAACTTTCTATCACAACAAACTTTCATCGTAGTTGTTGTTGGCCATCTCAATCATCTGATGTCATTGAAATTCCTCTAAATGAAGCTCCAATTACACCTTTCTAAGAATTGAGTTTCATGGTGAATTTTCTTAATGTGTCAAAGGTTTCTCACGGGTCCTCGAGGTGACGATTAGGTTATGATAAAGATTTAAACTCTCCAGTTAGAGCATTGATGACATGGTAGCATTATTGACATTGACCATGACTCGAACCTTAATTCCTTAATAAACTCTTAATACTTCTAAAAAATCCTCATTTTCTTGCTTTATGTCCAATGACCTACAATAGGTAGTAGATCTACAAAGAATATCCCTTATATTGCTGTTGTTTCTCCTTAAGGTTCTTTTACATAACCCTTTGTGTCTTCAAATGAAGATTTTTGGATCAAAGTTGCTGGATTTAGTTCATGTCATAATGTCTCTAACAATCCTTAATAATTATAATATGAAATTTTTATTTATCTTAACTATATGGCCACTATAACCTTTTAAAATTTTGATTTTCATGCAAAAATATATTAATTAGATTTTGATGGAAAACTAATTAATAACTAGATTATTTTGTTGATAGGGTCGTTTAGCTCATTAACTAACCATTAATGTAATAGAAAATTCAACAGTTAAATAATTAATTAACGATTATAGACATACTATAAAGCTCTAAAACTTTTATTTAGCCAAAATATAAATTCAATCAATTAGAGAATCAAACAATTATTCATAGTAGAGTTAACATGTATTCATAGTAGAGTTAACATGAAAAGGGAAATATTTTTTAGTAGTTCTAAGTATTAAAGCTAGGATATTTTTGTTTCTGATTATTTAAAAAACAAAAGAAAAGTTCTATCATGAGATGCTTGACCATGTGAGTAGCATTGTGGTCAATAGTAGTAATGTTTAATCAAGCTTCTCATGAGAGTAATTTATATGAAGGTATGATTGGAATAGGAGAAAAATCTATCACTTGAAATTATATTTTTTAAAATAGTAATGATGAATAGTGATAAAAGAAATTAAGAAAGTATTAATCTTTCTCAATTTGGCTCATATACTAAAAAAAGTCTTTTCTGAACTTAGATCTAAAAAAGAAGCCCATTTTGGATCCACTAAGCTATTTATCATCATCTAATTCGATGAATGGTAGCAATTTAGCAGCGACTAACTTTTCTAAATAGCCAATCTTTGTCCTTATTTAGAGATGGAGAATTTTGCACTAATACAATCATTTTACTGGACTCTCTTCTTAAAAAATCAAACAACCATATAATTGATGAATACAACACCGTTTATTATGCTATTTGAATCCTTCATCTGTTATATCACAAGTTAGATCCATTAAAACTTATTTATCCTCGCTATCACTTATTTCCTAATCTATCTTGGATATCATCCATGTCATTTCCTCTTAAGCTTTGTACAGCATGATCACAGCATATATATGGTTTTTAATGAGATTTTTTGTAATAAATGGCTATTCATTACAACGCCAACGCCTACAATTATCTTTGCAATGAATGGCTATTCATTTTTTAATGAGATTTTCCCGCTTTGCTAAATTGCTATTTATTCAATTAAAATATAATAATAGACTTTGTTTAGGGAACAGAACGGGAGTAAATATAGCTATTCCCCTCCTGTTTCTATGAAGCGAATACATTGTTAATGCTTTCTTAAATTGAAGGAAAGATCGTAAAAAACTTACACAAAATTATATATCAGTCCTCATTCATAATTCTCGGGCTGATGTTTCTTTTAAAAAAAAAAATTAAGTTTTTGTGAAGTTTCCCTTATTCATAAACTTATTTGCCTTAACTTAATTAGGGGGATCAACATGTATATGCTTGCCTTAAACCAAAAAAGAAAAAAAAAAACCCCTATCCTTAGTGGATGTTCCCTCTTGTCTCCATATTAACTAAATGTTACTATATATATATATATATGATGATTATGTAATTCTAACGGCATATACATAGGTACATATGTACATATTTATATTATTTATATAGACTTATCTAGAATATAAATAAAAATAGATTAGAATAACTTTCACAATAAATCATGAGGTTATTTAGAAAAAATATATAAGTAATTTTATATATTACTCTCAAAGATATAGCAGTCATGGTAGAAGTGGATCCACTAAAGCATTTTAGATAAAGTCAACATTACCTAAATTTTTGAAATATCTTATTATATTATCAAGATGTCATTTTTTTCTCTTCTAATCTCAATCATTAGTTAAAGTCATTGTAAACTAATAATATCATAATTAATTTTCTATTGAGATAGATTATGATGCAGATCTCACCTCATTTAAGTAGTAGTATAGTTAACAAAAAAAAAAAATTCAACCATTAACTATTTATGTATTTAATTTTAGAAAGATAATTTTAGAAGATGCAACTTTTCGCCGGGGAAAATAACCGATGTAAGTAAAGTAATTGTAATTCTGCACATAAATTGGCACGTGGAAGGACCAGCGCCCGGCGGTAAGGGGACCAGTGTAGTAAATCTAGGGCTAGCCTTAGCGAAGGAGACGTGACGCGTCTGAGAATTCACGGCGAAATTGTGCGACTCTTTCAAAGTTGCCGGTTTGGTCTTCATTTATGTCTTAAAGTCTTCTTCTCTTTTACCCGAAAGTGCAGGAAGGTTAGCGATATATTTGACAAGGTCCTAACTAATCTCACTATCTTCAAAATTAATAAATGATTATGAATAAAAATGAGACCGACAACTTCATAGTGGATTTAATGATCACATATATACTTGCAAAAGTAAACTTTTCAATGCTTAGATAGCAATTTAAAAATACCATGACCAATAGATCCTTTATTTTGACTATCGATATTTTATTGCTTAACGGGAACGTGCACCTATAATATTCATACTCCAAGTAAAAATTTTAATTAATTAATTAATTAAGTAATATATAAAAATAATTTGCTAGGATATGGTAGTTTTCCTTTATGAGCGAGATCAAAGAGAAAATTAGTTAAGTAAAATAGAATATAAAATAGATTTAAATAATATACTTAAAATATCAAACAACACATCAATGATATTAAGATGTCATGAGAATTAATAAATAATGTGAAAATTTCAATAAAATTTTGATGCATGAAAATATAATTAGTATTTTTCAAAATATATATCCCTTCATTATTAGATATTTAAATATTATTAATACTTACATGTCGTTCATCGGTTGATATAGAGTATTAATACCATTGAATCTTTTTTTTAAAGAGAGCTTAATGTCATCAATAATAAATGATTATTTCATTAAAAGTATCTTTGGACACTTGTTAGATGCCTACAAGATAGTATATTATATTAATATTTGTTTTATATTAGTCATACATTTTACAAGAAAATAAATGTATGAAAACATGAAATATTTTCCTTATTTCAAAGCATATATTTTTCAATTAGTAGTTATTGATTTTCATTGATTATTCGTTCGAGTTTCATTGAAACTTCATAAACGCTGGAATCAAGGCGTATATTTTTCAATTAGTAGTTATTATGTAATAACGTACTATACCTTAAAATTATTGAATTTTAATGAATAAATCTGATTTGGTAGGAGGGTTCTGCAATTTCTTTTCTTTAGGAGAGGGGAAGAGTAAGTTATTGATAATGGAAAGCTCAAATACATTTATTATGATTACATCCACTTCAATTACTCTAATCACAGCTACTTTTAATTTAGATATAACTGCGTTCAATAAAAACTATTCAAACAAAATAGAATACCACTATAAGGTATTTTACCTTGATGACGAAGAAAAAATAGATAGAACATCTTACCGGAATCAAAGCATATGTTTTTCGGTGTAAAATCATAGCGTATGTATTGAACAAGCAACTTCAGAAATGTATGGCCTGAATAATACATAATAAAATATTTCTTTTTTTTTTCTTCTTCTTATTTTTATTTTTGGCCAAGCGTAATAAAATATTTCAAACTGGTGGATTTATGCTGGTGCAAAATTAACAAAATAGGAAAGTGCTCGATACCAAAGTCCAAACTATAAAACGTTATAAGTCGTGAGCGGATGGGCTGTTGTTACTCCGATTTTATTTCGATACTCGTCCTTTTCAAAATATTTTGTTAAAATAAGACACATATAATATTACAAAATTAATCAGCTTCATATAATGAGTATAATACTCCAGCAAATATTTAAACATTCAGATGATAGGATATTCTGCATAATTATTTAAAGTATCTATATAATTAAATTAAAAGAACATTATTTGACTTTATGCACACTTTATATATTAGTAAAGTTAAAATTTAATCCACCCTAAGTATAGGGAATGAAAGGAATTATCGACTTAGTGCGTAGTTTATTTACAAGCAAACTTTTTGGCGTAGCAAATATTTTATAAATATTCTATAAATATCAGATTACCATAGATTACAAGTTATTTAATTGTTATATTGAACAATTTTATCTATTACGCACTGCAAATAGTGCATATATATGAAAGGTTAAAAAATAAAAGTTACAATTAAAATAAAGCTTACTCATGCCTTAAAATGAATTAGATGGAAACTATCCGTTAACTTTAAATGAGTTTAACTTCAATTAAGTTTGAACTTGTTAAATAGCATTTCTAGCAAAACTTCACCGTAAAAAATTTTATGCTAAACTCGAGTTTTCCATTCACAAATTAAACTTAAACTGGGATGGGGGTTTGTTTATGCCCTTATATCACGGATTTGGCCAATTCTTTGGCTTGTGTTAGATCACTAATTACTTCCACGACACTAAGTCTTCCATGTGTACATGAGAAATACACGTTTTAGTCTACTTTCAATGTTTGATCTCGTTATTCATGTACTGAAACATCCTAGGGTGGTGCTTTGGTCGTGGAGGATGGGTTTGGCATTGAATCATCAGTGATTGAGACCAAAGACAAAAATTATAATAAAACGGTCAATGGAACTAAGTTAGGACTCTCGCCATTATGGAAAAACAAGGTGAGGAAAGAGAATATAAACGTGAAGTTGGACGAGTAGCATGTGAAGAAATGGTTTTCTATAAGAGTAAGTACAAACAATGCCGTGAACGTGAAATGTCATCAACAAAACTTGGACAAATATACAGATTTAGTATAATTGTAGGAATCACTATCTTCTTCATTTACATTTTCTGATTTCCTTTCAATTTTTATTAAGATATTGTTACGTATAATGAATAGTTGAATTACAATAGATAATAGATAACGTCACAATAATATAATAAAACTATTCAAAAATCTAAATAATTTCTATGGCAGAGTCATAAATTGAGATGTTCAATTTTTAGTGAGCTCACTAGAGTGAGAATCCTCCGTGTTTTTGCTAAAATTTAATTAGATACTCCATGTTTATATCGAAATTTATTAAGTCTCTATATATAAATCCTTACGGTCTCCCGTAACTAATGGCCGGATTTGTGAATGATTCATCATTTAACATATAAAAGGCTTGATTGCATTCAATCAAAGACATAGAGAATTTAAATGTCTAAACATACCAAACTTAACTAAATTCGGGCATAATCATAACTGGATTCTAATGAATCGCTAAGAAAGGAAAATATTTAACCTAATAAACATCTTTTAAGATATTCCACGGTCCATGCTCTTTTGAATCTAACATGAAAATTGTGCTCACCAAACACAACCTATAATCTTCTAATTAACGGTAAGTAGCTACAAGGTAGATAAGATGGATAACGTGCGGTGCCTTATTTGTAGCCTCGTCTGTTTAAGTACCAATTCTCAAGTTTTAGTATTGAAATTTACTCTATAATACTGTAGAATCATTTTGAAACTTATATCCCATAAAATCCGTACGATACAAAAGAGCAACCTATGAAACTTGTAAATTTTTCTTATGTCTCCATAGATTTTAAGTCTGTAATATATAAAAAAAAAAAAACAAGTAATTGATATATGATATTATAAGTTGTTCCTTTTGTAAAACCTCTAGAACCTCTAGCAAAACTTATGATATCAAAAAACAAATTTTTTTTATCTTTGCTATTTCATTACGTGATATTGAATAAAACCTATGAAAACTTTAACACATTAGAATGAAAATTATCGTTTACTTAAGTTAAATATCGTAAATAAATTAGTGATAAGTTTATACGTATTTTTGTATTCATTAGCCACGAAAAGGACTTCTATAGAACTTAGAAGATCAAGCACATACAATCGAATTACACTGCAAAACACTCATCTAGGAAATTAAAATAGTACAAGTTCTTCCAAAATAAAAATTTTCCAATAGCTACCTTAGGTAACATAAAAGTGATATTAGGGAAAAGAAAAAAAAAAAAAAAGAAGAAGAAGAAGAGAGAGAGAGTAAGAAATAGCACATCCCCATGACCTTTACCTTATACATGTTATTATATATTATATTATTTAATAAATTTTTTAAGCTAGATATTGGATATACAAAACCTATACCTTATATACTTTAGAGTACATGTTCTAAGTTGTATATAGGGTATAAAGATATTACATTAGTATGTGAAAATAAAATCTAAAAAATTACTATCTAAAACTTATCTTGTAACTCTTAAAATTCACATTATTTATAGTTGAGTAGGGTATAAATGGATATATATATATATATATATATATATATATGAGAAAGTTACCTGTTTACCTTTACTTCTCACATTGAACTCCTCTCCCCTCAATTATTATAAGTATGTAATATGAAGCTTGGTGATGGATGAGTTTATAATTGAGTGTATGTGACGACAGATTGTTGATGAAAGGGACGAATGGAAGATAGAAAGAAGTGGATGAATTTAGGACTTTGTTTATATGCTGCAAACTTTAGAAATAAACTAATAAACAGAAAAATCAATCGCCGGATTCCAAATATGGCAGAATTGAGGCAAAATATACTTGTATTCCTTTACCTTTTTCTTTTCCCCCTTTTTTCAACAATTACAATGGTCTACATATATGTGATTTTTTTTTTTTTTTTTTTTTTTACCACCAGGTCTACATATATATGTTATTGTCTCTATTTTAGATGGTGATGATAAATTTAGTATTCCTCATGTCAAATCATAATAGAAAAATATTCTAGGCTACAAGTGCATTCCTATACGTCAACATATGTTTTTTACTACTCTACTTTTTGAATTGTTTGAATAAGGTTGAATATTTGGACTGGGCCAAGTAAGTAGACCTCAGTCTCCTTCATTTTACTGGATAAAATAATCCGTGGATTTGCCTAGCCTAACGCCAATGCATAACAACCCGTATCTATCTCCAGCTTTCTTGGAAATAATAATAAAACCGATTGACAAAAATCTACTTGTATTTCTCTTGATCGAGTTGTAACTCATTAACTCCAATTGATACACATATTGGCATTGTCTCTTCTTGGCCAATATAAAAATTACTATCTGAATTTTAAGTGTTTTATAAATTTTACACCTGAAATTTAAAGTTTTTAGAAGTCAAATCTTGTTAAATTTTTAGTTATTAACTTTAATATCTTATCTACACCTATACAATTGTTTATCATATCATCTTTTAACTACATAATGGAGGTTGTAACTTTAATATCTTATTTACTCCTTGTTCATTTTTAGTTTCTTCGTTAGCTCCCTATTGTATTCCACTCCCACGCTACCCTTTACAATATTTTTATATATGTAAACGATGATTTGCACGTAATCAATCATTTTGCCCTTAATTATTATACCTATTGCCACCAAGTTAGCAAATACTCCATACAATAATCATATTCCACTCTTTATAATTATCACTTATGACCAACATAACATAATTATACGATACCTATCTTCAAAAGGACCTTCATCGAGTACATTACTCACATTATTTAAACAATATTTCTCCCATGATTTTCAACAACTGGCTATAATCTTTCTAAGCTACTACGACGACTTAAAGAAAATCGAAGCAATTTATGCAAAGTAAGCACAAATTTTTTTCACACAATGTAAATAACTAAATGTACTAAAATTTTATTTAAAAAATTACACAATAACAAAAAAAAAAAAAGAAAATAGTTCAAAGGATGGGTGAAATGACACTAACCAATTCTTGCAAAAATAGGAGTATCTAAGCACCAATAGATAAGTAAGATAGAGAATTTCACATCTGAAAATATATTGGAGAGAGGATTTGTGAGTGTAAAAATGAGGAGTGCGGTTGAGTTTGAGGGTATATATAGGAGAATTAAAGTCGCATGGAGGATAGACAACTTAAGAGTAAATTTCGTTCCAAACTGAAGTCACATGCAATAATATCTTTTACCCGAAGCTTATTTTCATACTATTTTTTAGCAAGTACCCTAATGGAGTACTAAACTCCACCACCACTTACATTCACCATCAATTACTATCACCATCTCTAGCAAACTTACCATGAACATCCACATACGAAAATAATGAGGCTTTTCTTGGAAAATCTCCCAATCCGACTCTATTATGACTAAAGGAATAAGAAGGAAAATAAAAAAGCACACATTAGATTACAAGACAGAGAAACTCAGGTTTCCATAGTTGAAATTGATTTTAGATTTTCAGATTTAAGTAGGAAATTGAAAATGTTGAGCATCAAAATTGAACATTTTTTTTTTGGAGTTAGATTAGGTTGTGTGTGTATGGAAGTGGTTCTAAGTGTGTGGGTCGTCGGAGAAAGATAGAGAGAGTATGTTTGTGTGTGTGAGGGTCATTGGACAAAGAATGATAGAAAGAGTAAGTTTACATGTGAAATGGTCACGAGATATATAAGGAGAGAGAGAGAGAGAGAGAGAGTGAGAGAGAGGTAGAAGAAGAAGGTGAGGTAGTAATTTTATTTATATTACATGTGAACTCTTATATGCTTATTTTGTCTAAGTGAACACCATAATAGCTACTCATACTTATTCAATTCCCTAATCCCTAAGAATGACAATTTCATTACATATCTAATCCATACAAATAAGTGAATTTGGCTATTAACAACTTTGAGATGATTTTAACTTTGTAACAAATAATTCCCTCGACTCTAGAACACATGCTTTTACTTTCCACAATTCCAAAAATGTGTATTCGCCTTTAAAAACGTTGGAGAAATACTTCCATGCTATGATTAAAAGAGCTTTCCTTAGCAAAGGTGAAATGTACACCTTTTGAAAATTTACAAAGGCATAGGAGCTTAAGGGATCTACTCGTACCCAACTTATAATTTTAGTATGAAATTATATTACTAATCTTTTAGTTTATCTTTAATAGAATTAAGCAATAATGTAAAAATAAGTAAGTGAAATTTCTTTGTACCTTTTACCTAACCTGGAGAAAAAACATAACTCTAAAACGTATTATTTTTAGTTAGGTCACATTGCATTTATTTTAAAACTTATCAAATCTATAGTAATTAATCTAATCATTACTATATCCTTTTATTGTGTATTCAATTGAGTTGCCAATCGCTCATCATTTTAACCCCCTTTACTTTTCATATGAGCCTTTTATTTCCTTAACATCGACTTCTCTCCACTAAATTTCATATAGCAGCTTCTCAAACAATTTCATGTGTACCATCTACAAGGCAATTGCTACAGATAAGCTTCCATCATCGTTTGGGCTTAGCAACATGTAAGAAAATCCCTCAGAAGCAATGCCACTAGGTCCCATGAATATTGGCCTACCCCAACTAAAGTCGACATCATGGATCGGCAACCTTACCCAACTAGTAATGCCAAGATTAGGGCACCATAAAAATACCGTAAAAAGTGAAATGGAGACGTCTGAGAAAATATACAATGTGAAAAGGATAACTCTCGGAAGGAGTCTAACATGCAAGCAATATACAATATAACTCAAATATGCTAATTAAAAATGGGAAATTTTATACATGGGAAATTTAAAGTAGCATAAGTTACACTATTTTAATACACTGTAGTTTGAAATTACCTCTTAACGAGACGATTTTAAGTCAAAAGGCTAAAATTACCTTTTCAAAGGAAAATTTTTAGTTCATTTTGAAATTATCTTTTAAAGAGACAATTTTATGTACTATATTCTTGAAATCATTTTTCTAGAGACCCTATTTTTGGAATTTTTTTATTTTTACATTATTATTTTCCTTTTTCCAGTACAAGCTATAGCAATATCTAATCTTACATAGGTTTCAATACCCAATCCTAATTGCAATGACTATCCACTTATATTTGCTTGATATGAGCTTAGTTTACCTATTTTGTGAATTTGAGTGCTTAAATTTTAAATTTTCAAAAAGGTGTTTTTAGCCTTCTATAAGCCAATTTGCCTAACAAAAGTAAATTAAAAAGGTCTAAGATTGAAAACTCCATATATAATTACATGACCAAATTTTTTTATCTTCTTTTTTTTTTTTTTCTTATAACCACTATCTCCTTGATGAAAAATCAACATCAACAATGAAATTATTCAATAATATGCTCTAAGGCTCCTTTATGACCATTTGTCGTTAAATTTATATATTTTATTATTTTATCCAATGATAAAATAGCAGAACAGGTTTTAAAAGTATATTTTTCAAGGAGTTGGGATCTAAATGCTCAATTCTAAAAATAATAGGCTAAACATCATGAAGTAAAGACGAATGGGTATATTTGTAAGGTGCCCTTATGATTATAAAGATGAAAAATGAAACCTAAGGCAAAGTAATATGATCATGAAAATTAATTTATCATTGCCACCATCAAAGATATTAAGCACTAGTAAGTAAATTGAGCAAGGCATATAAAAGGTGGAAACTTCTAATCTGAAAAGGTCTTATCAATAAAATTTCATTTAACATCAAGATAATAATTCATTTTATAATTCTTTTCATTAACTCTGATAAAAAAGAAGAAAAAAAAAAGGAATTACACAGTATGAAATAACATACTCATTAAAGAAAATAAAGATTATAATTATCTTCCGAGTTCAATGGAAACTGATGTTATGAAAAGATTTTATTTATATTAGCTTTCTGTTTTTTTTTTTTCTTCTAGATTTATAATTTAATTAATTATGTGTAACTATCTAAAAAGAGAGAATAGAGTAAATTATAAATACATTTCCCAGTGCTTTCTCTATCGTGTGTTTCCATTTGCCATTGTATGTGTGAACTATGTACAATGCTTTCTAAACAAGTGGACATCGCAAAATCATTTTATTGAACACCGTTCAAATTGGAGTGAATTAAACATGAGGACTCCATTATACAACTATATCAAAAAATTCCTTGAAGCCCAGAAATTCATCAATACTTTAGAAAATCTGTTGTTCTTCCTCAAATTGACAAATTTTCAAATTATCAACACCAATACTTCCAGGATAATTCATGAAGCCAAATGGAGTTTATTGAAATCTCAATAAGCCGAAGCAAAATGAAGCTCGATAGATGCATCATCTGGCACTCATCAGGAAAATAAATTTTTGAAGCCTCGTAATTCTGCAAACACTCGGACGACTTTTTTATTTTCTGTTTGCAAAGACTTACGAAAGAAGGAAATTGCTAAGATATAACTTATCAATGTCACGACTTGGACGCTTAACGCTGTACCGAGGGCGTTGAAATGACCGTCGGAGGAGAATATGGTACATTCAGATGCAAATACCACTCATACGTTATAAGTGTGAAATTATTCTACTACAACTCATTGATGAGCTTGAAAGGAACAACTTCATGAACAAGCTGACTAATGAAAATAACAACTCACCATACCAAATGACAATCCGAAGATTTTGAAAAAATGCAATAGAAAGGCCTAAAACCCCTTTAGACTTTACCAGAGCGAGTGGAATGTAAGAGACTTTTTGGTCTAATTTAACATCATAAACTGGTTTTTTAGACGAGCGATAGAGCTCAAAGAACTAAGTCTAATATTGAAATGTTTTGGGAAAATCTTGCTTAGTAGACCTAAAATAGGAATATCAGATCATTTCGTTCGCCCATAACCTTGCTTGGTTTTCTGATCCTTGAAAAAATAGGCTTAGAAGAGATCCTTTAAGCCATTTAAGTTTCTTATAAACCTTAAAAGCCTTCTTAGGCTTTCTTGTAAGCCATAGGGTTATATTTATAAAGAAGATGAGTTAAACCTTACAAGATCATAGAAATTTAAGCCTAAGCTGATTCCAAAGGCCCATGGATTCTTAGAAAAGAAGTCTTCGGTTTGAACCATCAATCGTTAGAAATCCATCTACAAGTTCCTAACAAAGGCTCATCTTTTGTAGTATCTCAGAATCGTCTGATGGTGTAGATCAGAGGCCAAAATCTAGCTTTCCCCTTCTCATTTGTATGATTCAAAGCATTGACAACTTTCGCACAAGCCTTGTTACTCTAACCAAACCCCTCACTTTATAGAGATTAAATGAACGAAACTATTAAGTACAAATCAAGAACATTAGATTTGATCTAATATCACACATTTACTTTGAGAAATCAAGTTTGTTTATTCCCCCTCTTACGCCTCTCTCTATCACATCCCCAACATGTCATCGATTGAAAATTAATCCAAACAACAGTATACCTGCTGCAAGTAATTGATCAGTTACAGTAATCCCACCATTTTATATATATATACCTACGCGTATAAATATGTGTTTTACAATGCCCAAACTATTGATAAAGATGTCAAAAAAGCATGAAATAGGAAACTAACAAATTGGCCTTGTCATCATCAATCACCTTCAGTCGATTAAAATGCCATTTGATTGACAAATCCTTATCAACTCCCATGTTCCAACTGTGCCTTGTCAATTTTCATATCTATACACTCCAAAATCCACGTTTGACGCAAAACTCAAGATCAGCGATCAAGTACTTGAAAATCCAAAATAAAGTAGGCACGAATAAAGAAACACCTGAACTTTCAACCTTTAGACCAACCGCCTCTACTGTGATTACTGTTAAGAGTGAGAATAATTCTGATTGGTTTAAAGTGTCCACGTGTAAGCTGACGTGGAATATTAAGATGAGTGCTATTATAAATAGAGAGAATACAGGGTTGTTGTGCATGAGTGAAACTAAAGTGTAGAGCAAGAGTGTGAAAGTGCAAGTGCCTGTGCGATGAGTGTACTGGATTGAATACAGCAATAAAAAGTAACATTTTAAACTCTTTTCTTGTGTGATTACATTCATTCTAGATACAAAATACAACTGTCAATATTGTTTTTCTCCAACAATTGCTACATTAAATTCATCCCTCATTATTCATCCTGTCATAGATATATTCTACTTCCAACATTTCTAGTTGCGGGACAAAAGTGTAGGCCTTTGAATTAGATAGGATCCACATGTATCATCATATAGGTCCCATCTCAAGTTGTTTACATACAGAGTGCTGGCTGTAGTAGTATTAGGATGCAACATCAAATGTTGTGACTTCACCATTTTATGAAGATTTCCTGTCTAACAATTTCCTCAACAATATCCAGGCTGCGATTACTCTGCAGAACTTCCAAATGTATAGGCAGATCATGAGTCCTGGCTGGACATTGGGCTGGACATGGTCTGGGAAAGAGATAATCTGGTCTATGGTAGGAGCTCAAGCTAGAAATCAAGGAGACTGTTCCAGGTTCAAGGGAAACATCCCTCATTGTTGTGAACGGAGCCCTAGCATCATCGATTTGCTTCCTGGAGTTCCTTGGGAACAACAATTCACCCATTGCTGCAAGGGGGGTGTGCTTGCATCAAGGGCCAAGACCCTGCAGCTGCAGTCTCGGGGTTTCAAGTCAGTGTCGGTTTATCTGGTACCTCGAACAAGACATTGAAACTACCAAAGGATTTCTATTTTCTCGGTCCTGGACCTGGCTATACTTGTAGTGCAGCAAAAATTGTATCGCCCTCGACATTCTACTTACCTGATGGCCGGCATAGAACTCAAGCAATGAGTGAGAGTTCTGTCTTAATTTGTCTCGTTTTATATGACTTACCTGCAGACTTTCTTTATAAAATCAATACAGCATAAGACTAGCGAAAAAATTTGAGATTTACCTCACTTTTTTTTTTTTTTTTGCAGGGTCATGGACGGTGACTTGCACTTACTCACTAACTCTTGCCAGCAGGAAGCCAACTTGCCGTGTTTCCTTTTCATCTTTTTACAACCCTAGAATCACAGAGTGCCCTATTTGTGCATGTGGCTGTGCAAATGAAACCAGCTGTGTCAGGTAATTACATTAAAATCACATACCATGACGATTGCATGCAGGTTTTCAGGAGAATTTCGAAAGAGTTCTCTAGGAGAAGGTTGTCAAAAATTGATGAATACTGTCCTGAAAATTTTCCCCAACACCAAAACATGGACATTCGAAACTTAAGATATTGATGTTGCGACTTATTAGGTGTACCAAGATGTGGTTGAAAAAGTGTTTATTTCTGTATTGAACTTGACTCACAAGTGGTCATTACATACAATGCAGGAGCGACAATAAGATTGAAAGAACTTGACTCACAAGTGGTCATTACATACAATGCAGGAGCGACAATAAGATTGAAAGTGTAGTAGGATCGACACCACCTGTTGAGGACAATAGACCAAATCTCCAGTGCACACAGCATATGTGTCCCATCAGGGTGAACTGGCATGTCAAGGCCAATTACAAGGAGTACTGGAGAGTAAAGATTGCGATCACCAACTTCAAATACGGGATGAATTACACACAATGGTCACTTGTTGCTCAACATCCGAATTTCAACAGCATTAGCAGAATCTATAAATTCCCTTACAAACCACTTGATGCCTTCGGTTCCTTGAGTAAGTATATTGATCATATTGCACGATAAATGAAAGAAATAAGGACAGCATGTATTAGTTTGCAACTCCAGGATTCATATGGTTCTCAATGATGAGTTGAACAATTTGAATATTCGGAATGATTGTTTCACTTTTTGCCTTAGCCTTTTCTCATTGACAGTGAAGTTCTATGCATACTCTGTATTTTCTTTTTGCAGATGGCACTGGGATGTTTGATGGCATAAAGTACTATAATGACCTGTCAATGGAAGCAGGGCCAGAAGGAAATGTACAATCGGAGATGATTCTTCAGAAAGATGCGAAGACATTCACCTTGGAGCAAGGTTGGGCATTCCCTTGAAGAATTTTCTTCAATGGCGATGAATGTGTGATGCCTTCCCCTGAACGATATCCTTTTTTACCGAATCTTGCTCCAAAAAATGCCCTTTCGCTCCCACTTCCAGCTTTTCTCCTTGTCCTGATATTGATGACACTGTGATGTTCTCCGAATAAGCAAGACCGGAAATATACATCTGATATAAAACCGAAGCTGATGCTCCTAATCATTGCCCATATGTACTGATTATGGACGAAAACGAGGTAGGTTATTCGAGGATCTTTGATCAAATTTGCAGTGCATCCTGCAGATAAAATAGCTAGGAGATATATTAGTTATGAAACATGTTTAGTCAATTATGTGGAAAAATATTTCCGTTGAGTTCTAGAGAGAATATTTTATCTGTAGCTACACATATGTTTTCCCATATAAGATAAATTTATAGAAATTTTCAGCATGTATATGCCCACAAAAGTTGCACTAACCTATTGTCATGCTTGTACATTATGCTTAAAGAAAATGTTCTCAATCTCTAGCCCAAGATTTTGAAGAATTTCGGTGTGAATTTGAAAAAAAATTCTGGCAGGTTTATAAGCACCCATTCACAGGCCCAAAAGTTATCTTTCGTGGAACTTTCGCTAAAATTAGCCACTATAATGGATAACCTATGGATTGTGGTCCCAACACTACCTAAGTTTGTTCCAATCACGAATGGCCCAATACGTAGTTTGTAATGGTATATGGCAAAATGCTTACCACAATTGTTGATATATTTGTTCCATATCAAGCCATTTATTGGCGGAGCATTTGTACCCTTCATGCAAGTATATATCATGCATAATAGGCCCCAAATATGCTGGATCCACCCGAAAAATATAGTGGGTCACATTGAGTTAGGATAAAAACACTATATGCACATTGAAGTTGGTGTAAAGGAAGTACTTTCCTAAAGATTTCTACTGGCCAAAAGGGGCAAGTATATCCAAGTCTGAAATTAAGTTTCCATTTGGAACGATGAGCATTTTTCCATTCAGGAGTATACGAAAAATACGGCCTCTTTTCCTTTTGTTTTTCAAAGTCTATTCAGGCTAGTTGCGGTTTTCTAATCAATATTTAGCTCCCAAGTCCTTTGTCTCTGCCACTATGTTTAGGTATGCCGTCTGAATATATATGTCAGATTGAGAGTGTTCACTTACTCCTGGTTACAATCTACTTAGAAGTAAGCTTACCTTTGGATTACAATTTTCCAACTCAAACTCATCAATATCTGTCCTATTTTCTTCATTTAAACCATTTTCTTTGTAAGTAATAAGTCAAGTGTGTTAGGTTTTGATGACTACAATCTTGAATAAAGATTATTAATATGCTTATTAAGTTTTCGGTCAATGTAGAAGTTAAAGAAGGTTCGAAAATGAAAATGGAAACTTGTTAGAGAAATGTTGAAGGCTATTTAGACAGTATCGGAGCAATTTAGGAGATACATAGAAGGTATTGCAGACAAACGATGTCAAACAGCTTCCTATAGAAGGGATATAGAAGTTATACTGGTTGGATAGGCTGAACAGGGAGATAAATATCCAAGCAACATGGAAGGTAGTCTGAAAAGACATTACAGATAGTGGTAGCATAGAAGCTACATGGAATAGACTACTGGTTACAATATTTACTCAGAAGCATATAGAAGCAAACATAGAAGAAAAACCTTAAAACATCATTTCATGTTCTTGAAGACTAAGTTGGTTCATTTATTTTTGAAGGCCTGATTCTATTGACTTTGTTCCACCGTATAAGTTACATTATTTGGAGATTTGAGTTAATGAATTGGAAATTTATATATTTTCCCATATGCACTACTCATGGACTAGAACGAGGTTCTTTTTCAAGGATCGTTGATCAAATTTGAATAGAAGCCTGCAGTGAAAAATAGCCAAGAGAATTTAGTTATGAAAATGATAGTTTGGTCTTGTAAGTAGAAAAGAAGTATATCTTGTCCCTTATAAGATATATTTTACGAACTTTTGAGCATGTATATGCCCACACAAGTTGCTGTGACCTGTCCCCATGCAGGTACATTATTCTTGAAGATATGTGCTTAGTTCTAACCCAAAATTAGAAACATGGAGAATTCCGGTATTAATTTGGGAAAATTCTTGAGCATAGCGGATTTTAAAACACCCAATCACAAGCCTAAAAAATAGTTGGTCCAGAGACCATCTATGTATGATGGCGATTCCATTAACTTTAACTAAAAGAATAATTAGACAATCCACACGAAGGGTTGGTTTTCGTATGTACAGGTCCTTTAGCTTATTTATTAAAAAGTTAGTAAATGATTCACTTATAAATGGGTGGTCCCTTAACCATGTACCTTGTGTTCCTATAACAAATGGCCTGACATATAGCTTGTAATGATGGCTGACAAACTCTAGCCATATATGTCGGATATATTTATTGCAAGTCAAGCCTTTCAGGTGGAGTGTGTTGTATAACCGATCCATGCAAGTGCTTATCATGTGCAATAGTCCCTAGATATGCAGGGCCCACCTGAAAAAAAATAGTGGGTCACATCAAGTTAGGACAAAAACACCTCATGCCAATTGCAGCTGGTTAAGGAAGTGCTTTCTTATAGTTAGCAAGGTTGTTTACACCTGCCAGAAAGGGCAAGTTTATCCAAGTTAGAGCTTAAAAATGCATTTGGAAATTGGAATGAGAAGCATTTTTTCGTTCTTTTAGTATACGAAAAATACGAAAAATACAGCATCTTTTCTTTTCTTTTTTTCTTTAAATAAGAAAATTATATGGTCTAGTTGTGTTTTTCTTGTCTACATTTAGCTCCCAAGTCTTTTGTGTCAGCCACCATTTTTAGGTATGCAGTTGGAAAATATATATCAGATGGAGAGAAATCACTCACTCCTGCTCATATTCTACTTAGAACTAAACTGCCTTTGCTATTTTCCAGATCAATATCATCAATACAATTCCATGTATTGTGTTGAATAGTTTTTGCGTGCACTTTTAAAAAATGCAATACAAAATATATATATATATATATATATATATGAAAAATAGTTCATTAAAATATATACCAAGTAATTACATTCTGCCTCATATAGCCGTTGAATCCATCATTGTTTAAATGATATGATTATTTGGGGTTGAAGGCACTTATGTCCCACCAAATTGAAACAAACTAGGTAATGAAGAAAGACAAAAATTTGAAAGTTAAAAAATGTTGATAATTTGCTTCTTTTGGTAAAATATGTTGATGTAGGAAATGAGAAAATATAGTATGCCTGTCCCTTCTATGGCTGAACTTTGGGTGCTTTGAGCCAATATGATTCTTACGGAAACTAGACATGTTGCAGAAGAGCTGTTAGCTATGTATTACAGAACATGCAGGGAAATTAGCATGTCTTGCGCCATTCCTACACCGATGCATGGTTCACGGGTTTTCTCCCATTAGATTTATGGGATCCTAAGTTTTATGGTGGATTTCATAGTAATGGCCAAAATATGGTGGAATTTTTCCCTAGTATTGAGTGATCCTATGTGAGGGCATTGAGATATGGTGCTAAGATGCATCAGGAGCAGGATCTAGAACTGCTGCTGAAAAGGAAGTCAAGCACTCCACGACATCAGAACTAAGCAAATGATTGTTAGGATATTGTGATCTGACCCCATGACAATCTCCTGCCAGCTTCAGTACTTTTCCTGACTACCTTTGTTTATGTTTTGCTTCAAGATGAAGACCTGAAATTGAGGGAAAAAAAAACAAAGAGGATGCAAAGACTATACATGAGATATTTAAACAGCAGATTGATGGAATACTCCAACCTCTACCATGTGACACATCTCCTAGCTGTCCTTTTGATTGTTGTTTTGTTATCCTTTTATAGCTAACCCAGTCCATCAATTGTATCACTAATTTTTTTGGCTTCCTCAAGAGCTGCTAGTGTACTTTCAAATGGAGCTCAAGATCAAGTTATTTGCATGTCCAAGACTAGATGGCTTGTTCCTGGTTGCCTTGCTTTCCTTCATAATTCCTCATGCAGGTTTGCTTGCTTTTAGGAGTCGTTTGCGTTTTCATGTTACAATTTTCACTGTCTTTCTTTCGTAATGACTTCATTGCCTCCTTTGCGATTTTAGTTGCATATGATCCGTTGGATCCTAATGGAAACGTAACAATCAGATGGGATATAATGTCCTGGACACCTGATGGTTACATGGTGAGTATATCCGTTTTGATAATTTCTCATGTTGATTCAAAGTTTTTTCCAAAGAACAGATGGAAAGAAAAGTCTATCAATTTCCTTGGCACAAACA
The DNA here is from genome assembly GCA_024138015.1 of Lumnitzera littorea. NCBI lineage: Eukaryota > Viridiplantae > Streptophyta > Magnoliopsida > Myrtales > Combretaceae > Lumnitzera > Lumnitzera littorea. The sequence continues at coordinate 117,455,329 of JAMXBB010000002.1, forward strand.
TGAATGAAGCATTGAATTATAAATCAGTAACACGAAATGACAATTTGATTTCTATCAGCTTTCTCAAAAACCGGAAAAAGAAAGATTTTCTTTTGTGATAAGACCTTAAATTTCTTGATCGAAATATCAGGCTATGGTGACAATTAGCAACTTTCAATTGTTTCGGCACATCAACGCACCAGGATGGACACTGGGATGGAACTGGCAAAAGAAAGAAGTGATATGGACAATGGTTGGAGCACAAACAACTGAGCAAGGTGATTGTTCCAAGTTCAAAGGAACCGTACCGCATTGTTGTAAGAGAAACCCCACTGTTGTTGACTTAATGCCTGGAGCACCCTACAACCAACAATTCTCCAATTGCTGTAAGGGCGGCGTTCTTACAGGATGGGCACAGGATCCACTGGGTGCCGTCTCAGCATTTCAGATAAGTGTTGGACTTGCAGGAACCTCCAACAAGACGGTAAAATTACCCAAGAACTTTACTCTGCGCGCTCCAGGACCAGGGTACACTTGTGGCCTTCCCAAATTAGTCCCATCCTCAACCTTCCTATCAGCCGATCGTAGGCGGAAAACACAAGCATTGAGTGAGCCTTTTTTTTCCAGTTGTGGATTTCTTCTAATTGATTAGATGTCTTATGGACTGATGAGAAATGTTGATGTTCTCTCGCAGTGACCTGGAATGTTACTTGCACTTATTCGCAATTTCTAGCCTCGAAGAACCCGAGCTGTTGCGTTTCATTTTCATCATTTTACAACGACTCGGTGACGCCATGCCCGTCTTGTGCTTGTGGATGCCAAAAGAAAAACAATTGCATAATGTAAGCATTATACAATAAATGTAACAATCCACACCATATTTACGAGTTTAAAACTTTTGGATAAAAGGATTGTGATAGGTCCAACCACAATTATTTAATTTCAGTTGGAAGGAGGCTGATCTAATGTTTTTACTGTTTTTAGGAGTGACTCAAAGCTACTGCAACCGGCATCAATCAACACTACAAGGAAAGACAACGTGCCTTTGCTACAATGTACGCATCATATGTGCCCTGTCCGAGTTCACTGGCATGTCAAGCTAAATTACAGAGACTATTGGCGAGTAAAGATCGCCATCACTAACTTCAACTACAGGCTGAACTACACGGAGTGGACGCTGGTCGTGCAGCACCCTAATCTCAACAATATCACCCAAGTCTTCAGTTTCGAGTACAAACCGATAGCACCCTATGAATTAATAAGTGAGTTTGCATATAGCAGTCAATTATCTATCTTGGAATCATTATTTACCCCTAAAACACGGAACACAACTTCTCACTCTTTGATTTTTTTTTATTTTTGAGATCATTCTATTTGACGGGTGGTATGACGCTTCGTACGTGCAGATGATACCGCCATGTTCTATGGCATGAAGTACTATAATGATCTGTTAATGGAAACCGGACCACAAGGGAATGTACAATCCGAAATACTCCTAAGGAAAGACAAGGAAACATTCACCATGAGGGAAGGATGGGCCTTTCCTAGGAAAGTATACTTTAATGGGGATGAATGCATGTTGCCTCCTCCTGATGCATACCCATATTTACCAAACTCAGCTCATGCAAATCCTATGACATCTACAACATTAGTGGCATCTTGTCTTTTGATTGTATTCCTTGTACAGTGATACTAATGGAAGATGCAGTCTTGATATTCTGACTTGTAAAAGAAATGGTGGTCTAAAAGGTCATGATATATGCTCCTCCATGAAAATCCCAGGATTCAAGCTAAAGAGTGCAAGAATTAATAAGCAGAATCTAGTAGTGAGAGGCCATGATCACATATTCACATTGAATGAAGAGGAAACAACATTCTTTCGAGCTACATAGCACGTGACCTTTTATAGATCCTTAAGATTGTTTCCTTCTCTAATTGAGCCTACGATCATACAGTAGTTAATTAAATTCTTGGAGATGTTTTCCAACTTTTGAATTGGTATCATACTTGTGGAACCGTAAAAAGATGTTATAATTGCCACCTTCCTTGCAAGTGTTCCTAGTCATAAGTTTCAGTGGCCATGAAAAAGATAATACAACCCCAAGAACATGTATAAATTTCATATCTTCATGAAGTTCATTATTACAACTCTGAGAACATGGCTATTGATACAGTAAAAAATAAATCGATCCACATAGATAGACGTATCCCAAGGCTTACAAGTAAAGTTCTATCCTGAAGACAGTATAAAAATAGCTAACATTTTGGCACTCGTGATGCTTCTGCGCTTCATCCAATCCACCATGCTAAATGTAATTTACTCCCACAGACGTCCGCAATCCCATAAACTGACATGCCAGATTATCGTGGATCTCTATGAACTCCAAGAGATTAAAAAAAGGATCCATCTGCAATAAGCTCCATAATCGAAGCTCATAGATAAGCCAAAAACAAGAGAATCCATGCTATGATTGGCATTGACAGAGTAAGTCTATGAAGAGTTAGCTGTGGACTAGCATTAGGCAGCCATGGATAGGCATCTGGAGGTGGCATTACACAGTTATCGCCATTGAAATAAATCCTTCTAGGAAAAGCCCATCCCTTTTCGAATGTAAAAGTAGATTTGTCCTTCCTGAATAAGAGCTCTGACTGAGCATTCCCAGCATCACCAGCTTGCATGAGCAAATCATTGTAAAACTTTACTCCCCATAGCATGGCCGTATCATCTGCAACCAAAATACCAATAGGGTAAAGTACCACATCATATAAGCAAGGAACAGAATACATCTAAGCCAAGGAAAAACTTACTTAAGCCAGCATATGGAGCCAGTGGCTTATACATAAAGCTAAAAATCTGAGTGAGGTTGTCAAAGTTTGGATGTTGAACAACTAGATTCCACTGTGTATAATTCATTCTGTAGTTGAAATTCGTAATGCTGATCTTCACACGCCAGTATTCTTTATAATTGACCTTAACATGCCAGTGAACACGAATTGGGCACATATGGCTGGTACACTGCAATAATGGTGGAAGACTCTTGCCTGAGCCCGAGACTACTGAAGCCAAATGTGGAGAATTCCCACTGAAAGATCACATGGAGAAATTTGTTTGATATCAAATGACTTGAATATGAACAACTAAGGAGAAAAACGCCACATTAAATCACTGAAATAGACGTGTTATGAAAGTACTCACTTCACACAGCTCTCAGAGTCTGTTGCATTGCTTTGACAACCGCACGTGCAAGTTGGGCAATTCACTATTGTGTCGTTGTAGAAGGAAGAAAGGGAGACACAACAGGTGGGTGTCTTCTGAGCAAGGAATTGCGAGTATGTGCATGTGACATTCCAAGTCACTGCAGAGACAAGTTGCAGATCAGGTAAGTTTTATAAAAAAAAAAAATGAAGCAATGTCTTTGATCCAGGTAATATAAAGATGGATGAAAACTCATATCAAGACAAATGAAAACACACAGATGTTTTTGACAACTCATCATATCATATCCAATAAATATACCTGTTCCACAAGTGCCTACCAACCTTCTATGTATACATTTCATGCAAAAAGCCAATTATTTAATAATTTCTACAAAAAAAGATCCTTTCACAAAACATATAGTTATGAGATCAGCACTATGACATGCAATTACAATTAAGCATCAAGTATGCAACGGAAATTAGTCTTGAGGGATTTCTCAAATGACTTACTCAGGGCTTGAGTGACTCTCCTTTTATCTGGGGTGACAAATTTGGTTGATTTGACAACCTTTGCAGGCCCACACGTATAACCTGGCCCTGGTGCTCTCAACGTGAAATTTTTAGGCAATCTCACAGTTTTGTTGCTAGTCCCAGCAGCACCAACACTGACCTGAAATGAACTAACAGCATTTGCTGGGTCCTGAGCCCATGAACTAATCACCCCACCTTTGCAGCAATTAGCAATTTGCTGATTGTAGGGAGTTCCTGGCAATAAATCAACAACAGTGGGATCCTTCTTACAACAATGTGGAATATTTCCTTTGAATCTTGAGCAATCCCCTTGCTCGGTGGTTTGACCTCCCATCATGCTCCAAATCACTTCCTTTTTTGCCCATGTCCATCCCAAAGTCCAACCAGGAGATTGTATGTGACGGTATTGCTGGAAGTTAAACATCGTAACAACAGCCTGCAAAATCCAAAATAAACAGAATTAAATGGAATTTAAATCAAACAAAAGCTAAAAAACAAAAAGAAGTCTAAGCAAACAAATTTTAAAGAAACTCAGAAGCAGAGTGACAGGATTATTGACAACATTGATCATAATAAATTAAGAGAACTAGCCTAAGCCATATCTTGTTAAAATTGGTATCTTTTTTGGTTTGTTAATTTTACTAGTTGGAATCATTCCACATCTATACAGAAAATATGCATGAAATTAGAACCCAACACATCTATAACTGTGGTGGGAGATAAACTGAGTAAATCTACGAATTTTAAATGGACAAGTCTTCTTGATTCAATAGTTATGCAAATCTAAGGAGCACTGAAGTTTAACGTCATTGAGTTATAGCTACCAGAGGAAGTTACATTGAAGAAAGCGAATTCACAATAAAATGGATCCATTATGATTATCATATAGGAATTTGGTTGCATATATAAGTTTTACCGCCGTTATTTATGCAGTTCCATAGTAGAGTGTGGTCACACATCTAGAGACTAATTCCTCATAATCCCAGCCGAAGATAAACAAATAAAAATATAAATTCAACACTTCTCCCTCCACAGTCCACAGTTTTCGTCGACATATCATTTGAATGAAAGAGATAGACTTAGCTAAAGCCATACCACATAACCATCTGGTGTCCAGCTTATAACATCCCACTTGATTGTGATGTTCCCAGCAGGATCAAGTGCATCATAAGCCTCTGCAGAATGATCCAGAAACAACATTATCTGATATTCAATTCCAAAATGCATTAACTATACAAGTAAATGAATAAACAAGTTATAATTGTCTATTTAATACACATAGACCAAGTGGAATTAAATCCAAAAGGTGATGCTCGACTGATTAATGAGGACAATTGACAAATTAACTTCAAATATGAACCCATCAAGTCGTTATAGATTGTCAACATGTTAACCCAGACAATAATAGAAAGTTTTTAACAAGAAACAGCAATTAATGAAAATTTATTTATAGTAACTGCAATTACATCTTAAAAAAAAAAAAAAAAAAGTAAATTTAAGTTAGTCAAACCTAAGACAAAGCAGAATTCATCAAAAGAAACTTAAAAACCAAGATCTGAAGCTAAAACCAAACATCCATTACTTAAATCAACTGAAATCAAGACAAAAGATTTAAGATTTCCCAACTTAACAAATCTACTTAATCACAAAGTCTCAGCATTTCTAATTTTCTTTTTTATCCCTTTACAAAAACCCCTTCAGGAAATGAGTAAGAACTGGACACTGTACTTAAAAGGAAGCAAAAATCAGTAAGTGGAAAAGAAAGAGAAACACACCGACCTGTGGAAGTGAAGAGGGAGCAAGAAAGCAAGAAGAGAAGGAAGAAGTAGAAGGTAGTGAGTTTTGGGGAAGACCCATTACTGGATGCAACGAAAGCTTCCATTATAAGGAAGGAGATGGTTATAAAGATGCAATCTTGATGGGGAATGGCGAAGTGGGGAGGGGTTAAGAGCTCAAGATCTGCACAGAAAATGTGCAGAGAGAGAGAGAGAGAGATAGAGGCAGAGAAGTGGCCTTGCTTGCTTACTTGCCTGCTTGGCTTGTGTTTGTTTAATCACATGGCGAGTACGCTCTGGGCTAAAGATGAGTGGACTCGCTAAAAAAGAGAGTTTGGATAGAGAGAGAGAGAAGAAATTTGCATCATTTGTAAATTTACAGTTATAGGAAGTGCCGTGTTACATCATAGTATTACAAATATGCCCTTGGTTATTGTTTATATTATCCTAGTATAAATTTATATTATTGTTCCTTTTTTTTTTTTTTAAGCACTTCCAAGGACAAGTGCAAATTATCCCTCAATATATTGTATTTAGTTTAAATGACTAGCGAGGGTTTTTTTTCAATTCTACATATGATTTTATAAGAATAGAGTATGGAAAAATAATTATTTCGTGGAGTAAAAAAAATAATGGTCATTTAATAAAATTCACATGTCTTGGTAAACCATTAGATAAAATCCTTCATATTTACATTTTCCCATAATAACCTAAAATTCAAACCAACCTAAATTGTGTTTTTAAATTTTATGTAGTCATTAAGCATTATCAATTCCATAATAAAAAAAAAGAAAAAGAAAAAGAAAAATCTCCAAATCAACTTATAAATCATGATTCTATTCTCATAGTCATCCACGTGTAAAGTGCATAAAAATCAAAATAGTAACAATATAAATAGACAAATTCAAAACTTCATTCTTTGTCAAATCTTCAATAAAATTTTTAAGAAGATAATACTAAAATAGAAACTACAAAATGCATACAACTGTTTTTAAAAAAAAAAAATCAGAAAGGGAAGGGTATAATAGGAAATCTACAGCCACTCCCCATCACTCATTAACCCAAAAGGAGAAAAAGGCGAAGGTAATGTTTTGGGTGTGGGCCATGACGGCAGCCAGCTCCAATCGTGTCGGTGGCAGAAGAGAGAAGTCGGACGTGAGCTGTTGTACAAACACAAGTTGAGAGGGATATTTTTGGGGTTTTGTTAATTGACTAAATCTTGCTGTTGTTGCTCCAACGACCAAATTAATTATATTATATGTTTTATTTGTAAATTAATCTACCTGCCTTTAGTAAATATATACATTATTTTTTTGGACCAATCATTCCTCTTTCTCTATCTTCGTAAATTAATGAACCTAACGTTTCTATAAATAACAAACGTGATGAATAGGTGCCAAGGGATTTAAAATTAAAGTATATTACAAATGAATACCGTTTAATGTGTATTAAAATATTTCTATCTTTGCGTTTGCTATAATGATAAAATAGAATAGTTAGTTGTTCATATATTTGATTAGCGAGACCCTTTTTTTCATAAATTGCTATTATTATAACAGCATAAGCAAATACGATTCTTTCATAAAAATCAAAAGAATAACTATTCTTTAATCTTTTTTGATATATTTTTATATTTATTCATTAGACCTTAAATGAATTATAATGAATGATTACTATTTTTCTGTATCATTTTTTGAGAATTACAATTTTATTCCTATTTTGTTATACCTGCAAACCAAATGTATCAGAAAAATTATAAAAGTTCTCTCTTCTTTTCTAATTTTATGTATTTTTATTTTTATTGTTTTTTAATCCTTTTATTCAAGACAAATAGTAAAAATGGATGTGAAAGCTCCTTTTTTGAAAATTTTGAAAGTCTTAAAATTCGACTTCAAATATAAGGGAAATAAACTCAAATGGAATGAGGCAAGAGGTTGTTTTTATAATTTATCAACCTATATCTTTTGGATAAGGTTTTTTTTTTTTTTTTTTGGTAAGGAGTTTTTGGGTAAGTTTTAAATATATTACTTGAACTATTGATTAGGTATAAATAGAAAATTTAGAACGTGTCTTAACCTCCTATAGTTTTCAAAAAGGAAAATAGATCCTCTCAATTTCTTTTAATTTATTCTCTTATAATTTTATTGCATATAATCAATAATTGAGATAATAAAGAAAAAAATAACATCATGATGATATTAAAAAATATTTTAAAAATTTAAATAATTTCAATCGTTGATTTATAAATTGATAGAATTTGAGAGGAAAAAAAGAGAAAGGGAGAGAGAGAGAATCCATGGTCATTGAATTTCAAAAATCTCGCTATTTATGATTCTGAAGAAAAATATTATAGCAACATGAAGTCATACGTTGAAATTTGGGGTTATATTCATGTCTGATCAACAATCCAACGGTGCATTTGCTGTTATCATCTATGTTTCTTAATCAAAGAATTTAGAATTCGTTAGCCTTAGTTATCACTAATTGGAATTAATTAGGTTATTGTAAAAACAATATATTAGACATGTCAAAAAGCATCCCATGTGCAATGAAAAGTTATTAAATCACGCCTGGCTGCACGTCCAAATTATTACGGTGGAGTCCATAAATATTAGACTAAATAGCTACCTGATCCTGTTGACCGTGTGATAGACGCACGAAAATCAAGTTTATTATTTATAGATAGGTTGGCTTGTCGAGCAAAGCCAAATTAAACTTACACATTGAGTTTCAATTTCCTGAAATACATCGGGTAATTCAAGATTATACATAAATTACTATAAAAAAAAAAAAAACTTTTTGTTATCGAGTGAGCGTACGTATTAAGCTACTTGACCTAAAATACTAGAAAACTTTTTTTGGTAAGGTCAAACTTTTTTTTTTATTTATAAAAAGACAATACAAAAAGGGGAAGCTTCCCCATAAATAATTAAAATATCCTAAAAAATGATATAAACAAGCTAAAGGAAAGGCTCTAAAGAGCAAATGACACTAACTAGGAAAATTCAAAGTCAAAAGCTAGAAGTTGCTAAAACAATAAAAACTAATAGTGAACACCCCGACTAACTCTCTAGGTTCTATTACGATTTTTTCCCCTTCTTCTTCTTGTTCTTCTTCTTGGAACAAATAGATAGAGAAGGCAATTTATGATTTGTCAAGTCGAAGGAAGAAGAAGCAATTTTGTTATTAATGAAATTTGCTAATGTCATGTTGAGAGAGGAATTTGACTCCAGGAATTTATCAAAACTCATAGCTTCACCTTCAAGCCAATTCCCATGGCTCGCCATACTAGAGGTATTCTCAAAGGATCTCACTTCACCTAACATCATAGATACCACGTTTGAATTCTCAATAGGAGGAGCAACAGCCTTAGCTATCTTCACATTTGTGATTTGAGGATCAACTTGCAAAGGTCCATCTTCTTTCAAAGGGCAAGTATTCACATCATGACAAAAAATATTACAGTAGAGGCAACTAGAGGGCTTCAATCGGTATTCAACTTCAATTGGAACCTTTCTTTCATCTATATAGCAGACCAAGATTAACTTTACAAAGTCACTATTGACCTACATTTCAACACTACTTAAATAAAACTCAATCTTTCCTGTGTAGCATTGACAAAGTCAACAATAAATGGTTTAATAAGTTTATGCACTACATAACCAATGCCCTTCTTATGAAAAAATTCTATAGGAACATTCCAAAGCTTAACCCATACGAGTAAGGAGCTAAGAGCTTCACTTAAATGACATATCCATGTCCTAGCATTGAAGGATAAGATATCAACTTACAAAGCACCAAGGGATTTCAAAAACCTTCATTACTTGCCCTTCATTTTGAAATTTAAAGAGAAAAGTGCCTCTTTCATTACTCAAAACCTTAATCAAGCCAAAACGATCCCATATCGCATGAGCAATCTTTTCTACTACCAAAAAAGGAAGGGTCTTTCCAAAAAACCGGCTTACAATCGTATTTTTCCAAAGGCGAACTCTAAATTCTACCACTTCTTTCGGTGGTGCCACAACAAGTTCTTCCCCATCCATGACAAAAGGGTAATAATTAAGAAAACAGTCAAGCTCTACCACAAAAGACAGGTTAAAGTAAGCCTCGATGAAGGACTTGTACTCCCCAACCTCTTTTGAAGGAACAAGATATGGAGGAAGACAAGGTTGAGACGAAATCAAAGGCTCTTTGAAGGACAAACAACTATTAGAATGCTTGAATTTAAATATTACAAGAATAAGAGTAGAGAAGATTGCTCTTCTCATAAATCCTTTAATTAAGACTAGACCTTGTTAATTTGAAGCAATTTCTCGAGATTTTCCTTATTTAAGCGAATTTTAATATTATTTCCCTCTAATGGAGCATTGAGTCGATATAGTATTTGACTTAAGCTTAGTTTGAATTTTTAAAGTTCAAATTAGACTCAATCAAGGTTAGAATTTGAACCTAAACTTAATTTAAAGTGGTATTGAACAAGTTCGAAACCAACGCCATTACACTTGTTTATGCTTGATTTACCTAAAAATATTTTTTTTCCTTTTAATTAAAAGGGAGGAGTACAAATTTAGAACTCAATCTTTTATACATTTTTTTATTGAGTTCCAATGTTTCAAAATTTCTAATTGAGTCATCAATATTTTTTAAAAGTTTTCAAATAAATCATCAATTAGTTTACCATTAATTTCTCAATTAACACGACACATGACACTTTCTTTTTGGTTCATAGGAAAAGTATAAATTAAGGACTCGATTTTGTGTACATTTTCTTTTCAAGTCATAAATGTTTCAAAATTTCTATTTAATTCGTTAACGTTTTGAAAAGTTTTCAAACAAGTCCTCCATTAGTTTGACGTTAAGTTTTTCACTAATTATGGTACGTAACACTTTCTAATTGGTCCACATATTTTTATTAAATAATTATTATAATAAAATAATAAAAAATAACAAAATAATAAAGACAATAATAATTTTGGAAAATATAAAAAATTAAAAATTAAAATTTAAATAATAAAGATATATATACATATATATTTATATTATAATTTCAATAAAACAAAAAAAAATATTGAATGATAAAAAAATTGAAAAAAAAAATCATTCCAACCATCCTCTAACCTTAAGGTAATTGAAACGGCCAGAACGAAGCAGAAAGTCATGATCTACATACTAATGTGGGTTAAATCAACCCACCAATAGCTATGTATTTAAAAAAAAAAAAAAAGGGGGTGAAACTCGATTTGGTTTCCAACTAAGGTAAGTGGTTACCTACTCTAAGTATTTGAAAAAACAAAAAAAAAGAGTGAAACTTAATTGGGTTTATAGGTTTGTTAAAACCCAATTAGGTTTCACTCTTATTTCCCTTTTTTTTCTTTTTTTTTTAATTAAATTTTGGAGTTAGGTAACCACCCACTCTCCTAAGGGATTATACAAGCCCCCTTAGAGGGTTAGGCGACTACCTACAACTAATAGTAGATCGATTCGACCTACTTTCATATGTAAGTCATGACTCGTGTGTTTTTTTTTTTTTTTTTTTGGCAATTCTAGCCATATCTGGTTTTAGGGTGGTTGGAATGATTTTTATTTATTTTTTCGAGTTTTTCTTTTTTAAAAATTTTTGTTTTATTGAAATTATAAAAAATACATGTATATATACCTTATTTATATTAGATTATATATGTATATTTATTATTTGATTCTGCATTTCTTTATATTTTTTCTTTAGATCAATGTCACGGTTTACGCTTCAATTTTATCACTTTTTTACAATTATATATTTGAAATTTTGATTTATCAATTATACATCTAATTCAAGATTTAACTATTACTATCTATACCTCAATTCACTTTAATTTACACAATTAATCTAATCAACACGATTAGCCAATGAGGTAACTATCTATAACCTCACGAAAGTCACATGATCCCCCATAAGCAACCGCCAGAAACCCACTGCAAAATAGTGAATCACAACTTACTTCAAAAATATGGGTTGTGAAACCTACTAGTGGTTATAAGTAGTCACATACTTCATTAGGAGGGTAGCATAACTAGCTTACACCCGCCCACCTATCACCACCAACTAACAACACCTCTAGCCATAAGTAACCACCCCATTAGCTTATTATGCTAAATGAACTACTAGTATAAATTAGAGTTAATTGAGATATAAATGATACCAATTAAATTTTTAATAGGGTGTATAATTAAACAAGTAAAAATTGTGCATAATTATACAAAGCAACAAAGTTAAGGTGTAAACCGTAATATTATTGCTTTTTCACCTTTTTGAATTTTTCAAAATTATTATAGTAACTATTTAATAAAAATATGTTGACCAATCACAATAGGCCACTTACCATAGTTTATTAAAAAAAAAAATCTAACAACGAAGTACCTGTTTGAAAACTTTTGCAAATATTAATGACTTAAATAGAAATTTTAAAATGTTTAAAACTTGAAAGAAAAATGTACAAAAGTTTAAATCCCAAATTATGCTTTTCCTTTAGACCAATCAAAAAAGTATCACGTATCATGTTAACAGAAAAGCTAACAATAAACTGATGAAGGATTTATTTAGAAACTTTTGCAAATATTGAAGACTCAAATAAAAATTTTGAAATATTTAGAATTTGAATAGAAAATGTGCAATAGGCTGAATCCTAAATTTATACTTTTCTCTAATTAAAATAATATCAATACCCAAATTTAACTTGAACTCATTTAACATTTAAGTTTAACTCAAGTTTGATTAAACTCACAAATGAATCAAACAAAATACTATAAAATTCAAACTCAACTCAATAAACTACTTAATAACTCAAGCTCAAAATTTAACTTCACTATTATCAAATTAAACTTGAGGAAATTCAAGCCAAACTTAAGTAACTCATAAGTTGATTTAACTTTCTTGTACCCCTACCATCCCTTCCTTACCCTTGCGCAATACAAACTTTTGGGCGAATAACAAATAACCCTTCTTCTAAGCAATCTCGTTATAATATATCAGTTGTTTATGGATCATCCAGAATTAAACATACTCCTATATGGCTAAATGATTTTGTACATAATGTCCAACACAATACATCTACTAATGTAAATATGACACATCTACCTTCTTCCATTAGTCATCTTACATACCCTTTGTATCGTGATACTACTTTTATCAACTTTCCTAAGGATTATGTTGCATTTCTAGCAAATATGCTCACAATTTGTGAACCCTAAACCTATCAAGAAGCTAAAACAAATTTCACGTGGGTAGAAGCAATACAAAAGGATTTATCTAATCAGATATTAGAAATAGAATATACCTTTTAATTAAAAAACTCTAATATTAAATCTTAGTCTCAGTGAAAAATAAAAAATGGAGGTTGAATTGATTGTTGATGCTAATCATACATTAGAGTTAACTTCATTATCACTAGGTAAAAACCTAATTAGTAGTAAATAGGTCTATAAGATAAAGTATAAGGATGGTGATAGTATTGAAAGGTTCAAGTTTAGGCTCATGGTAAAAGGATTATACTCACACTTTTTACCCAATTGCAAAATTAACTATGGTTCACATTTTATTAGTAATGGATGTTGTTAGAGGACGGATTGTTCGTTAACTAGATGTTAGCAACACATTCTTTTATGGTTTTCTTGATAAAGAAATATATATATATATATATATATATATGGTGCCTTTTAAAGGATATGCTAATGTAAGTTAATGACAAGTTTTTAAACTTGTAAAATCTCTTTATAGCCTAAAACAAGCATCTAAGCAATGGAATAAGGATCTTACGAAGTTCATTGTATCTTTAGGCTTTCATCAGTTAAAGGGTGATTACTCCTTGTTCATTCAACAATTTGTTGGTTTTCTTATTTCCTTTTTTTTGGGTCATTTTTTTCTTCTTTTTTTTTTCTTTTGTCATTCTTTTCCATATTGATGACATTTTGATAATAGGGGATAGTTTATTAGAAATTGTAGATGTCAAATGATTCATTTATCAAGCCTTTACTATAACAAATTCGGGGGATGTGAGATATTTTTTTAGCATTGAAATTTCTTGGCTCCCTAATGGATTTATGTTAAACTAAAGAAATTTTTTACTTAGATATATTTACAAATGTTGGTTACATTGGTGCTAAACCAATAAAAACACTTTACACAAAATCTTAGTCTCGATATTCATTTTGGTGATTTATTTTTGGATACAACTCTTTATAGGAGATTGGTTTGTTGATTGCTTTATTTAACCTTAACCAAGCTTGATCTTTCATTTGTTGTTTAGCTATTGAGCTAAGAAGTCACTCTCTAGTTATTATATTTCTCTTGGAACTTCTTTAGTCTCATGGAAAACCAAAAACCAGGCTATGCTCTCAACATCCTCAACTAAAGCTGGATACAAAAGTTTAGCTTCAACAATTAAGGAGTTGTTATGGGTTTCTTTTATATTACATGATCTTAGAATTTCAATTTCTTTAACAGTTTATTTTTTCGCTAATAACAAACCAACAAAGCTCATTGCTAGCAACCATGTCTTTATAAATGCATTGAACACATTAAAGTGGATATTCACTTTGCTGGAGACCAAATTGCTTTGAGATTCCTCAATGTTACTTTTGCTCCATCTTCACTTAGATTAGCATATTTAATGACTAATATAGTGTTTCGTAATCTTAGTAAAAGTAGAAGTCACTAGAAATATATAGAAAGGAAAATAAAGAAAATGAAATAAGATGTAGTTCATTTCTTGTTTAGATATTTAAGATAAAATGGAAGGAAACAATATTATTGATGGACCAAAATGTCCTTAACTTTATATGTTTGATTTTACTTTAAGGGCACTTTTGTAATTTTAATTAATTTTCATCCATTTCCATCCTTTTTTCTCCAAAAGTGGAGAAAAATTTAAGAGCTTTAAAAGTTAAAATGCTTCTATTAATTTCTCTCTATTTCCACCATCACTTTTAGTATCCAAACACATCATCTTCACTAGTTTCATCCTACTTCCATAGCTTTTCACATATTTCACCCACGACAAACATAGTGTAAGAGTGTCAATGAATCCCAACTAATTTCTTTTGGTTCCAAGTTGGCTTTAAATACATATATACACGATAATTGATATTCAGTTAGTCGGTTGTAAAATTCAAAACGAAGTTCGATCTTTTACTTGCAAGACACAAACTCTTCGTTTGCTTTTTCTTTAATTTTTTATTTTATAAGTATAGATGAAAGGTTCTGACTAAAGTAGTTATGTGCATACGTACTACATAGATGATATGCTACACGTAGCTTAAGAAAAGTTAAGCGAGAAAGAAACCTGATAAATGATTAAGTGAGAATAAAATAAGAAAGAAAAATAGGCAATCTCAATATCTCAAATCTAAAAGCAATAGACAAAGCAATCATAGTGAATCTCAAGCTTTCAAGTTGTAACTTGAGTGAATAAGATCAATTTTTTACCTAAATTACTTATTTAATCTTAAAGAGTAAAGGTTTTATAAAACAATATCATCTCTTTATTCTCTCCAAGAGTTGTAAATAAGTAGGAAATTTTGAGTATTTATAAGCTCTTAGATAAGATAGCATCCATCAGATCATCTTGACGATTAACAGATAAGATAAATATTGCTTAATTCATAGTTATCTAAAATAAGCTAGTTAATAGGGTCAAAGCTAATAGCCTTCCTTATGAATACATAAATCTACTTGAGAAAAGTTGGATACAGAGGACTAGTCTAACAATCCCTATTCTAAACTTTTTTCTTGAATCATCTCAAATATAAAACAAACTCCTTGATCCCTACTATCTAACCTAAAGAGTTAAGCATAAATAAATAATAGATTAAACCTAATAATTAATATAGTAATTTTTAGCCCTTTATAGTAAGTTTTTGCAATTCTTCATCTTTTTTGTTCAACAAGTAAATCAAATTCATTTGCAATATTTGCTCAATAGTTCACAATTTTTTTTCTCGATATTTGTTATAATTAATTAAAATTACTAAGCAGTATTATCATAATCTCAAGGGGTTGAAAATATTAATAGCTTACGTAGTAATTAATGATGGAAAACAATGACAATAACCGTTGCTATTAACAATATTTAGCATCAACAACCATGGGAAATGCAATCATATTCCTCATCTTACATCAATATTTTTTATGATGGTTAATTACCACTACCATTAGCTTCAATTAACAGCTTGTTCACTTTACTAAATAGAATAAGAAAGGAATATAATTGGAATTCGAAAGGAATATAATAAAGATGTAACACCTATTATTTTATTTAGTTAGATTAATAAATAATTTTAAAAAAGATATGTAATAGAACTTTAATAACTAAATTACCTTTAATTCGTTTTCTTATTCAAGTAATTCTAAAATAATAAGTAATGGTGATAAAAATCAACCGCGAGGGCAAAGGCGTTGGTAATGGTCGATGACGGTTGCGAACGGTAATAATGACGATAACAATAGTTGATGGTGATGGTGATGGTGATGGTGATGGTAATGGCTACGATAGCAGCTTGAAGGGAGAGTGAGCGTAGTTGCGATGGTAGTAATAATAACAGCGACAGTAATGATAGCAACAACAGTGATAATGATAGTGGTAATAATAATGTGATAGTAATGGTATTGGTAGTGATGATAGTGTTAGTTAGTGATGGGAGGTTGATAGTTAATGGTTAAGGGTTAGGGATAGCGGTAACAATAGGTGATGGTGATCGATAATTAATAGTAGTAATAGTAGTGATAATGGTTACAAGGGTGATGGTGATTGTGACAGTAGTAATGGTGACCGATGGCAGTAGTAGCTATGTTAATAGTAGTGGTTGTCACTATTAAATTGATATAAAATTATTTTTGGAAAAAATTTAAAATTTTGTATGTAATCATGATTTTTTGGTTGAATTAATGAATCCCAATTACTTGATTTTACATAATAAAGATTTTTAAGGAATTGCGATTCAGAGAAAAAACTAAGTAGACGCTATAACAAGAAATAATAGGTGAATTAAATTCCAATTCCCCTTAAATGAACTAGGCATAAAAGTCACTAACAATTGACACCCCTTAAAATTACTGCATTTGATTATTATTCTTTTTTTTTTAAACAATAAATATAAAAAATAATTTTTTAAACAAAAAAAGTATAGAAAAAATTTTCTGCTAAACAAACGCAACCCTAGGTGCACAAATCAATCCATATGGGGCTTACTTGTGCATTAGGCCGAGAAAATAGTTACTACAAATATTGTCTAGACTACAGCATTGTAATGACAACAGTACACCTACAAACACCGGTTCTTCCTGCGGAGGCAAGAGATTCCTGGAGTTTGGCTTCAAAAAACTCATGATTATTTTCCAGAATTTCCTTCTAGAAAGGAATACCTCCACATTGAATGATGTAACCATCAAAATTTTCATGACTTACAGAATTTCCTTCCAGTAGCGGACTGATCTGTCCATCCCGCAGGAAACAAAAGCTGCCTCTGTTGGTGAGTGTTCGATCCAACGAGGAGCAGTCACATGGTTTGATGGCAACTTCGCTACTATGTTCGCAGTCAAAGCATCCCAAACGAAAATCTGCACGAACCATGCTCGTCGATTAAATCCACAGAGGAGGTGCTGCATTACACAGTATCAAGGCATGAAAATTGACTAACCTCGTTGCCGGGTTCATCTATGGATAAGATAAATTCTTCGGTATCATTGAAAACAGCCTGCAAATAAAGATGATAAGCTACTTAGAACTCAAGAGAAAAGTAATTAACAAGTGTAATGACATCGTTTCAGAGATTCAAGAGGTCCAGTAATTTCTGGCATCCAAGCGGTTTCCCATATGCCGCAAAAGCTATGGAAATTTGCATCCTAATACCTGGCAACGCAGCTGTGTGTGTGAAGCTCCAAGATACTGGTTGACCAACCTTCCCGTGGCCACTTCCCAGAGCTTTACAGTTGAATCTTTTCCCGCAGAGAGAACATATCTGCAACAGATAACTTCCCTTATATTTCTATGCCTAAAGAGCTTCAACTAAACACATCACTTACAAAACTTTTATTCCTTTCATTTAGCATATTAATTTTTCCAAGGACGAATCTCTACACTTCAAAATCCCATTCTACATACAAAACCATGTAAATATGAGGCAATATAGATCAGGAGATCTATTGTTCTGCTTACAATAAAAAATGAAATTAGACTTTGACATTTTGATGCAAAAATTTAAACTACTTTTTTATCACAACATATGGAAAGAGCTGAGAAAAGCTCCTTTTCAGAACACAATGATAGCTGAATCCAGATGTCAATAAATAGCTTAAGAAAGTAATCCAAAAATAATGATGCACAATTGAGATGAAAAAGCAAATTTCAGGACAACTGATTACATATTTAAAAATATCTTAAACTGTACCTTTGATCCCTGGTGAAATTGGCGCTAATCACCTCTGCTGTTCCATGAGCACTAATAGAACATACACAATTGGCAGAAGCCCCATCCCAGAGTCTTATGGTACCATCCTTGTGTGCTGTAACATACAAGCCTCCAGAAGATGAATATCTCACCTGCAACAGTTACTAACTTCAATGTCTGAATCGAAAAATAGAAAACAGTGAACCAAAGAAGATTCAATGGAAATAAGAACACTTGTCATGCCTGATTAATGGCAGCATTAACCCCAAATTCAGGGACCTTTGCTGGGAGATAACATTGGAAGGTATTAACATCATACAAGTGTGGAATTGGATGATCAGTTCCTGTTAGATCATTTCATAAGCACCATTAGTAACAAAGTTGCACAAAACTTTCAGGATGGGGGAAGAAACTCTGATGTAGCCATTTACTGTATATTCCCCCACAATATACATGAAGAAGGGAATCAACATATGTAACTCTAGCAAAAAGTAATTGATATGAACCACTAGAGATCAAAGGAGAAAACTAATGCATTTAGTTGATTTTTACGGAAGAGATTGATTACAAAACCCTAATATCTTCAAGAGAAAGGTTCATGAGCTAAAGCTCGCCCATGAGCACCATTGCTCACACTAACACTCAAGTCTACTACAAAATATCTGGCTACCTTTTTCTAACTTACTACTACTATTTATAGTAAAATGACTACTAACCAGCTGACTCATACAACCATCTGGAAACTAACTAACATATAAACACCAAGACACACTCTACCACACACTATGCTGTTATACATACACACATCATATCACCATAGTAAATATGTCCCCTGCACTCTGTACATGCAGAAGCACGCCACACACATTACAAAACATCTACAACACAGCACAATTGCACACTACCAACACTAGGCATACATGTCCTCAAGGACAAGCACAACCAAAAACACAAAATTAGCACTCCTACGCATTCAAATTTTGTAGCACGAGGCTATAAGTAACTTCATCGATCATTTCCAAAAAACATCCCAATCCCTCTTAATCTTCTCCCATCACAAGTAACCAAAGCAATTTTTTTTGGGACAGCCATGATTGGGCAAGAATGGTTGATCAAATTTGAAGCAACGTCCTTAGCTCTCTTCTCAAGAAACTTCAGATTTGTCATTTGACGTTGTCCATGGGACTTGCGCCACCCCTCTCATTGTAGTCCAGTTCCAACAGAAATGTCACCCTTCAACACAACTGGATTTTGGACAGTTGAATGCAGTGAAGTGCCATCCTTAGGAGGAGAGGGCACAACAGTGGAGTGTACATGAGATTGTGCTGGTGCAACATGAGTAACCCAGGGGAAATAATAATGTTTATTTGGTGCATGATGGTACGTCTTACTAGAAATGACTTCCTTGCAGGTACCACTTAATCCAGTATTCAGATCAGCCCACATGGAAAGAACTATTCCATCTAGTGTGGAAGGGGACAAAGTATCTGATCGAATTTGGATTTCATCTCACAATCCTCCTAAAAGTTATATTAACAATTGCAATTCTAAAATTATAGGAGCTTGCAAAGCTAAAATTTCAAACTCATTAATTTATTGACATACAGACGATAGATGGCAAAGTTGAGATAAATTTTTGAATGGATTAGCTGTCCACTGACCTCCAAACCTCTCCAATAATTCAACTTTCAACTCCGACCAGGTCAATGGGGAATACAATGCCAAATCATTCACATCGAGTACACACAGGGGCCTTGCATGCACATGGCAGCCAAGGTGACCTTCAAGTCTGTGCTCATTCGCTGGATATTAAAATGTGGTGGCTGGTTCAATTCCATCAAATAAAGGAAGTTTGAGTTGAGCGGCATGGATCTGATAATCTTCCCCATCAGCAATTCTATCCTGGACTCCAAGCAAAGATTGATCAACAGAAGGAAGTTCCTTAAGGTCGTTGACTCCAGCATCCTCCACATCAATTTGATTTTTGTCATCGAGTTCAAGTGCATCATCACTGATTTGGTTCCTTGTACCAATGGGAGAAGCTGGTCTGATCTGAGATTGCCAGTTAAATTCGTAGTAGATGTTTCTCCAGGTAATACTCCACTGTTTCTACTCAACATCCACAAATCTTCTAGCATCTTCTGCATTTTAGTCATTGTGCCTCATACGCTAGACACATCACCGCGTAAAGCAGTAACGTTACCAGATAAATCCTTCTGATCTCGATCTAAAGTTGCAAACTTGCAATGCGATATTGAACTTCAAGCAATTCCTCTCTCATCTCAGCACATTCTTGTCTAGCTCATCCACTCATGTCCATACAAGAAATGTTTCAACCAAACTCAAAAGAAGATGATGTAATTTTCCAGAGGCAAATAAAAAAAATTGAATGAGATGTAACCAATAGGAACTCGACTTGCTCTAACTGGTCTCCGGCTTGACGGTTTGCACCAAATTGAAATGAACAACAAGAGATCCATGGATAAAACTAATGTATTTTTATAGATTTTTATGGTAGAAACTGAATTACTAAACCCTAAGACCTTCAAGAGGAAGGTCCATGAGCTAAAGCTCATACATGAGCACCATTGCTCACACTAACACTCAAGTCTATTACAAAATATCTGGCTACATTTTTCTAACTAACTAGTGCAATTTATAGTAAAAAGATTACTAACCAGCTCACTCACAGAACTATCTAGAAACTAACCAACATATACCCACCAAGACACACTCTACCACACACTACAGTACTACACATACACGCAGCAAATCACCACAGTAACTAGGCAAACAGGTTCCCTGCACTCTGCACATAGAGAAGCACACTACACACGTGACAAAACATATATAACACATAGCACAATTGCACACTACCAACACTAGTAACATATTAGTAATGCAAATATAAAACACTTTCCAGCAGTGTACACAATATTTCCATGGATTTGTACTAACTGCATCCTGATATTCAAAGCCAAGACCAGAAGGCAAAAATGAGCGCAGGAAAAAGTTACAAGATGATAATTGCCTGCAATTTTCTTACATCCATAAATTTTATAACAGCATTTTTAAAGTCAACAATAGTAAGATGCAAGACCTATTCTTTAGAATTTTAAATTACCATGTACTCTAAACATTTCACTCTTTTTGGAGCATGAGACAGGCCTAAAATTTAAAAGATTGAAAAATCCTGGAACCTCTCGTGCAAGAGCCAGCAATTCATGTTAATGAGTCATATTTTGTGTCCAGATCGGAATGGATTTAAGTCTATGGACATCATCTCATAACACAATCAACTTATTAATCATGTTTGAAGACCTAAACCCATAACCTTCCCATGTAATAAAGCAGTCTACTGGTTAAAAATTTTATAAAAAAAAAAAAACTACGATATAGTTGTCAAGACTATTGAAAAAATATTGAGGAACAAATGTCTTCATAAAATTAAAAGTCTACAAAACAAAGTACTTGAGCATTTAAATATAGCAAATTACAATGTGACAAACGAAAGAGTTATTGAGAGGGTAAAGTCTAATTAAACATGACAAAATAAATCATCCATTTGCTACATTGTATCACTCCATTAAATCAAGCCATGACTCAATTGGATTAGTACCAATATTCAAATTCATCACATCCTTATTAGCTTTCGAGAGGGATCGCTAAAGAGTCGACACAGAGAAAATTATTAGCACAGGTATAGTTAAAATAGTTTAACATCCTTTTTGTCTTCTTGTAGTATTTTTACATCCTCAAAGTGTAAGGGTGTACAAAAAGATCATCAAATCAAAAAAGCACAAGTAAATAGTTTGGATCCATTTATATACTAAGCAAAAGTAAGTTTACTTGCATACCATATATTTAAACAATTTAAATACTAAAAGTTCTGTAAATTTACATTAGAACAAGATTCTTTGGTATGAACATGTTAAAAGAAATAAGTATAACATCATCAAGATGGAGGGCGAAATAATTACCTTCTAAAATAGATAATATAGGCATAAGATATCACAAAATTGAACTTATATATTATATTACAGAGGAGATCATCACCAAACTCACAAAATACAAAAATCGTTCATTATAAGTAAAGTGGACTTCCTATCATAAGAAAAACTACTAGAGGCCTAGGTGTGCCCCTTATATCTTCTAGGCTTTCTAAAAATTACTGTCGCATTTTCGTAAGTTATTTTGCGGCTCATATCAACCATTGGACGTCTAAAGCTCTCTCTTATGCTGTGTGACTCCAACTTATCAAGAGCATATTATTCTCTCTACAAGTGTATTAGGCCTCAACATTCCTTCTACCTAAGAGCATTCTAAAAAAGCTCACCACCAAAATGAAGAGATTCTTATGGAAGGGAATGGATGAAACCAAAGCTAAAGCCAAAATTGCCTAGGAGGATATATGCCGACCAAAAGAGGAGTGTGAACTAAGAGTCTTTGATCTCTTATTGTGGAACAAAGTAGCTCAAATCAAGCACATTTAGAATCTTTGTTGTGATGAAGAAGAAACCCTTTGGCCAAGATAGGTTAGACATAAATTGCTCCAGGGAAGAAATTTCTGATCCATACCTAAACCTTCATAAGGTTCATGGACTAGCACAAGCTACTATAAGCAAGGACTTGGATGAGTCCACTTTTTAAGTGAGTGGTTGGGAACGGACAAAGGATATCCCTATGGTATGATAATCGGCATCCTAATTGCCCCTTGGCATCTTGGCTAGGGGAAAGAACAATATACAACACAGGCTGGTCGAAAGCAGCTAAAGTATGTTCCATCATTAATAATGACAGATGGTGCTAGCCAGAGGGGAACATATGGCTATAAATTAGATCTACTCTACCCCCCTCATGCTCTCCAAATGTTCGCATTCCAGATAAACTTCTATGGAAGCAAAAACCAGCAAAGACCTTTTCAATCCATGATGCATATGATTCAATCAAACAGCCTCAAAACAAAGTACAATAGCTCAAGATAGTTTGGAACAAAACAAACACTCTACGCTGCACTTTCATGTTGTGGTTGGCAGTCCAAGGAAGATTGTATACCCAAAACAAACTTTTGAGTTGGGGAATCATAGAAATGAACTGTTGTTTCCTATGTAACAGGGAGAAAGAATCTCATTTGCATCTTTTTGTTAAGTGTGAAATAGCTAAGACAGTATGGTTGGAAATACAAAGAGTCCACCGGATTATTACTCTGATCTTGCTGCTGTGGTTTCAAGAAGGACCTAGTAATGGTCTTTAGTAGATTCTCTGATTTTTGTAGGAGGAAAATTCTGTCTATTGTCATTTATTTTCTTTGGAAAGAGGAATTGTAAAAGAGTGGGAGGTCTCCCCTCTCCACCTTCGATCCTCGTTAGGAAAATTTTGTTCTACATAAGCCATTGCCCTAGTTAGGTTGTTTCGCATATATGTACAGTTGTGCTGAGAGTTAGCTAAGGTTTGATCCATTTAACCCTTTTGTTCCTCGGTTGTGGATTGAATGCTCAGGTGCTTTCCTTGTACATTCCTCTTTATTACGTTATTAATGAGAAAAAAAAAAATACTGACATTACCCAAAAAACCTACTAGAGGCCTTAAATTTCTATATTGAAACACGATTTGTTGAATTATAAAATTAAAACAAAGATAGAAGACAATACATAATTATCAGTTTCACAAAATCTCTACAAGAGGGGCAAAACTTAGGCTATGAGCCTGGAAAAAAGAATGTTGAAGATCTTAATCTTACAAGGAGTCACAGGTTTGTCATTGAGTTTGAATGCTAGATCTGAATCAAGACATGATTATGAATGAGTCCCAACAAGTTTGATCCATTTATTAATTGTATTGAGTATTTCCTATCCAAACCCATTAAATATTGTCATATCATGTCCAGGTTGGCAGGTTGTCAGCTAAAGAGCCAGTCAAGAACTAAAATGGCTGAAATATTTTAACAATATCAGAATCAAATAACTATATGAGCAACATTAACTGCATTTGTGTAAGAGACCCAGAGAGCAAAACAATTAAGGATCCTGCCAAAGAAATGGACTCATGACAAGGAGGAGAACAAAATTGTGGCCACAGTACCTGCTAGAAGATAATCCCCAGATGGATGGAAAGATATAGAGCGTACATTGTGTGTGTCCTAAACCATCAAAAAGACAAAAACTACAAGCTTAAAGCTAAATCATAATAATATAACATTGTAAAAACCACAAGTCCACTGACAAAAGAGATGACAAGAAGTACCTGAATAACTTTAAATGCTCTCCTTGCAGTAGCTTTAGAAAGGTCAAAGAACCTAAAAAAATGACATAGCTGTCACGACATATAGCTGGAGCTGATATATAAGAGAGATTCATATACGTGAGCTGGGCATATTACAGGATAAAACAAATTTACTTTATTGTCTGATCTTTGGCACCAGATATCAGAATGGTATTCTGAGGATGGAAATCCAAGTCATTTATTGGCTGCAACCATGTTAGAGAAGTAAACAGCAATTAATGTTCCTGTGTTTGCTTAGCAGAGATGACCATATTGATCAAGTAGAAAGAAAACTAACATTAACCAAAGTTTTTCTAATTTGGGTCACTTTTTTCTTTTTGTTGCCTGAATAATTCGAATCACTAGAATGAACTTCAAGTCTTCAAGATATACCAAAAGCAAGGAGAACCATTTATGTCTTAACCTGAGGGATTGCACTTATCGCTTTCTTATAAGTTGAATATGGGTGCATAAAAGATGATTCTCATCATTAAAATTACAAAGCATCAGCAGCTGTTTTGACTTGAAAAATTTGATGAGTAATTACAGATTTGATAAGGTGAATGAGTAATAGCTGAAAAGATGGTAAAGCAAGAGCATGATTTAGATTGAGAAAGAAAGACAACGGTTAAGAGTTCTAAGTCAGAACAAGAGCTTAAGTCCTCCCTACTCCCTTAACATGATGTAAGAGAAAGCAAATAAAATCTTCAAAACAGTGACATCCCTACTAAGCAACTTCCACTAATATACTCCTCCAGTAGCTACTACTACTTCAGCTTATTTTATTATATATACTATATTATTGCCACATAGACCATGACCATTGACTTATTAGTTATTACAAACTTGCTGCTGCTGTTCTTCCTACACTTCATGCGCCCCACCTCCCCCCACTTCTTTCTTCCCAGTCCTGCTAGTATGGACACGGCAGATAGGAGGATGGTTCCAAAGGCTGTGCCCAATCTCATTATTACTGGCCCATTTGCAGCAATATCTTCCATGCCAACATTGGCTCACCCCTAAAGTTGAGTTCAGGGAACTACTCTAAGAGGCCATCAACATTGATCTAAGTAGCAACCAACCTCTTTGGAGCCATCTGCCCACCATACAAGTACTTGTTTTTGCTAATGAGACTTGCATCTTAACTGATCAGGATGATAGGATTTTGCTTGGTGTAGTCACTTTGATTGCCTCACTTCGCAGCCCACTAGGTTG
Source organism: Lumnitzera littorea (assembly GCA_024138015.1). Taxonomy (NCBI): domain Eukaryota; kingdom Viridiplantae; phylum Streptophyta; class Magnoliopsida; order Myrtales; family Combretaceae; genus Lumnitzera; species Lumnitzera littorea. Next base: position 117,480,708 of record JAMXBB010000002.1, read on the forward strand.
TTCTAATTTTACCGTGTGCCAAATCATTGCCCCTTAATACAGAGACTTAAAATAATGCATGAAAAAGTGAGCACCTCTTTTCAATTTAATCACACAAGTAATTGCCATCAGATGAGTTCCTAGATCACCTCCTATAGTCTGTTATAAAATGTCTCCTATGGCAGGTAGTGAAACTCATTCACTAAGTGAATCTGCCACCCAATTGCTGATCACATGCAGTGACTAAGGCAGAGTTTTTCCAAATAGAGGTATAATGGCCACATGTAAAAAAACTCAAAGCGTGTTTCCTGGGGTCATGCAATCATATGTTGAATTGCACAACTTTAAAACTGACTTACAACCACAAAATTCTAAATACAGCAGCGATGCTTCTACCAGTGCTGCAAATGGCCATATACCAACATACTACGTTATTAATTTTTTTTGTTTGTGTTGTGGTGGGGGGGTGGGTGTGAGGGGAATGAGTTTCAGATTTTTTTTTCCCCCATTAAAAAGAAGGAAAAACAATTCGATTCTCCAGAAATCTCTGGACATAATATTGTTTCTCTTCAGAAGATATTTATGAAGAAGTACCAATTAGTTGAGATCTCACCTCAAAAAAGGAAGGTTTGACCAGTGAGGGACTAACATTAGGGAAATGGTCAAGGGGTGGAGTCAGATGCTAAGGATCTTCAACTACACAGCCATTGCTGGCCCATGCAACAGGCAGACTTTTACTCATAAGAATTATCTCAATCAGTGTCATCTCATACTTACATTTTAAGTTGTTAGTCATGTATCTAGAGTATTATGTACAATATTCCATCCCAACAAGTTCCCAAAAGGGGATATTTCTTCAATTTCAAGGAAAAAAATAATTGAAAAATAGCAGCATTCAATCAAATTAATAATAAGGCAACTTATTTAGCATTTCAATAGCAGGAATTTTCTTCCAATCATAAAATTACTTGAGTGTGATTATAAAATGTTCGTATAACAGATCGAGTGGTGCCATCCTTCAGATCTGGCATCATTATTTGTTTAATTTTTGAGACCTGCAGAAGTAGTAAAAGATTTATGAGAGAGATTGAGGATATTTCTTCTAAGGAAGCACTTGAAGGAGAAAATAAAGAACCTCAAAGAGCTTGATTGAGGTGTCTGCACTTCCACTTGCAAAAAAACGTCCATCTGCACTAAATCTTGCACATCTGGCAACATTCTAAAAAGCTCAACCAATCAGTCTCATATAATGTTCCTTGCTTAAAGGGAACATGCAGATAGAATATTGTAAAATGTGGCAATACCTTGTGCTCTGAAAGATGCCTTGTCTCATGCTTCGGGAAACTCTTTGACAATCCTTTGGCCTCATGAATAGAACTGCATTGTCAAGGAAAACAAAATATTTTCTCTTTATATGTTGAAAATAGAGCAAATGATACTGTTCCATATACAGAATCAACTAAACAAACCTAGATCAATGAAAAAGGAAACTAACCAGCACACCATATGGTGAAAGCACCATGTCTATCAAAACTAACTGAACAGGATGTTAAAGCATGTCTACACAATGACTTAGTACAGTACAAAAAATAAGACTTGCCAATTGGCTCCTCTCCTTTCTTTATCTCTCCATCCATCAAGGTTGCCTAGATTATATTTCTTTTTTGGATAGACTCTTAATTATAAGATTGAAGTCTTTTTGTTGGGATGTTCTTTGCATTAAGGGAAACACAATTAAAGAATGTTCTACATCTTTTTTACCAACTACATTCCTCCTCAAAAATGGACTAAACTAAAATTATAATTCACAAGCACCCACAGTAATTCAATCAATAAATAATAGAATGTTTCAGTCATATTCAAGACAATTTTTAATTTTCATATAAACCATTTGCTTAGCAGGGGTGAAAGACCCAGTTTAGAGAGAGAAAATGCTCTGCCTTTTCTCTAGAAACCACCTTTCCCCTAAGAAACCACTTTTCTTAGAAACCTGATTTCCAACCATTTTTCTCCCCATCTAATCAACCTTTCTATCTCTTCCCTTCTATCCTTCTTGCTCTCCTTTTCCACCCCTCTGTTTCTTATGATTTTCTACCTCAACCATGACCAGAAAACCACCCAACCCTCATTCCCCTTCCAGTGCCGGGGATGGCCTTTCTGTCCCTGGTTTATCCCAAAACCAGCTTACTGAGGGGCATTCTGTGGGGCCTTCGATTCCCCCTAGGTCTTCTTTTTCTGGCAAAAATGTAGGTTCCGCTTTTTCTAATAAAAAGCAACCTAACACGGAAAAGGTTAACCATGAGCAGTGTGCTCCTAAAAAGCCACAAGCCTCTATCTTTTCAAGGTTGACTCCTAACCCTTTGGAGAATGTTTCCTTTGCACAAGCAAAAGGTCCATCTGCAAGTACTTCCTCTTTTGGAAATACTACCTTAGAAGAGATTAACCACCTGGTAAACAACATAAAAAATCAATACCGCTCTTCCCCTACAGCTATCAAGAGTAAGTCTTTTGCGGAAGCAGCAAGCAAATCTTCCTCTGCTCCTCTAGTTCTAGAATTCAAGTTAGATTTCTTCCCTCCGATTTCCAAAGGAGCAATCACTAGGGTAAAACCGCCCCCTTCTATAGCGTCTGAAGGAGCCAAATTCTGGGACTCAACCTTGGTTGGTTTCTTTTTAGGTCAAACACTTCCTTTCAGCCTAGTCCATGACACTACCATGCGCATTTGGATGAAGTGTGGTATTCTCAAGTGTTAGGAAGTAAGGAGGCGTGGTTTTATTTCCGTTTTGCTTCATCATCTAACATGGTGCTTGTGTTGGCTAAGCCTTTGTTTTTTGCTCAACATCTTCTTCTCCTTCAGCGGTGGCAACCAGGTATGTCCCTTGAGAAACCACAACCATCCACTACTCCTGTTTGGGTGGTCTTTTCTTAGGTGCCTTGCGAATTCTTAGACACTAAGGGCCCTACCTATATCACTATGGTGTAGGTAAACCCCTACAAGCTGACTATCTAACTACTCTACGCTCTAGAGCTAACCATGCCCGAATTCTTATTGAGTTGGACACAAAAGACGAACTGATCTCCAAAGATGATATTGAACGTAAAGATGGTTATTTGGCTTCTGTCTGAGTCGATTACCAATGGCTCCCCCTAGCCCCCGCTGTGCTTCTTGCAAGGTTTTTGGACATGTTTATTCATCCTATCCGAAACAACAAACCTTCCAAGGTCAGTGTCACAATAAAGGTGAATGGGTAAAGGTACAAAGAAGGGAAAAAAGACCTATGGGTGCTTAATTATCCTTCTAGGCTGATTCTATCCCCCACACTCCGAAAAATGGCTTAAATAAAGAGACCAATGAAGAAGTGCTCTCTCCCCTAAAAAACTTGCTGACATTGGAAATGAACATATCACTCCTTCATCTAATGTAAATGAAGACTTTGAGGGCATTAGGAATGATAGCTTAGCAAATGACCCAAAGTTGGCCTCTAATTAGGAGGTATGGCCAAATTTGGGTTCTCTCATATCTTAAAAACACCCTATAAGGTTATCCTTGTAAGTTTGGCTCCTAAACCGTAGTCATAGGAGCAAGCCAATGCATATGCTGAAGGAGAGAACTTAGAAGCTACTTTAGCACCTTCTTTATCTAAATGTAAGGGCAAAAAGAAAAGCTGAGGGGAAACTTCTAGAAGTGGTAAAAGCTCCTCTAGTGGCAAAAGATAGAAATTTTTTAAACCAAAGCACTACTCAACACATCTGTTTTCTTGATCCTCTCCCATGAATTTTACGTCTTGGAAAGTGTGTGGGATCAATGATCCCATTAAAATTAAAGATGTAAGAAATCTTTGTGGAGACAAGAATGTTTCTCTTATACAGCTACTTAAGACTGAAGTAAACCACTCAAACATTGATTTTGAGAAATCTATGATAAATCCAAGTTGGTCCTTTGCTATTAACCAGCATGCTCCTAAGTAAATTTGGTCAGGTTAGGATACTAGGCTTTGGGATATACACATCATCAAAGAACATATCAATTTACACATTGTTTATGCTTCAATAGGAGTTGGAATGAGGGATTCCAAGCCTCTTTTGCGTATGTATCCAATTTGGCCTTAGATCGACAAGATCTCTAGAAATACTTGTTAGAAATCAAACTTTCCTTCTTAAATTAACCTTAGGTAGTGTTAGGGGATTTTAACATTACCAAATCTGTTTTTGAATGTAGTAGGGGCAATACTCGTTGGAACTAAGATATGGAAAATTTTAAATCTTTTATTGATGAAGTGGAATTAGAGGATTTGAATTTTTTGGGTAATCTTTTCACGCGGTCGAATAAACAAGAAGAAAATCCCATTTTGAAGAAGCTAGATCATAGTTTAGCCAACCACCACTGATTGATGTCATTCTTAAGGTCTATTGGCATTCTTTCACCCTCCCTCCTATCTAACCATACTCTTGCTATGATTCAAGTGAACATATCCAATGTAGCTAGATGTGGTCCTTTCAAATTTTTTTACTTTTGGAAGGAATCTAAGAATTTCATCCTCATTGTAATTGATGTATAGAAGTGCCAAGTTGCCGATTCCTTATGTTACCAAGTGGTCTCTAAGTTGAAATTACTAAAGAAGGAACTCAAACAATTGAATGAGAAGCATTTTTCACATATTTCCACAAAGGTCGACGCAGCAAAGGAAAGATTAACCATAGCTCAAGATGCCATTGCAAATAGTAATTTAAACTTGTTTGGTGAGGAAAAAAAACTTTACAAAGAGTACTACTTCCTTAGAGCGGTTGAAAAAAGCTTCTACAAATAGAAATCAAAAGTTGGTTGACTTAAATTAGGCGACAAGAATAATTCCTTTTTTCACAAAGCCATGATCCAAAGGCATAACAAAAGCTCCATTTATGCATTAAAAGAGGGGATGGATCTTTAGTGTTGGGGCATAAAGAGATAAAAACAGAAGCTGAGAATTTTTATCAAAAAACTATTTAACTCTAATGGCTTTGCAGGTGCAATCCTTGATTCGCAGAGTATACAGCAATTTATCTCTAGATGGCTATCCTTAGACCAAATTAGTTCCCTTGAAGCACCCTATAGTGATGAGGAGATTGAAATGGCCTTTTTTTCTCAAGCAAACAAAAAAGCACCAAGGCTAAATGAATTCTCAACTAAATTTTTCAAAGCATCTTGGCCTATAGCTGATATGATTCTTGTAGTAAGAGAATTTCTAGCTTCAGGTTTTCTATTAAAGGAATTGAACAACACTATCATTACTCTTGTGCCCGAAGCACTAAATCCAAGCAAAATGGGTGACTTTCGACCTATCTCTTATTGTAACACAATCTATAAAGCCATATCTAAAATACTACCAGCTAAACTAAGAGAGGTTTTACACTCTATGGTAGGACTTGAGTAATCTGCCTTTATTCTTAGGAGACGCATAACCAACATCTTCATTTGACAAGAATTAATACATAGCTATCACTTGAATAGAGACCCCCCAAGATGTGCTCTCAAAGTTAACATCACAAAAGCTTATGACACTCTTAATTGGATTCCGCACCCCCCCCCCCCCCCCCCCCCACCCCAATTTCTACCACCTTTTGAAACAGTGCTATTCCTCACCTAAATTCTCTATCAACATAAATGGCGAACTTGTAGATTTCTTTTCAAATTCAAGAGGCCTAAGACAAGGAAACTCGATCTCTCCTTACTTATTTGTCCTTGATGTAGAGGTTCTTTCAAGCATTCTTCAACAGACAATGAGTTCCTTCGATTTCTCTTATCATTGGAGATGTATAGAAGAGAAGATCTCCCATCTATCCTTTGCAAATGACCTTATGATATTTTGCAAAGGTGACACTTCCTCTATTAAGCTTGTTAAAAAAGCTCTAGATGATTGTGAGACCCTTAGGCCTAGCCTCAAACTCTCTAAAAAGTTCCATATTCTTTAATAATGTCTTTTCTCAAGAGAAAAATGACATCTTACACATCCTGAATTTCCAAAAAGAACATCGCCCAATCGAGCATCTTGGTGTACCCTTGATTTCCACAAAATTGAAGAAAGAGCATTGTGATGCCTTGATCTCTAAAATCTTGAGTTGCATTGAAGCTTAGACAAGTAAACATCTCTCTTATGCAGAAAAACTTCAACTAATCAAATCAATCATTTTTGCCATGCAAGTTTATTAAGCGTTAGTGTTTATCCTTCTTGAAAAAGTTATTAGAAAGATTCAACAAATGATGAGGAACTTTTCATAAAGTGGACAGCCTACCTTATCCACTGGAGCCAATGTCAAATGAGAAGCAGTTAATGTTCCTTTCAACGAAGGAGAACTTGGAATATCACGTATGGATATTTGGAACAAAGCAACCCAACTAAAACATATTTGAAATCTCTTTGACCCTTCCCATAAAAGCTTTTAGGTGAATTGGATAAATTCTAACTTCCTAAAAGGCAAGAGTTTTTGGAATGTTAAGTGTCCCTCCTATTGTTTACAGACGTAGAAAAAACTTCTCAAGCTACGAAGTATAACGTGGCTTTGGTTATGTTGGAAAGTAAGCAATGGGCTTTCTATTTCCATTTGGTCAAATTTTTGGCTCCCACTAAGCCCTTTGGACACTATTTTTAGTGCACAACGGATCACAATTTCAAGCATTCCTTTAGATGCCAAATTATATTCTATCATTGAAGGAAATTCTTGGACTCTCCTTATTGATGACCTCTAGAAAAATCTCTATATCCAAACAAATGTTTATCCAGATAACTCTCCAATGGATTCCCCATGTTGGGCTCCTTCAAAGCACTCATCTTTCTCCGTCAAGAGTTCATATAATGCTCTTCGGCCAAGTACAGCAAAAGTACCATGGACCAAAATTGTCTGGTGCAAATCCTCCATACCATGACACTTATTCATTCTGTAGTTAGCATGGAACAAGGAGCTTTACATCTTAGACAAACTTTATCCTTAGGGTATTACTTCTCAGTCCACTTGCTTCCTCTGCAAGGCCAATCCAGAAAACCATAAACACTTTTCTTCACTTGTGACTATACCAAGAATGCTTGGCAACAAGTTCTTCAACATAAGGGTCTCCGACAAGTGCTATCCTCTTGGCAAGGAACTGCTGGCTCCTTGCCTCCTTCGCTTAACACTTGGGCTCAAGCTCTAGCTGCTGCTGTGTATTGTGTTTGGAGATTCCGTAGTAGTGTCCGACTAGGAAAAGATCTCCCTCCTACCCACATTGTTGTTAGACTAATCCTAAGCTACTTGGATTTATCCTAGATTGTACTTTGAGTGGTCTTCTCTAGTTACCTTTTGTATAGCCCCTAGTGAGAGTATTTTTTCTGCTTTTAGTGGTTTGTATATTCTTTTACTTTAATAAAATCATTTAATTACCCAAAAAAAAAAAAACTGCTTAGCAGGAAAATGAATGCTAAATGAAGTAAGGAAAGCAATGCATTTTCCTCTTAAAAGGAAGACTTTCACTCCTGTGCTATAGATATGTAATGCTAAATCACCACTGCAGTATAATAACAATTGAACTTCCACCTAAAAAGAAGGCCTTTCATCCTGCAATATAGGCATCCAACTAACAAGAATTTAAAATTTTAACAAGTTCAATTGTGTAACAAAGAAATAATTCATAAAAAGTTTTCCTAACAGGTGGTTCTGTTGTATTGAATAGCCATCCACAAATTGAGCTGTTACTCACCTAAAGTCAACTGCAGCACCACGGGAAGCTGAAATGGCACCAACAGCTGCAGAAATTGATGCACTCAAGTCATTTGTCCCAGCATAAGAACCCCGGAATGCTTCTTGCTTTTCCGCAGCAAGACCCTGTGATTACTTGAGAACATTCTCTTTTACATCAGGCAGTAACACAAATTCGAAGCATAAGAGTTACATGTAGAAACCTTAGCAATCAGCTCAAGAAGCCTATTCGCTGGCACATCAACATTTATTGGAGTCATGGTTGCAGAAGCAACCGCTCTAGCTGCCTGAAAGAGATCGTATTAGGGGGGGAAAAGAAAGAAAGAAATTGTAGATTACACGAATAGTAACAGGTGAAGGTGAATTTTTTTATATTGTGCTAGCAGCAATAATCAGCAACACATTGACATTGATCTACTATGCCAAATTATATTAACAGGAGATCAAAACAGATCGATGAATTCATCCTGCTAAAAATCACATTGGCCATGACAAACTCTGCTAAATAATAACACAGAATTGTGAATTGATCCTGCAAAACATCAAGTGGATCTTTTTATATTTTTCAACAAAGTAATAAGAGCTAAGTGATTCCCCCTAGCAATATATTTCTACTTTTGAGATTCAACAAATCTAAACATCAGAACCAACTACCAATTTCCTCTCCTTTCCATCAAAATGTTACAAAATCAAAGCCACAAGAAAACAGACTAGTTAACCCAAAGGTACAAGAAAAGACATGTCTTTGTTCCCCAGGATGACCATCCAGGCATCCAACTCACAAGCATAATATACAGAAACATTGAAATTGGATGCATAACCCATTTCTGATTCACAACATTCCTATTGAATTCAATCAGTTAAACCAAAGTAACCAATTTGAAAATGTGGCAAATTGCCTCAGGATCTGATTTAATTTACATTAAGATGAGTTTAGTACATTGATAGGGTATTTAAGAAAAAATAATACAAAAATAAATCTCAAGTAAAAGTAAGTATAAAATTATCCGAATTTTTTTACATTAAAGTCGCATACCCCCATGCGACTTCGATATAAAAAAATTCAGCTTTAGTGTAAATTATTTTTTTTTTATTTTTACTTCATTGCAGTTTTTTATCGTATCAATACAAATACACAATGGAAATCGCATAACCCAATGCGACTTCAATACAATAATTGCATTTTGGTCCGTATAAGGGTCAATAAAAGATTATATTTTCTTTTATTTTTTTTATTTTCTTATTGTAATAACAATTGATGTATCCAGATAGTGATTAAATTTTATTTTTTATTATATTTTTATCGTACGTACATATAGTATCGATATATGAATACATTTTTTATCTAAAATATAAGTGTTTCGCATTCTTATTAGAATGAAAAAAACACCGACATAATCATTATATTTTGAAAATCTATGTTTAACTGACTTTACACTACAATCATATACCTACAGTCAATGTATACATATAACAAAATTGCATTGAAGTTAGATTGGGTAATGTAATTTCCGTCGGGTATTCATATGAGTATGATAAAAACCTGTAATGAAGTAAAAATTAAAAAAAAAAATATTACATTAAATCTGAATTTTTTTACATTGAAGTGGGATGAAGGATATACGACTTCAGTGTAAAAAAATTTGGATAGTGAAGTCACATACATAATTTCGTACTTTTATTCAAGACTTATTTTCATATTATTTTTTCCCAAATACTCTATCATGTACTAAACTCCATTAAAACCACTTCTTGGATCCACGATAGACTTAATGGGTCCAAGCATGGATCATGGCCATGCCATTCCATCACCCAAAACACTGAAGTTAACCAATGGTACAGAGTTCAATGACACGATGTCCAACATCATAATTCCAAATCAACACCACTTTCAGGCAACCAAACCCAGCCTAAAACCTTACATAAGCTCTCGATCAAGATACTTGATGACAATTAAATCACACGAACACAGGCAAAGATTCCTTATTTCCACTCTATCCCCACCGACCAAATGCTACTATAGATTTAAATTATATATATCTATAAGTAATCTCAATTCAAGATAATAACAATAATTTAAAAAAAAAATACAACACTAAATAAAAATCGTTACTTGCCTGAGTAAGATTATTGTCACGGAGATGAGCAACTATGAGAGCATTGACTTGACGATGAAGCTTTCCATCTTGTAGTATTTGCTCCAGATTGCTGTAATTATCCTCCATTAAGAATCGAAAACCCTAGCAAAACCCTAACAACGGGCCGAATCAGAGTCTAAACGGTGCAAGCTGCATCGTAATGGGATCGAACTTTTTGTTAATTAGTATGTCTGGATTTCATTGGAAAAGACACTCTAATTTATTCTTATTGAGTGCAGTACTAAGTGGTATCTACGGACTTATTCAGTGAAAGAAGATGGAACGAACTTTGAAACACCTAACTGCCGCCAGTTCTGCTAAGAGAAAGAAGCCATAGCTACAAGCATTTTCACTTTTTATTTCTTTCTTCCAACATTTTGGTAATTTCGTTATCTTTTGCCAAAATAAGTTATGAAAAAAAGGCACGAGTATATTATAGATTTCTCTTCTCGAGGAATAATATAAATTTTTCAAACATTTTTCTTCCTATTGTTGGCGGAAAAAAAAAATTCCTTGAGGGGAAAAAAAAAGACATGTTTCTTACAATATGTGAACTTTTATTTCCAAACTCATAAATAATTATACTAAATATCAAATTTAAAATAGAAACAAATAAAATATGGGTTAAATAACTTTTAAAATGTTAGATATTACTTCTTTTCTTTTCCCAAATATTAGTTATCAAATAGACATAAATTAAAAACAAGATAGTATAGACAAGATAAGATACAGAAAAAATAATACATGATATGAATAGTTTAAAACTAAAGGCCTTTATTTATGATAATTCAAAAGTGAACAAATGATACCGTGATTTTAATTTTAATAAATCACCTTCATCTATAGTAAATATAAAAATGAAATTATTGATAACAAAAATGAGATTATTGGTAATTTTTTATAAAAGCTTTCAAGCCATTGATAATGTTATAAAAAGGTTGTTGATAACTTTTTTTTACTATTAATAAATCTTATTTATTGTATATCAGGATAATTTGTTATAATTTAAAAGTTACTATATCATATGGTTATATCATATGGTCACTTTTAAATAATTATATTATGAAAAATTATCAAGAATAATAATATGTAAATTTTGTTAGAAAATTTCAATGTATGTATTAATAAATCTATAATCAAATTATAAGTAGATACAAAATTATGTCATCTATTTTGAAGGTTTTTATGAATAGGTTGTAAAGGTTATGAAAGAAAAACTATTCTCAATAGAAAGTTTTGTTAGGTTAATAACTATCTAGTGAAAAAGCAAATTTTATTCTTGTCAATTGAGAGCACTCTCATGAGGTATTAAAATAAGTAGCACTATCTATTATGTATAGAACCACTTAAAGGTTTGATTATAATCTTCGTATCAATCGAGTATTATAATTAAATAATAATTTTATAAATTATATATTAATAATTCAAAAAGTAATTTAACAAATGTTTGGTGTTTTATTATCTTATTTTTTATCATTAATTTTATTTCTTAAAAAAAAAAAAGCACCTTATAAAGGAGTATATATTTTTATAAATTTATATAGGTAACTTTAAATCCATCCCAGTTCTTTACCCTTACCTTACTCCCTTACCTTACTCCGTGATTTACCGCAAACTTCACCATCCTTATTCCTTGGCAAGTTTCATCCGCATGAACGTGTATGCTCCCAAGAAATGTAGACTTTAAAAGAAAAAAAAAATTATCTCGCTTTCTTTGATGATTTTTTCCTCTAGGTAGTTATTAAAAACCTTCGGTTCAAATGTCGATTAATTTTATGGTTCATATTTGTCTTTTGTTGTGAAATCATGCAAAATATTTTGCTGAAACGAACTTTTCTTAATTTAGGGAATGTCCCCATTCCGTAGTCCATCTATCCATTTTGACATGGTTGAGAAAAATAAATTCACAAAATTTTGCAAGAAATATTGTATATAATTGAGTTACACAATTATTTCTATTTTCTGTTATTAAGCAGCTTCAGCCTCTTTATTTTTCCTACACACGTTGGGAGATAATGCCCCACCAATAATATTGAAGGGCAAGAGTGTTCCTTATGTATTTTACTTTATCCAATATATATATATATATTGTTCTATCTCTTGTTCTTTAGGAATTAGTCAAACTCTTTATTATACCGTTAATTTATATTTTCTTAAATATAAACTATTAAACTAATTATATACTCAACAATATAGGTTTAAAAGGATATAAATCAATAGTGAGATAGAATGTTAGATTGGTTCCTTAAAATAGCATATAAGACCGAGAAACTCAAAAAAAAAAAATCATCCACTCTATTCCACTATCTTCAACCAATGAGTATTAAATATTAGTGAGATTCTACACTCTCATTCGTTATTTTTTTGACCTAATTAATCACGTTTTTTATCCAATTATTTGTTTACATATTTTAAAATCTAAACCATTGAATTCACAGTTTGTTTAATAATTTAGATTTAAAAGAGTACTAATCAATAGTAAGATAGATAACGGTATAAGTCTTCTAAAAAATAAGAACAGAATCATAAAAAAATCATAAATATCAATACAAACTTGATCATCATTTTCTTGTAAATTATTTAATTGCGTAAATGGCACTTTTAAATATTTCTAATTTCATCCTTTTCTTTGCAACGCATGCTTGTATTTTTATTTTTCATACCTTGCATACATGTATTTTGCCATTGTTTAGTAACACTAGCCAACACAGTAAGAGGACACATGATAGTTTTTATTAGCCCATAATAATTAATTCAGATTACAAGAATTAAAAAAGAAAGAAAATGGTAGGAGGGAAAAGAAAAATACCATATCAGCTACCCTAAGGCATAGGGCGGCTGTCCAACCTGTACCCCCCCGCCCCACTTCCAAACGGTAGCTATCCTGTGCATTTGCAGCTCTAGGGGGCTTACTCAACATTCATAAATGGAAGAAAAAAAGGTAAAAAAGAAAAGAAAAGAGCCCATCGCATCGAATTTGGATTGCACCACTCGTATTGGATTAACAGGCTTCCCCATTATTTTTCAATTTTTTTTTTTAATTTTTGTTGGTGATGGGTTAACATTAGAGTTATGGTAAGTAAGGTAAGTTATACACATCAGCTTATATACACCACAAAAAAAAAAAAAAAAAAAAAAAATTGGACTAAAATATTTTGATTCACTTAAATATAGATATTTTTAACCTCATTTTTTTGAATTCGCGGGTCAATCTTTTATAGAGCGGATTGACCTACACTACTTCCCTCTCCACCCAAAAAATATATATGTATATTATATATATGTTATCTTAAAGTTTCATTAATAGAATATTATCATGTTATTATGTTACAAGATCATTTTAAACAACTCAAAGTTTTTACTTATAGTCTTTATATAGCCATTATAATGTTAATGAGAATTATATTAGTGCAATGACTATAGATATTTTATTATAAATATTCCTATATATTTATACTATTAGCTATAAATTTTTTTTCATTTTCCATGTTGTGCAAATGTGTGGGTGTGTGTGTGTATAATATATATATATATATATATATATATATATATATTAGTGATATCATTGTAGAAAAATTAAAACTTTATTTTTCTTAAATAAAATAAAAATTATATTTTATAGTAAATAAAAACTAAATACGTATATTGAAACCGGTAAGATTGTGAGTGATGATTTGTAATTTATGAATATTCTACATAGTATATTCATAAAAAATGAATGATGTTACAATTCACGAATTAGCGCGCTTAATCTATAAACCCGCAATAGGGCAAGTTAGGTTAGAAATTTTAGTCTACACTTACAAGTAGGCTAAACTAGGCTAATTCACTTTACCTATAAGCCAATGTGAGGCAAGACAAGTTGGCTCACTTGGCCAATTTGCATAACTCCAATTAACATCTACTATGTAATAAAGATAACAGAACCCATTAAGTGGTTGTGCAACCCTCTTCCTACCAAAAAGTAAAATTAAAGAAAAATAATAAAGAAGTTGTCGTGTCACTCGATGTCTCAACCTAACCTTAACCTAATAGATTTTGATATGTTTTTTATTTTTATCTTATTTTTATTAACATGAGGGTAGGTGATTATTTACCATCATGAGTAAGTTGCACAGCACATAAACCTACAAATGCAATGACCAACTATGGTGGCCAATAAGGGTTGTTTTTATATTTTATTTTTTCTCTTTTTGCCATTTTACATTTTCTTTTCTTATTATTTCTATAATTTTTACATGATATTTGACTAAATATATATAATAATATTATTGTCATGAAATTAATGATTATGAATCAATAAAAAACTAACACATATCTCTTACTAGCATTAATAAGTAGTAATAAGACACTCAATGCACATAAGTGTAAAAAACAAAAGTATAGATATATAAAGCGAGAAAAGTGATATGTTCATGAAGTGTACCTAATTATGCTATTGAGTAGTAGCTCAAAACCTTAACAATAGCAATATGAGATTATTGTTTTTATCTTCTAAAGATAAGCTTTAAGCAGAAGATCCCAATATGTTAATTTCAACAAAAACACAAGAGTAAAAGACCAATCTAAAGCATAGATAAGGAACTTATTACTGGCTTGCACTTTGCTCCCAACCAATGACTTTAGAAACGATGATAACCACTAAGAAGAAAGTTTCATAAGTATATCATCATTTGTAACACGATTTCAAAATTAATCAAATCATCTTAAGGTTAAATATAGATAAATCTTTATATTGAAGCTCCCTTATTGATTTAAAGAAACCATGTGCTACCATTCAAATATAAAGAAAACTTGACTATGAGCATATGCTTGCTTCCAAAATCATTTAACTCTAGAAAATTTATATCCAATCTACTCTGTCTTGGAAAAAGTCTTTTATCAAAATTATTTATATGAAAAAGTGCTAACAAGCAAAAGCATCTTTATTAGTACTTAAAGTTACACATCAGTGGTAAGTTTACCTCTATGCTCGATAACCATTCACTCTTTCTCATGATGGTCTAAAGGCTTGATTTTGATCTTGAAAGTGGATGTTATCAAGACTAGACAGGTACAATTTTGCATAGCCTTCATGAACTCTTTGAAGGCTTTTTCTACAAACTTATAGAGTCCTACTTTTGAACATTCGGTCCATGCAACAACCTTAAACTTAGTGATATGCCTTGGTTCGACAATTACAAATTTGTAATCATATTGGCAAGGACGAAAACTTTACGATTTTGGTATGCTATGAATAGAACATGAAAATAAAGTAGGATATTAATGACTTCCGTCATGGATATTATGCACCAAAAGTAAATCGAACTATACTCATCGCTTACAATATTACATATGTAAAAGACAAGTGGTTTGATTGCTGCAATTCTTGAAGAAGAATTAATAAGATCTAGGATATTGAGAAAATTCTTAAGAAAAGTTGTAATCTTCACTAACTAATGAAAATATTGTCTTACAAGCCTTAATAAATCATAATTAAGATTCTCAAAGGAAAAATTGTATATAAAAATAAACTTATCAATAAACTAATATCAAAACTAAATAAATCAATATTAAAAAACAAGTAAGCAACGGTGATACGGCCTAATCTAGTACTAGCATGGCATGCTAATACATCAAATGTTTACTATGAGATATTGATACGGCATGCCAATCAATTCACTTGTCTAGCATAGCCAATGCACATGGTCGTGCCTTTGGTCACGTGATATTTTAGCCTCTGATCTTGCTTAACATAATCTCTAATACGGGTATTCAAGTGGTTATGTAGCTATTGGACTTTGTAAATCTAACCGTAACCTCCAAAGTTATTTTTAGTAACTACCATCAATACAATAAAACAAACTTCCATAATTTAGACAAACTATAACGACATAAATAATTCATAAGTGAATCATCTCCACTATAATCATACTCCAAGACAAGATTCTCATCTTGTATGAAAATAGAGCCTAACAATATATCTAAACCACATATTAACATTTAGCTCCACTAATCTTCCATAAGTCACTACTATAGAATTATAAACACCTTTCAAACTTGACTTACTAGTAGTAATCCCCATCACAATATAAGCAACAAATTTTATTGTAATACACACAGTTGTAAAAACGAAAGAATGAGTTGAAACCCAATACGTAATGCATAAGTATACATGAATGCTAGACTAAGTCATATACATGCATATAATGCAAATACATCAAGCATAACAACAAACAATTAATCAATTATCTTGAATTTAGGTCAACAACCAACGAAATGGTACTCATGACTCTACCATACCATGATCTTTATCTACATACATAAGTAAATACAGATATAAGTTTTTCTTTAAGTCCTTTACGCTTAGATTCTAGAGTCCAGAATAATTAAAACCTAGTTTTTTTAGCCATGTCATCTCATATGCAAGCCTACTAGAGAATCCCTACATACGATTAGCAGTTGTCTCTTAAGGCTTTGGCACTATAGGCCCCTAAGATGAGGGGCTAAGCATAATCAGCATATAATTCAATTAAGTCGAATACAAATTAGTTAGATTAGATCATTTTTATCCTAACAAGCATAAGCAAACAACTAAGTACCACGTATTGGAAAGCTGAATCCAAACCAATAACAAGCCTAAATCAACCATGAAACTCGGATCTAACATTTCTTAATCTTTCATTCTAATCAATCCAATTCAAACATCTCAAGCAACCCAAATCATTTTTAGGTAACACTTCCTAAGGTTCTCTAAACTTCTATCTTATTTTAGGATTTTAAAGGTAATTATAGCTAAATAAGAAGTAAAGATTAGACCTTAGCTTTGGAAATGAAAGATTAAAATACTTGGAATGAGGATTTAAACGATTTAAAGGTTTTAAGGAACGAAGTTTCAAAATAGAGTTTAATTCTCTGTAAAACATGTTTATAAATAAGTTATAATATTTAAGATGCCTAAAAAGGGTTTTAGAGTATAAAATATGCTTTAGGAGATAAGTTAAAGCACAAGAAAATTGATTTAAGTAAAATGAATGGAAGAAAACTTAATTTAGCCTTTTAGTGTGAACCAATCGCATAGTTTTAGGAAACCAGCCAACTAGTCCTTACCAATCTTTTGTGACAAAAAACTTATTACAACTAGTCCCACAGTTCTACTGGAACTAACACATAAATATTCGAATTCCATCCTCAAACCAACTTAAATTAAATTTTTTCTTCAATCCCACTTCAAATACACTTTGATTACTCATCAACCATTAACATAACACATTTTTACACCATCTAAACAACAAATTTTAGATTAAACTCTAACTCAAAACCTTAGATCTTCCATCAAACTTCAAGAAACTAACTTTTATCTATAAAATAAGAGTAAAGATAAAGAGCACTTACTTGTTATGTAAGAACATGAGCTGAAAATCCAAAAGATAACAAAACTTGAAAAACTAAATTGAAAACTCAGGCACACAAAATTGAATTTCAATAGATTAGCTAAGAAAATCTATTGAAACGAGTGATTTTCAAGTAAGCTGAGAAATGAAGGCTAGAGACTCAATCCTAGCTTAAGATTTATTTTGCATGAATTTTCCTTGATAAAATGGAGGTTTAAGTGCCTTGTACAGCTAATGTTTTGGAGGGGGTTTAGAGAAGAGGAGAAGAAGGTATGGTAGTTGTATAAAGGCTTAAGGTTTAAGAGAAAAAAATAAGGCATTTGTAAAATAGACTAAGAATAAAAGGATTTATGGGTTAGAATGACCATAATGCCCTTTTCTTTGAAAACATTTTGTCTAAAATTTTATCGGGCATTACAAAGTGTAAACTTTAGCAAATGTGTTTTGAGCTTCAACTATTGAAACATTCAGTGTATTTTTTGATATGATTTGTTTCTAATTGGAAAAGAATAAGTACAACTTGAAATTTTAGCTTATCTTTATCTTAAATATGGCATAATGCCTTGTCTTCTAAGGAATATAGGTTATTGAACAGATTAAACAAACATTTAGAAGGTGGGTCATTATAATCGATATCTTAGCTTAACCTAGTTCTCATCTAATTGATACAACGAGCATGTAGATACAAAGTTCGTAAACTTCATTAGTTATAAGAAGTCTAGGAGTAAGATCCTCAAAAGAAACCCAACCTATCTGAAACCATACGGAGTAACCAAAATTAATTGAGTACTACAATTTGATAAGCTTGAAAACCTAGCTTTACAAACCGAGCCCTTTGTTTATTAAAATCTTTCTTTTTGAGTAAAACACCTTACCAATAAATCCTTATCATACCATACCATAAAAAGTTTTAGCATTTGTTTAATGAATAATCAATAATGCATCAGTGTTAACACATTTTCTAAGATTCATTCAACCATGAGCATATAGGAACAATCATCTCGTATTCAATTAAAAGGGTATTCTCAACACCTAAGCATGAATCCACAATTAATCTCAATCAAGTCACAATCCAAATAGCTAACAATTTGTTGTTGGAAATACACAATATACTTGTCAATATTCCAAGTAATAATTCATCATATAGCAAATATTCATTATAGACAATTTTAATTAACCAACATTCTCAAAGCAAACAAACAGGTGACATACAATCTTTTGGCAACTACATAAACACAAGGAAACCAAGCATGGGGTGCTTACTTGGATCATCGCTTATCCCTTTATTTGATATAGTTGGCTTCACCAATATATGTTTATATACAAAACTCATCATTATTGATCCTCTTTTTAGTATAGTTGTAACTACTATATAATGTTAATTAATTATATAGCTAACTTCTATTGATTGTAGCTTCTTCATCTTTTATCCATTCCTAACAAACTTTATCACAATCGTTTTTCTAAGAACTATATAAACATCTTTGGGTAAAAAACTTGATCAGCATAATGAAATGATTGAAAATGCCTTTTTCATTGTTGATTTGATTATACATTACCATATTTTTATTATTAGCATGAATTATACTAAATGACCAATCATCTATCCACATTTCCTATGAAATCATAATTGATCAACTCACTACATTCATCAATATACCATGTCCGAACATGTGATTAACACAATTGTTAATAAACTAATTACTAATGATTTCAGCCAATCTTTAGATAAATACTAAAAATTTAGGTAATAAATAGCATAGTAATCTGAACAGTTCCACAAAAAATAATATAAATTATAAAATATATAGTTTTAAGTCATCTAATTATAAATATCAAATTTGTCCATTAAATACACTTCCTAAAATATCGGTTTTGCACTTACTTTTATTGAAAATTAGCTTTAAATAGCTAAATAATCAAAATTTAATTTCAAGGTCATAAATAAATGCTTCTGATATCTAATGAACTCCTAGAAATCATTTAAAGTTAGGTTTATTAAGAAATATTTTGAAAAAACCTTTATTTTTAAAAAAATCAAAACAGGACTAATTAATTGAAACTAAATATAATTGATATTAAACATGTAGTTTATTAAAAAATATTTTTATTATAATTAAATAAATATATTAAACATGTCATACACAAAAATTTAGCACAAAAAAAATTATTTGATAATTATAAAATTTAGTTAAAATTTTGTTGCAACATAGTAGTTTATTAAGAACCTTATATTCTCACTCACAATTTTATCAAAATAAAAATACTACATTAATTTATACACGAAATAAAACTAGAATAAATTTTCTTGGGAATCATTAATAAGATTTGATTCTTCTAAAAGATAAAAACATTATCGGGCAAAAAACAAAGTATTGGAGTTCGCCGGCCTCTGGCAGCTTTAAGGCAACAGTACCCTGCTGGAATAGCTTCTCCGGCCACCTCCCTTCGGACCGCCGGCTGCCAAATAGTAGGTTATAAGTTGGGATGTTGAACCACCCTCGACCTAATTTCTGCTATTATTTTCCCATTTAAAATTTCGAATACATCCCATTTCTCCTCAATGTCCCTCATTCATTTCTTGGTTCCATAATATAGAAATGAAGTAGTGAAATGCTCTTATACAAGTATCCATTCGGTGGAAGGGCCTTACTCGAGTCCAAAAAGTCCTTTCTAATATCACGAATTAATCTATAGGCTTATTCTCTTGTTTGATTTCCAGGCTGCCACCATGATTACATTTGCACTGATTATTTTACTAATTTTCATATTTCAAGGCTATATTATACATGTACATTATATGTTGTGTGCTTTTATTAAGTATGAACACTGTAATATTAATATAAAATTTATTTTATTCTGTACAATATATATTGTGTAATATTAAAATAAAATTTAAATGTTACGTTAGAATGACTTTCCTCCTTAAAAAATTTAAATACCGCTCTTGGGCACAATTTATCGGTAAACACAGAGTCACAGAGAGTTTTGTGAAAGAATAGCAAATTTATTTAAAACAGTAACTCCAGAGTCAAATCTATTTAAATATATTGTTTTCGTGGCCGATCCCTTTCAATAGACGTTGTACATATAAATGGGGGGAAAAACATCATATATGTTACCTACTTTTGACTTTGCTTGACATACGATACAATGTGTTGAAATACGTTACATACATGCGATAGTTTAAGAGATGAGGGAAAAATGATAAATTCATAACATCCTTCGTATAGGAAATTTGTCTAGAAGTCATATGGACTAAGAGGACAGGTATGATAAAGGTCAATAAATGGTAATTGATTATGAAGTTAAAAATTTCAGATGTTACATTTATATTATATTTCGTACGTTTTTTTCTTTTCGGTAACATATATTTCGTGCGTTACAGACGTTACAATGCACTCGATGCATTCAAATATAAACTTATTCATAATCGGTTAGGATGCATAAGAATCTTAAAATTATTTGTTGTTATTATCTACTCTCTTTACTTTCACGATCCAGCATAATAAAAATAAAAAAGATGCCTATCTATTTAAATTCTGTTTGGTTCGTCTTTTTCTATTTTATTGGTGTCTTTTTTCTACTTATTTGAATATTGTATTTAATAAGAATAAGATACCAAAAAAATAAAAATATAATTTCATATAATATAATGGCAGGCCTTGAGAGAGTTGATAGAGGCCTTGGCCCTCTTAAGCTAGGGAAATGTTACTTTTTAAAATTTTTAGAAAATGAAAATATGTATATACTAAATATATATTTTAAAGAGTAAAATACAATTTAAAATGAAATATAGCTTAGCTATTAGATATTTATTTTACAAACACGATGTCTTAGGTTAAAATCTCATATTTATCATTTACACTTTTTGAGATACATTTATTACTCAAATGATATTTGTCTTTTTGCATATATTAGACTTTTTTTTTTCGCAACAAATAATAACAATAAATTCATTAATTACAAATTATAACTAACTAAATAAATTCTCTTAAATTGCTATTTTTTATAAGAAGTATCCTAAAAAATAATTACATTATTCATATTATAAGTAAGTCGGTCTTATCACATAAAGTATTATCAACACTACTAATCATATGAAATGGTTTAGTGAATTTTTTAAATAATTAATTTTACGAAAATGAACTTGAATTATTGAATAATTGATTATTTAATAATTTATATTCAAATAATATTCTCTCTTTTTTCTAGCATTGTTAATATAACAATAATACAAAATTACCGTAAAAAGAACCTAAAACTATATTGACCTTAAATGTTGTTGGTCTTTATGCTTGCACTAAGTCTAACAACTAATAAATGGGTCACAAATTAGGTATATCTAACCTAGTAGTGGTCGGACATTCAAAGTAATGTTACTTGTGATTTGACCCAATGTTACTTGTGTAAAAACACGAATATGGCGATATCTTTAGTTTTAGATGAGGAATACAGGTAGGAGGAATAATTGTGTTTAATTACGATTTATAGCAAATTATGAACCTTAATAAAAATTTAAAAAATAAATGAAGGGACGAATGAATGAAACAATGCATAGAGTATTATAAGTCAAAAGAGAAAGGGTGAGAAGAGTCAAACCTAGATACAACATGATTTGTTTATAAATGGAAAAACTTGTAGTAATGCTACGTGATTTGTTTATGTTTGGCTTTTTATTGGCAAAGAAAAGACCTATTATAATACCACTGGATGAAAGTGTAATGATCGAGCCATCTTTGAATATAACAACTTAGAGCTCATGGAAACCCTAATATTAAGTGTGTTTAGAGGGAGTAATGGGTGACTTTTGAGAAAGCAATTGTATTAAGGCATAAGACTATTCGATTTAGGATGCTAAAATAGACGATATTTCGAAGTGATGAGTTTTGATCAAGTCATTACTATTTACCATGTAATATTAAAGCAGTTTACTGACTAGAAGGGTAGATTCTCTATCTAATGTGGTCTTGAATTTAAGTAACAAAATTGACGAGAACATCAGTTTTATAAATAAGGGAGATTATGGCATCTTTTAAATAGAAGGTGATCGATTTCTAATTATTGAAGCGCTTTTTTAATATAGCATTTTAGAGTTTATTAGAATTCTTAAGAATGTTCAAGGGAGAGTGAACACTTGGAGAGAAATTACACCAAAGGATAAGACCTTAAAGCTAACTCACCTAACTCTCTTTCTCTTTCTCTAGGTTCGGCCCTCAATCTCTCTTTAGCTTGTAGTCACACTTGAAGCAAATTAAACAAAGCTGACTATACGACTAGCTTCCTTGAAGCCTCTTCTCTCCAACCTAACCACCCCTTCCATCGCCATGACCCAAAGCATCTTCTACTACTAAACCCTAGCCACCACTACAACCAACCCTTCAAAAACCCAACTACCACTCCTCAATGACCCAAACTAGCACACAATGTGACTTAGCACCCTAAAAAACCCTTAGGCACAACTTCCATTCGCAACTAACTACCCCACATGAATCTCATTCTACAGCTACCAGCCGTCCAACCTCAAAACAACACCAAACCACCACCAATTGCCAAGGCATTGTTGCTGTACCCCCAAATCCTAATATAAAACACGTGAATCTCCAATCACTACTTTAAGATTTCCATTGTAAGCTACCGTGCAAAGTCCTTGAGCTGCTATAGTTAGTTTTCATCCGTAACCCAATCCAAACCTGACCCTTTTTGCATGTCTAAACCCAACTCTGACCCATGTATGCCCCTATCCTAGTTTGTCCTTTTCACTTTGTTGTGTTTTTGGTTTCTTTTGTTTCTTTTTTTATTATCATTTTATTTACTTAGTTTTGTTATAATTTGCTTTCAATTAAAAATAAAAAAATTAGAAGGAAAGGAAAATAAGGTTATGTTATGATAAAAAAAGGGGTGTTTTGTCACTTAGAAGATATATTCAAAAAAATGAAATGAAATCTATCAATAAACCCTTTTCCAAAATTAGGGCTGTTTTAGAAATTTTCAAAATAAATAAAAAAAAAAATCAAGTTAAGACCCTTAGAATTTTTTATGAATAAAATCAAATGGATAAAAAATGTAAAGTTGACAAGTTTTCAAAATTAAAATCAACTAATACATTAAAGTTTTATCAAACAAACTATAAGAAATATGATCCATACTAAAGAGTATGTAGATACATACGGGGCAATTTAAAATAAGAAAAATTTTTTTCTTTTGTGTAAATAAATTTGATTTTCTTTATTTGTGAATACAAAATTGTTCTTTTAATTTGAAAGGTTGTTTTGAAATATTAAATTAAATTTAGAAGATTAAAAGTGGTACATGTTTAGGGTTTATAAGATAACCTCTAGATTTGGTATCTCTGGTTTCAAAATTGTTTTATTTTAAAAATGATTTTTCTATAGATTAGTGGCTAAGTTAGAATCAATATAACCACCCAATTGATTCTAACTTAACTATTTCTTAACCTTGATTGGATGGTGACTCCTAAATTTTAATTTTTTTAAAGAAAAATCAATTTTTCCTTTATTCTTAATTGAAGGTTTATATCAAATGAGTATAAAGTTTGATATTAATTGGATTAAGGAAAATGAAAATTGAAAATTTAGGCTTGACATCTATGCTTAGCTAGGACCCTGGTTTAGTTAAGATTGATAAAGGTAAATATTGTCCTTCCTTGGCTTGGCTCTTATCTCTTCTACAAGTAGCACATCTTTCTAGTACAGCTTAGACATCTCTCACTATCCTTGGCTAAAAGAATCTAGAGGCTAATATCTCATGGGTTCGGTGCTTTCCAAAATGTCTAAACAATCCTCCACTATGCACCTTATGCATTAACAATTCTTGTATAGAACAGGTCAGGAGACATAACCTTCTCTTCCTAAATAAGTATCTGTCCTCCTTGTGATAATTATCAAGTGTTCGACCATTTTCACATCTAGTATAGTTTAGGCCAAAGTACAGATCCTCAGCATATAAATCCTTAATCATAGAAATTCTAAGTAACTTGGTCTACAGCTTTGTCAAGATGGAATGTCATCTTGATAGGGCATTGGCCATTACATTGTTCTTGCTATTCTTGTATTTAATAACATAAGAAAATCTCTCCATAAACTCAATTTGCTTGGCTTGTCTTCGAGACAACTTAGGTTAGCTCTTCAAATATCTCAAAGATTCACGATCAGTGTAGATCATAAATTCTTTAGGTAATAAATAATGTTGTTAAACAATTAAATCTCATATTAAGAAATAGAACTCCTTATCATATATAGAGTAGTTAAGCTTGGCTCCTCTAAGCTTCTCACTAAAATAAGTAATAAGTTAGCCTTCCTGCATCAACACGGCTCCTATACCTAGTCTAAATGCATCACACTTTACTTTAAATACTTTATCAAAGCTCGGTAGAGCTAAGATAGGGGCGGTAGTTAGCTTCTCCTTTACCTCCTTTACTCCTTCTCTCCTTACTTAAACTTAGTACTTTTCTCTAGCAATTTTGGTGAGTAGGAGCACAATCGTACTAAAATTTCTTATAAATCAATGATAAAATGATGATAGGTCGTGGAAGCTTTGCATATCGGCATAGGCCATTCGATAATCACTTTCACCTTCTCATCATCAACTCATATGCCACTACCACTCACAACAAATCCTAAAAAGATTATTTCAAGTCGATAAAAGTCACATTTTTTCAGATTGCCATAAAACTTCTTAGCTTAGAGTTTTGAGAAAATTGCTCGAAGGTGCTTATAGTGAGTCTCCAAATCAAGACCATAAACAAGAATATCATTGAAATACATAATAGCAAACTTTCTAATGAATGTGATCGGGGCATTTAACAAGTTGAATGGCATCACAATCCATTCATACAATCCATGGCGAGTCTTAAATGCGGTCTTCTACTCATCTCCCTCTCTCATCTAAATTTATCTAGATTTGAGATCAATTTTGGAGAATATTATTACTCCATTCAATTTGTCAAGCATGTCATCATGTTTAGGTATGGGATACCTATACTTGATAGTAATACAATTGATAGATCGACTATCTACACATTTCCTCTATAACCCTTTTTTTTTTTTGCATTAGCAAAGTTGGTGCAGTACATGGGCTCAAGGATTCTCGGACATACCTTCTCTTCATTAATTCATCTACTTATCTCTGCAACTCGACAGCTTTTTCTGGATTCAGTTTATAAGTAGGCTTATTTGGTAGTGCAGTTCCTGGTTGTAAGTTTATTGTATGTTCAATGCTTTGGATTGGGGGTAGACCTTTTGATAGTTCACTTGGGAATAGGTCAGCAAACTCATTCAGCAAGTTTTTCACCTTAACAGGTACTAGTTCTTCATCTAATCCTCTCATCTCGAGTAACCTTCTAACTAGTAGATAAATCAATTCTTTAAGCTTCATCTCTTTGTCTCGGGTTATTACCAAAACCTTGTTCTTCATAACTCAACTTAGCTGAGTCTACATATTTTTAACTTGTTTAGCAGTCATAAGGCTTAGCTTTACCTTCTTGCCCTAGTGCTCTAAGAAACATGTGTTCTTCTTTCCATCATATATCACGTTCTGATTAAACATCTATGGTCATCTAAGAAGAATATGAGACGCACTAATGGGTAATACGTTACAGAGCGCTTCGTCTCGATAGTTTCCAATTTTGATTGGCATAACCACTTGTTTATTTACTTATAAGGCTCCCTTGTCATTGAGCCAATATTGTTTATAAGGCTTGAGGTAGGGCTTGGTCGGTAACTTCAATTGTTAGACCATGAATGTGGATGCTGCATTAGTACAGCTGTTACTATCAATAATTAATGCATACAATGATCCATTTACCTTATAGCCAATGTGGAACAATTTCTCCCGCTATTCGTCCTCGGGCACAAGATTAACACTCATTGCTCTTCTCAACACTAGGGTTGCAAACATAAAATTACGCTCTTCACTATAAATGATCTCCTCTTCCTTAGACAGCTCGCTTTGTTTAGTCTTTTTCAATTCTTCCACTTTCTTATCAGTACTGTCACGCCCCGAAGCGGCAGAGTCGTAACAGCCCCGCTGTGTAAACCACCCTAAGATAGAAGTTGGCCTCACAACCGCTATCCTAGACCTGATCTACACAAGGCGTCCACAACTAACCCGCTTTGAAGTAGACAATTTGTAATTTAAATAAATCATTTATCTAAGAAAGTGAGGAAATATATATATGCTATAATTCAGCTATTGTAATTAAGGTTTACAATATTTCTCCGTAATATATTTCCTAGTTGTTACATTATTCAAAATGAAAAGTAATTCTAAGATAAAAACTTAAACCTTAAAATATGTGTTTATTCTTCACATGTTTTTCCTCACTCCCCAGGATCCAGCAGTTGCTAGCTTCTGAGTAATTGGTTGCCGCTTCTTAGCCAGCACCTGCACGACGTCTATAGGGATGTGAGCAACCACAGCTCAGTAAGTAGGGACGGAGGACTTAAAACTATACCATACACACAACAAGGTTTTCAATCACTTATTAAGTGCAATGCATATGCAAGCAAATGCCATCGCACGACGTTGTCCGGCCCGTCGTAAGATTAGAGAAATTGCGCCCGCTCTAATCCGGGTTAAGGAGTTGCCGTTAATGCAACAGCTCACGACCAAACCCAAGCTTGTGTAATGGAGACCTTGCTCCTCCCGCGACTACCTTCGAACCACTGCCTTCACCCTCGCCGCGACCTCCTCTCCTGTCACTTAGTTCGACTGAGGATGAAGAAGGGACCATTTTGCAATCCTGCGCTATCCCTTCCGAAGGGGTCGGTATTTGGCCGGAGAGTCCTAAATCCCCTAACGGGTTGCCATGCATGTTCGATTAAGATTACTGGTCGTATATTTGATTAAGTCCAATTTAGGGTGATCAATCATTACATATAATTCATACAATATGCGCCAAAGCAACAAACAAAATCATAGCATCACCCATAATCAAGCACATGCACGCATTCAACTATCTAACAAGCATAACCAAGCATAATCTTAAGCCTTCAAAATACAGCGTCGTATTAATCCTAACTTACCTCGACTCCTCGCTCGCTCACTCGAGGTCCGATCTGCTCAGGCCATCGCCGGTTATCCCTATAACACGAACATGGTTTCAGCTTTTCATATAACTGTTATAGGTTCGTTTTATCCTATAATGCTTATTGTTAGGTTTTGTTTACGGTTTAATATGCCTAATTATCTAGGTATTAAGTCTTTTATAATTATTCTAGGTTTAGGTTTAGGTTTGGGTTCGGTCTCGGTTTCCGCATCAATTTCTAAATTAGGTTTTGGTTCGATTTTTAAATCCTAAACATGCTCGAATCCTAATGTGAAATTAATTACATTAAGCTCGAGTTTCCAAATATCCTATTGGGTCTTAATTTAGTATTCTGAGCTATTTGGTATACGCTAGTCCTAATTAGGGTATCGGATTTATTCCCGATGTGAGAAAATCTTACTTTTTTATATAATTACCTAAAATTCAATCTTAATTCAGATTTAATATTATTCTGATTTTTACTCTAATATTATCTAAATAACCCTAATTTTTCCATATTTATTAATTTACAATTTCACATATTACTAATTTCTTATATTACTTACCCAATTTCCTTAATTAGCTATACTTAGTACTTAAATGCTAGGATTAGGGTTCCACTGCAGAGATTAACTTCCTTAAACATCTAATTAAGATCCAAATCGGTAATTAACATCCTAATCACCTAATTAACTCCAAATTACCCAATTTTTCCATCATTTTAGGGATAAAAATTAACTTAAAAATTTCGAAAATTAATTTAAAAAAAATGGCTTCATAGCATTGTTCTATGTCACATGAGCATCTTACAGAAAAATTTTGAGCCCCAAACTACATCCCTAAGCCTATTTAATTTCCGGTTTAATCATGCTCGGTTTTGTACAATTTGTTAAGGACCCTATATTTCCAGACATAATTAAACTAAATCAACATTTTTCCCTAAATCTACATACAATAAAACCTCAGAATAACAAGTTTCATAATTTTCTGGGCAAAATAACTAATTTTACAAAATTATGCAAGATTCGGGCTGGAAATTGGACTCACCGGTTTGGGTGGCTCCGGCCACCGCGGGCCGCCGTGGGGTTGTCGGCCGGCCTAGGCGCTGCCACCACCGTGTGGTGGTGGTGGCCGTCCACTCCCAGCTCCTCGTTTGGTGTGGGTTCCCTTTAAATCCCCTAACTGCACAGTTTTTCTTATTTTTTTTTTATTTTCTGGATTTTCTCTCGAATTTTCAACTCTCTCTAATTTTCTCTGATTTGTATCTGTCCAAATGTGCTTCTGAATTTTTCTTGCTATTTATAGACGAATTTTGTAATTATTATGCATTAATTTGATGGGATTTTGCCCCATTTCCTTGATTTTAGGCTTTTAGTTTGTCAAATTCTTATTGGTTAATTTTTATTTTGCAGCTTTGGACCTGCCACGACCTTATCTTGATCCATCTTATCATCTTCTGATTTTTTCTTATTTTTCCATAATTGTTTTATATTTTTCTTTAATTATTTACTTAGTTTTCGGCCAATTTTAGTAATTACGCGTATTTTTATCTACACGTAAATACATGTGGGGTACACGTGAACATTCCTAAATATTATTTTGGTCATTCTAAAATTTTTAGTATACATATAATCTATCTCTACTAATTTATTAGTTATTATATTACACTTTTTGCCTTTTTGGTAATTAGCAGTTATTATGCTTAAAATTTGAAAATTTTATAGTCTCCTATTTTACTACTTATTTTCTTAAATTTAAGTTTACAGGGTCATTTTTACTGGTATCTTATTAAATAGTTTATAATTTGGGTGTGATCGAATCTTTTAACCGATCGCCATACCCCTTGGGTTCTAAGCTCAATCCTACGGTTACTTGTCTGAACTTTGGGGCTTACAAGTACTATCTACCTCAATGGTTAGTGCTTTTCCTCGAATCATCATGGTTCTTTTGTTCGAATATTGAGTGATTGTATGTCCAAACCCTTAACACTTGAAGCACCTGATTTCACTTGTATTTCTTCTTGAGCTTTGACCTTTTTCAAACTTTCTTGAGATCTCTTTCTCCTTTACTTGATTAATTTGAGCAGGTCAGACCTTAACAACTTTACTAAGTTCAATTTACATAGGTCTACTCAAAATACGTTGGTTAGGGGTAAGTCGATTGATAGGAGCTTGGAATCTTCTTACTCGGTGCCTCTTTATTCTTTAGATAGCTTGGATTGCCTCATCAAGTGTATCGATGTCCATAATCTCCAAAATATCTCTAATCTCATACTTCAATTCACTAATGAATTGGGATACAGTTCATTCCTTAGGTTCAACTACTTCATAACCAATCATCAACATTTGAAATTCCTTTACATACGATTCAATACTTGATTATACTTGTCTCAACTCTTATAACCTCTTGAATGGATCTTGCAGATGGTAGCTTGAGACAAATATTCTTCTTGTAACTCTTTTTATTTCATCTCAAACTCTTATCTCGCGTTCTCCTTCTCTTCTACGTATGGCTTTTAAATTCTTCCACCACAGAATTGCGTAGCTTGTAAATTCCAGTATGGTAAGTCTAACTTTAGCATTCTCAAGCATCTCATGACACTCAAATTGCTTCTCAATCTTATCTATCTAGTTTAGGTAGTCCTCTACATCACTAATCCCAGAAAAATGAGAGATATGCATCCTCAATCCTTTTATTCTAGGAGCTCGAACATTTCTCTCCTCAAGTTTATAATACTCTTCCTCCTCATCACTTACTTCCTTATCCTTTTCTTCAATCTCGTCTAATGCTAGTCTCCATTAAGCAACTCTATCTACTCCTCTAGCTCAGGGTAGTCAAACTGAGGCATTAGTTCGATCATATCAATAAGCCATTACCTCTCTTAGGCAGCTCATTAACTCAGTCTTTATCGGGGTCATTTTTAGCTCATTGTCTATCTTCGTTTGTGGCAGTCACCAAGTAAGTAAGTTTATTTGGTTGTTCATTCGCAGATTAAGGCGTAAAACTTCCTTGCTGACCTTGCCCATTACGAGCATTACTCTCTTAGTTACCTAGGGTTCCTTGAATACTAGAATCGAACATTATTGTATATTACAATAGATAAACAACTGAAACACAACTCAAAATTCTTTCCATGAACAAAAACAACAAACAGCACTTAACACACCAACAGCTACTATAACTAACACATGATAAACTAACCGAACACTCATGTTCTGTTTCACGAACAAGAAACAGTAGAAAATAGAGCACTAAATTTCTTCAACACCAAACACTCACAACAATGACAAGCAGTTTCCACAACACATTATAACAAGTTACTCAAAATACAAAGTAATTAAAACTTGCTCGAATGCAACTACTAAGATGATATGGATTGCCGAGAAGAGGTGACATACAATTATTGATATCATACGAACTAGCGACGGGTTTGAACCTCGAGATAGTTTGAAAGCTAAATGAAGTTGAAGGTTGAGTAAGGGTCCTTGTATACCGATAGTGAATATGATGCACTAACGCCTCACACGAGCTTAGATCATACTTAATATTACGCATAAGTATGGTCGAATGGCATTCACTACTAATTTACACTCATAATGGATTATATAAGAGTAAACGAGAGCAAGTAAGGGATACTTAGCTCGAAAGGAAAAGTATATCTAAAATTCAATCTTACTTCTGTTATGGCTATTACATATTGCAAGTATTTATATGATCCAGTTAAAGTAAGTCCTTGGTCTATGTAATTAAAAAAAAGGATTCCTACTATAAAAGGAAAGGATAATAGATTACAAAGGTAAAGTCGTAAACAGAAAAGATATTCAATTAAGAAAAGGACAATATCGATGTCTAGAAAAATGTGACGCATCTCTACTATCCATTTTGTGGTTTATATGACGTTGTATGCTAAGCAAAGCTGATTCTGAATAGAGTAAGTCAAGATGGCCATACAACAGCTCATCAATTTAGGGCTTCAAAAGGGTCAGTCCAATGTATGGCCATTCTTCTAATCGGTCTTGGCTGGTTGACTTAGAAATGGGGTAACTCGGCTTTAGAGAAATGTCAACTCGGTAGTAGGCGGGTTCAGTGCTTAGACTTAGACTGGTATGTCATAAAGAAGTCAACTTGGCAATAGGTTGAATACCCTGGGGGGAGGGCGTAGGGGAGGGTTGGGGGGTGGGGGGAGGTGAGATATGCTCTTTAGTGAGATGGAGAATAGAGTACTTCGGTAGGTTGGATTAGAGAATGCATTGTTCTTCAGAGTTCAGCTCCCCTTAGACAGCTCGACAAACCATATGGGTAAGTCCTTGAGCTCAGGAGTGAGTAATTAGTCTGTAATCCTTATTATTATATTTATTTTTATGCTATACTTAAGTTTAATCTAATTTGGATCTCTTTTGTATAGATCCATGGATTCTCAAAATAAGGGTAAGCAACTAATGACATCGCAATTAGTAAATAGTGATCCTGAAGAGAGTTTGACTCTTGAGTTGGACTCTAATAGATCAAGTAAGACTAATTTCTTAGTGGTTAGTAAGGTATTTGCTAACAACATTATAAACAAATCAACAATTATGAATGTTTTAAAAAGAGTTTGGGAAGGTTGTGGTCAGGTAAATTTTGACTTAGCTGAAGTGAACAAAATTTTTATTTCCTTTGATTCATTGGAGATGATGAGGAAAGTTTTCAATGATGGACCATGATTGGTAATTGGTTATGTCTTGATTATGAATGTTTAGCTACCTATTTGTATTATGGATGATTTACATCTAGATTCAGTTGCTTTTTAGGTACAAATTCATGGTCAAAAATTGTAATATCCTATAAATTAGTAATCAAGATATGAACATCTAAGTATTATGATAAAGTCTCGTCCTTGTACAATTAGGGTCAATAATCGATTTAGGGCATTCAAGAAAATAAACTAATTAGGCTAAAAACTTAATAACCCTAATCAAAGAATTCTTGTATATTTGGAAGTCCATAATATAATAAAAATATAAAAAATACAATCAAAATAGTGAGAATTTACTCTATATGAGACCCCAAAGTCAAATTTAAAGTAATCGTACATAAATTTAGAGCTTTTAGGAAAAGTTATCTGATTGAGCCCAAACTTTACCACTAAATTGCCTAAACTTTACCACTAAGTTAGCAAAGTTAGTGGAAATGACCCAATAAGGTTAGATTTAAAAAATAATAACCAAAACACTCAATTTTAACCTTAGAAGTGTAATTAATCATTATAGTATAAAATTGATCAAAACCTCTAAAACTAAACTTAAAATACGACGAGGACTTAGAGATAAGTTAATTAGGCAATAAAAGAAAATAATATAGTATAATATACTATATGAGTATACACTTATTTTTATGAGTATACCCAGTATATATAACACTATACTCGTAAATTAACCTAAAATTATATAATTATATATAATAAGCGATAAAATCGCAGAATTAGATAGGAAAATTATCTTAAAAATAAAAGATATGCTAGAAACATGCTTAGATGTATATAATTACTCATTACATGTATGATATATATATGTGCATATATTACCAAAATCATTAAATACTAATATAAAATACCAAAATGCCCTAAAATATATTCTAAAAATTATATATAAGAAAAAGAAACAGCATGGAATATAATTGAATTAAATGTTGAGCAGCTTAAAAAAAATAACCAATTGCATTAAAAGTAACTAAACAAAAATTTGACACTTCATATTTGCAAATTCCTTAAAAGAATAACCAAATAAATAAAAAAATAATTACTTAATGGCTAAGAGAAATTCCAACCAACCTCAAAAACTAAAAATAGGATATTAGGACTTAGATTTAACATTTTGATAACTAAAAACACCTAAAGAAAATTTAGAAAAATATTTAGAAAAAATAGAGCAAGGATCGAGCCTACCTTGTTTCCTGACCCAAACTTGATCTACTATGACACCCTTCCACCACCATGGAGCACCACCAACACCCTTGCCAGTTGACATACCCCCCCCATTGGCCAACAGTAGCCGAAGCATCGATGAACAAGTCGGTTAATTTTCTACCCTGTTTTTTTTTTTTTATAATTTCTAAAAATATTAAATTAAGTTATAAAATTATGAAAAAAATTATATATAGGTTATTTTAGATATAATTTCATGTTGTAATTATATTTTTTTAAATTATAATTATGTTATGTACATGCTTAAAAAAGTCACTATTCATTCGAATTTTAACTTTCAAAATAAATACACTAAATGATGTAGTTTCTAGATCAAAATTTTTGTATAAGATAGACATGATATATAGATAATTTCTATGTAGCATGATTTTTTATTTGAATGTTTTTAATATTTATTGTATTTTTTGGCTTAAAAATAGCTCGAAAATAGGCTAAAATTGTGAAATAAAAAGGAAATTATGAAATTAAATGATAAAATGGGCATCTAATGATTTATAGTGAATAATAGTAATGTTGGGATAGGTTAAAATCAATTTGGTGCAAAAAGGATTATTATTGGGTAATTTAGGATAATTCAAGGGTAAAAATTATAAATACGAATATATAGGCGATAGATTGAAAACTTAAAACCACGTACTAGTTGAGTTCCCCATATTTTTAGGAGTCGATAGAAATTTTTGAAGAATTATTTGGTAATCTGAGTTATTTATTACAAATTTACGTAGTAAAATAGCTTAAATAACATCCGATACCCAATTTTAGTAATAATAGGTTAAAATACAATAAATAGTTGAATAAAAACTATGCGTATGTATACTGATCGAATTATATTAAAACTGTATTTTTAATATATTTAATGATATTTTAGTGATCGAGGTATGTTATATGTATATTAGGGATAGACAATATTTATATTATAGGGTTATATTGACAAATTAAGTAAAATATGGTTTAATAACATAAATTACGTATAGTACAATAATATTTGATTATATATATATATATATATATAATTGTGTTAAAAACTCGAATTATCCGTTAAAAGTCATCTTTAAAAATAAGATCCCTAATACGTGTCATTAAGTTTATACGAACCTAATGACACTATTTTTACTTAAATCAGACAATCTCAGATAATATAATATATAACTCTAATATTACTAAAATGTATGTATTACGATAATCCTATCAGAATTGAAATGCGATTTAACCAATTAAAAGTACGCTTCGATATGATCAAAACGATATATAATATATAATAGTATAAATTATGTATATTATTAATAATAAATTACTTAACTCGATATTTATATATATATAATAATAATAAAACTATATATTATAGTGATAATATATTCTTATATATATAACCATTTTAGAGAAAACCTCAATGTTTTCGTAACTATTACAAAAATTGAATTTAGGTTTTGTATATATAAGGCCTCCTAGTGATCGGACAGTTGACAATAAGAATTTTCTGAAGTGAGAGTTAAGATAGGTAAGTGGAATTAATGCTTCATAGCATTTTGGGATATTAGTTCAGAATATCTGAAGACTTTGGTATATATTGGTTTGTGATTATAGTTAACTATTTGTATGTATGCAGCGTTTGTGGTTAGGTTTCAATTTACTGTGATGAGAGCTAAACTCCATGATATGGTTATTTTGTGAATATTATTATACTCGAATTGTTTGAGCTTGGTTGATCACCTTAAAAAGATGACCTCCCACTAGGAGTAATGAGTAGAATTCTTGGGCCAAACGTGGTCTCCTTTCGATGAGGATAGCTGAAATGGTTATTTCCCTACCCTTAGTCAAATTAAATGATAGGAGAGGAGGTCACGACAAGATTGGGGGCTGTGGTTCTTAAGTGGTCATGGGAGAAAGGTGTTCTCTATTACACTAGCTTTGATTTGGTTTCGATTCGTGAGTATATGACGTCAATCTTCTCAACTCAGATTAGAGCAAGCGCAATTTTTCTGATCTTATAACGGACCGAATAAAGTCGTGCGATGGCATTTGCTTGTACATACATTGCATCTAACCAACTTGGTTGAAAACTTTACCTATGATGTGCTAAGTACATACTTCTGTCTCCACCCCACTTACTGAGCAAGTTGTCGCTCATTCTCCTATAGTTTATTTTGTAAGTTCTAAATGGCTTACAAGTGTCTACTTAACACCATAACCCTAGTAAACTGGGACGAAGAGTGAGATACAACAAAAAATGGTTGGTTATTGCCCTGAGTATTAATTTTTTATCTTTTAAGGAAAATTACATAAAACTCTTTAAAGGGCTTAGTAGTTTTCAATATTTTGGTTCGTGTGTAAAATGACAGGTACTTGTGGGATTTACTTTTACTCTTTTATAAGGTTAAATTATAAGTTTATTATTACAAATTATTTCAAAGAATTACTCTACATGTTTATATCAAACAGGTATCGAATTAGACGCTTCAAAGAGGTAAAGTCGAGTACGCCTAGTGTGAATTAGATCTAAGATAGCAGCTGTGAGGACAGTTTCTATCTTAGAATGATTTACACGGCGGGACTGTTATGACTTCACTTTTTTGGAGCATAACAAAAACTAAACCAAATGACATATCAAAATGCTAAAATTATTGGTGCATCATTGGGTGTACTCATTGAATGTGAGCCCTGTTGTGCATGAAAATAGATTAAGGAGGAGTTTCTTAAGGGTGAGGGTGAAAATTAATTGTTGCAAACCATTGAAAAAGGAAATGTGGATCCAAAGAAGCTTAAGCAAAAGATATAAGATTGGATTTAAGTATGAAATATTACCTAATTTTTACTTCACATGTAGGAGGTTGGGTCATATTACTAAGTAATGTTTAATGGAGATCAGTGTTAGTAATAATTTTGGATTGGGTTTGAGGGTGTTTGCAATTAGAGATGGGTTTTAGGCAGGGAGAAGTAGTAAGGCTATGGAAGGTAACTTGGGGGGGGAAGGAAAGTAATTTTCAGGAAATCCCAAACCAATCATCTAATCAACCAAATTCTTACTTACCTAAAAACGCTATTTCCTTTGTTAAACATAACCCCAACACTTCAATGCCTCTCTCACTTGCCACTAGAGTTGAAAACGAGTCGAGTCGAGTCAACCTTGACTTCGACTCAAAATTTTAAAGGTTGAGCTTAACTTGGGCTTGGTCAAACGTAGAATCTTATGCTCGAGCTCAAGCTCGACTCGAAATGGTATTAAATAAGTTTGAGCTCGACATGATTAAGCTCATTTAAGTATAATTTATTTAAAAAAACTTTTTTTTTCTAATTATAATCATATTATTGTCCAAATTCAACTAACATTATATTTGACTTGAGCTCAATTAGGCTTGCGAGTTAGTTAAGCTAAGCATTAAGAGCTAAGCATTAAGAAACTCGAGCTCGAGCTTAAGCTCGACTTAATTTTTCTTGAATCAAACTTAAGTAAATATTAAGTCAAATTCGAGTAGTTTACAAGTAATTTAAGTAGTTTACAATCCTACTTGCCACCATAAACATTGAAACTGCTATAGTTACAAACCCAACAAAACTTTCCTTCTTGTAATAGACAATCCATTTACACTATTGCAAAACGTACCTTAAACACTTCGCCCTCGTCTTATATTATTGAATTGCCACCTGATGAACCTGAACTTGAGCAACAAATAAAAGACAACACTAAAGTCATTGTTTCGGTCAAACCTGATTCCTCTTCAAAACCAAATATCTCTAAGGTCTTAGTTTCACAATCGGTGGTCAAGGCTCTCAAAGACATGCCCCTTAAAAGAACACGTGATGATGAATCAGTAGGCTACAATAAAAAGCTAAGGATGAATTCTTAGGTGTTGGATCCTGAGGTTGCAAGGGGTTTTAGTTTGGGAAAGTTGGATGATAAAGAATTCAGTAGACTTTGGAGGAGAAAATATAGAGATAAGAAAAATTCTACAAATGAACAGAATTTGAAGATAATGATTGCTTAGTGGATGTAGAAGTGAAAGAAGTAGATTGGGCTTTTGTTAAAGAATTGGGTCCTTCCTTGACAATTCAAAATCTAAATGGACTTTTGAACAAAAACAATCTAAGTTTAGAATTCTTAATGGAAACCAAGAAAAAAGAAGAAGAAGAAGTGAATTTGTAGATATAATAAGGAAGAGAATGAGATATCAGTGTTATTTATATGTTCCTCCCAACGGGTTGCTGGGGTTCTTGCATTGTGGTGGATGAGAGATGTGACTGTTGATATTCTTGAGCAAAATCAGCTCTATGTTGTCACAAATGTGAAGAAGGCCGATGATAACAAATTAGGAATATTTCTATGAGTCTATTCCCCCACGGACCTTGTTGGTAAACATGATCTTTGACACTTTTTGGTGGAGTCATCTCATGTAGTTGATGATTTGTGAATGTATATTATGGATTTTGATAAAATTGTGGAAAACCATGAAACATGTAGTGGTAAACCGAAGGATAGGAGGCAATTTGAAGGTTTTCGCAATATGATTTCAGACACCTAACTAATTAATATTGGAATTAATGGCCAAAAGTTCACTTGACTAGATAAGAGATTTGAGGGTGTGTTAGTGAAGGAGAGGATTGATCATGCTTTGGTCTTATCTAGCTGGTTGGAAAATTTTCCTAAAGCTATTATGCTACATCAATTGGCTGGAGATTCAGATTATGTTGCTGCTTTACTTGATTTAGAAAGTAACGAAGTTAGAGGAAAAAAGCTTTTCAAATTTTAGATCCTTTGGAGGGTAGTTGTGAGTTGCCAAGAAGTAATCGAGAAGAGTTGGAGTAGTAATTTTGCTTCTAATCCTATGCTAATGGCATCGGAATGTTTGAACAATTATAGAGAAGATCTCATTAAATGGAGTCAGTGTGTTGTCCCTAATAGCAAAAAATAAACCGACACACTTCTCCAAAAGTTGAGTATGCCCCAAAATAATGAAGATGAATGGATAGTACTGATGAAGAGAAAATTTTGTAAGAATTGGAATTCATATGGGCTAGTAAGAAGAAATTTTAACATCAAAAGTCTAGAATAAATTGGCTCATTATAGGAGATCATAATACATCACTCTTCCATCATACTATTATTCGCAGAAGATGAAAAATAAAATTATGAAAATCCAACGCGAGTACGGCAATTGGTGTATTGAGGAGAATGAGGTAGCCAATGCCTTCAAGAATTTCTTTGGCAAGTTGCATGGTATTGATGGAATTAGGGATATGGACAGTGTTTTAGAGTGGGTAAAGCCAGTTTTCACTGAGGCAATTAATGAAGATCTTTGCAAAACTGTGATTGAAGAGAAAATTAAAGGTATGTGTTTTCAGATAGATGCTTTAAAAGCTCCTGGATCAAATCATTTTCGGGGAATCTTTTATCAATCGCATTGTGATATCAATAGAGCTACTATTGTTTGGCGGTCTAATCTTGTCTTAATCCTTGAGGTTCCTTCTCCAGAATCAGTCTCTTACTATAGCCCAATTATTTTGTCTAATTTTCTTTACAAAAGCATCTCTAAAATCTTAGTCAATATACTAAAGTTATATATAAGTGATTTGATTTTTAAAATCCAAAGTGATTTTGTATCAACAAGGCTGATCTAGGACAAAACATTAGTAGCACATGAGTTTTTCTATTTCCTTAAAAATAAGAAAAAAGGAAAGGCTTTCAATTGTAGTCTCAAAATTGATGTGAATAAGGCCTATAATAGAGTAAAGTGGGACTTTCTTAGGGGTGTTGTTGGTAGGCTTGGGTTAAATAGAAAATGGGTGGATAGATTATGTTTTGTGTCTATGCTGTTGAATATAGCATATTAATGATTGTCAATGTAATTGGACATGTGAAACCTATTAAAGGTTTAAGACAGGAAGATTCGCTATCTCCATATATTTTGATACTAGTTGTTGATGTTTTATCAAAGCGGTTGAATCGGCTAGTAGGAAAAAATCTATTGAAAGGAGTACAACCAAATAGTATGTGTCTAATAATTACGCATTTATTATTTGCAGATAACTCACTCTTTTTTGTTGAAATTTCAAAGGAAAATCTTGACATTCTAGAGAAGACATTGAAGGACTATTGTGATGCTTGATAAATATGCAAAAATGCACATTCATCCCCACATATAGCACATATTCATGCTTTCATATGCACTTTTGCCATGGATTCTACTCAAAATTTACTAAAATCATGTTGGTGGATCAATTGTTAACAATTCTGATGAAAAAGGATCAAAACATGTCTGAAAAAGCAAATATGTGCTCACAAGCTTTTATTTCAACATCAGTAGCTAGATGTGAACTAATTGGTCGAACACTAGTTTCAAGTTGATGAATTTCTCAACTAAATTAATAGAAGACCAACTACTTCTTATATCTGCATCACACAAGTTTGGACAACAGCCGAGATGCTTTTGGACTTCAACTCTTCACAACTGAAACAGAGAAACTCTGATGCACCGGCACTCCAAATTCTAACCTGTGACAGCAGTTGAACTTGTAACTACCAAGCAGCTGCTGAACTTGAGCTATAACCACTTGATATGGCAAACTGATCTTTACACCAACGATTTGCAAGAATCCTGATCTGAGCAATATAGCTGCAGCTGGGAACCACATGCTGAGATGCCAATTCCAATAGTTGCTGTTATCAAATTAATAATAGCACACTCAAGCTCTTAGAAGAACCAAGCCTTGGACTCAATTTAGGGAGAAAAAAATTTGCATTTCATTTCTATGTTGAGTTGAGAATGTGGAATTTCATTTTTATTGGTTTTATTGCAGGTTGAGCAATTGAATTCCTCTAATTGAGCAGGTCACAATGACAGTAAAAGCCAAGCACTAACCAAGAATCAAATGCCGTGCTGCTGTCCACGTATCGAGCAAGGGTTGCACTTCAACCACTCAGAGCAGAGCATGCCGATAGCTGCAAAACAAACCCCTTATGAACACAAGACAATAGTAAACTAAGCTGCTGATTTTTAATAGCAGCCAAACTGACAGCAGCAATCAATTGAAGTCAACGAAGAAAAACCAAG
Source organism: Lumnitzera littorea (assembly GCA_024138015.1). Taxonomy (NCBI): domain Eukaryota; kingdom Viridiplantae; phylum Streptophyta; class Magnoliopsida; order Myrtales; family Combretaceae; genus Lumnitzera; species Lumnitzera littorea. Next base: position 117,520,961 of record JAMXBB010000002.1, read on the forward strand.
GATCACAATAACAAGGCAGTCCACACAAGCCAACCAAGCGCACCAGCTTATGAGTGATGTTTTGAGTAGCAAATGAGCAGTTTGTGATGACCAAATCAAGTGGAACTCCAACTGAGAGCCACCAAGCAACCAGCAGGGCATTTCATGCAACCAACAAGTCATAAGCAGCTCCCTAAACCACCAGCACATGATAGCATACCGAAACAGAGAAAATTCTGCAGCAATTCCTTGCCTTGTACCAAAGCGAGAGACAATTACAATTCATTACGGTAGAACAAAGGCCCATATTCAAGCAATCCAAACTCCAACACACCAGTAAGCAGCTGCATTCCAGAACAAATCAGCCCCAGTAACATCAAAACCGTGCGGTAGCTGTTAGTTTGAGAGTTCTATAAGTCAATCTTCGAGGACATAACAACAGGCCTGTCGCCCTTGGAGAGCAACTAATTCAACCAAGCTGCAACTGACCAACAAATTCTCCATACAAGCAGTAGGGCATTTTATTTATTTATTCATTTGTATTTTTTTTTTCGTTGTTCTTTGTAAAGACTTGTCTCATCTAAATGTGGATGCTCGCATCAACCTATTATTCGTTTCTTGCTTTGTTTGACAGAAGCGAGCTACTAATAAGCTTCATAGTAGCAACTGGCATCTAACCAACAACAGTAGCCGTGGAATTCCAAGACAACAAATAAGGCTCTTACCCGAAGAACAGCAACAGGCCGAGAGTCATTTCACTTGAAGCCATCGAACGGAGTCCGACACGAGCAGTTGCAACCGAGAACCAAGCACCAAGCTATCCAATCAAGCAGCCACAACCAAGTGAGGCCGAGAAGCACTTCAACTTCAAGTACATCAGCTGCATTTCAAGCTCTTCAATCCGAGCAGCTCCAAGAATCTGATAGTCCACGCAGAGCAGCCAGTAGATGAACCAACCAAGCGATCAACAACAGAACCTAAATTGTGAAGCCACAGTAGGTCAAAACAGAACACACGACAAACCCCAAGCTCCAACTAGTCGAGAAGCTTCCATGCAGCAGCAGCCGAGAGCTTTGAACTTCAGCAACCAACAGCTCCTTCCACGTGACAGCTGCTATTGAACAGTAGCTGCAATACTCCAACCAGCGGCAAAAGTCCACTTTGAGCTCAGCAGCTCCAACCAACAACTCAGCTGAAATAGAGACCGAGAGCAACAACTGAATGAGCAGCCCTCCACGTGAACAATAGTGCAACCATAGCCAATCAGAGCAGCCCCTTGAAGCTAAGACACAGACAGCAGCAACTCTTAGTAAATGGCAACTCGAGCAACTCCACACGACCAACCTGATCAAGCACGCCAATAACACTCAGATAACAGCTGGAACTCCTATTAGTATTGCATGTTCATTCCCTCATGGAGAAGCTGTTTTTGCAAATTAAAAGACTCCACACGTGATGTTGAAGCCACATGTGGGATGAGGGTCCTTTAATTCTCGGATATTCTAGAGGACTCAGAAACTTATAAAAGACTATTGGACTAATGCCTCATTAGAAGTCCACGTGGAGCTGGTATAAACAAAAAAGAACCTAAAGTAGAGGCCCATTGTTAATTATTTAATAGGCTGTGTAGGAACAAAGATTGGGAGAGAGAATATTCTGGTGTAAGAGAGGAATTTTGGAAGTACAAGAGCTGATATGGGAGATAAAAATATAGGCCCACGTCTAGAATGCAGGCCTTTGGCCTAAAAGGATGCCAGACGAGAGAATAAAAAGGTTAATTCGATTAAATTATATATATAAAAATAAATTATGAATATTTCAATAAGTATATTGGATTAGAATTAAGTAATATAGAAAAATAAGGTTGTCGATCTCCCAAGGACTAAGAAATTATTAATCCTATACTAGTTTTTATCAATATTCAGGCAATCAAAATTAAATTAATTAATCTAATAATTACTCTAGAACTATTGAGAAGAAAATAACTATGAAAAAGTTAAAATTAAACAATCTATTGAGAATTGTGGAAAAATAAAATCTACTATAAATTATGCAAATCAAATTGTTATCGTATTATATAAATTAATATCTATATGATTATTTAAGTGAAGTTATTATACCTTAAAATTTAAGAATTTAAACCTTTAATTAATTAGTCAGCTTCCGCATTTGCTTGTGTGAAGTTTCTATATGAAAAATTAGGGTTGACTCGTGTGAAGTTTCTTTTTTCATGAAAGCCGACGGTGTAAGTGCAAAGCCAGAATTTTAGCCGCCGGTGCAAGCTTATAAGTTGCAAGCCGGCTGTTAGGTTGACTGCCTTTAATTCCTATTTGCATGCATGGATCTAAACTTCGTTTATTTGCTTAAAATTTCTCTAGATCGTCCGTAATTCCACTCTTAAATTCTTTAATTCCTGAAATGTCCAAATGAAAATAATTAAGTATCAATTCTTAATGATTTCTATAAAATTTATAATAATTCTATCTTAATTTGTACTTTTAAAATATGAAAAATATGCCTTTATCAGATAGCCGAATACAACGGGAAGGGGGATACAAAAGAGCGGAAGATGAAAAAGAAACAGAGGACAGCAGCAAGAGTAAAGGGACGAGAGGAAACGTTAGTAACTTAAGGATTTTGATTTTTTGTTTAGTTTAGTGAAGAACAGAAACTTTATTTTCATTTTATTAATTTTGATTATGTTTTGTTTAATTTCAAGACTTTAAATCATTTTGTTCTAGCTTACTGAAGGACCACCTTAGGTTCCAAATGAATCGGGATATGTTGATTTTTGGATCGGGTTTCAGGGTTGAATATATCAATTGAGGTGTTTTCTTTTTCTTATTATTTCAATTTAGATATATCCTAATTCATTTAGGTTTTGCAATATAATCTAGTACCTAATTTATTTGGGTTTTATATTAATGGATTTGATGAATTGATATGTTCATGTATTATTTCGATATCGATATTGAGTGTTTGGGTATTTTTCTATTGTGTTCGTTGTCTAGTTATTTAGTAGGTAACCATTACTTTTTAGCTAGATAGAGTTAGAGGATATTTAAAAGGGTTTCGATAACTCATGTTGAACATAACTTGAATTTTTGAAAAAGCTTGTCATAAAGATATACAAATTTTAATTAAATTCATGAACTCACACATTTAATGCTATTAGAAGTATGGTTTAAGTCACGGGGACATGTTTAAACCATATTTCTAACTAGAATAATAATTTCAGTGTGAGCGAATTATTATTTACCCAATAATTATAGATAAATTATCTTAATGGGTGAATTTATGCTATAATTAGAATCCTGCTACTATGAGAGATAAGCGAGTTCTAGTGAGTTTAGTTAAATCTCTTTTAGTCAATTTCGAATATCGATTTAAGACATCACATCGATTCAAATGAGAATAAATTTACAAATCCCAGTTTGACCTTTTTTATTTCTTAGACCTTAGATTCTCATAGTATAGCTAGAACATTTGGTTTAGTGTTCATCTTGTTATTTAGTTTTCATTTACTTTTAATTCAATTATCGATAGCTTAGCTTAACTTAGCTTAGCTTAGGGAAAAACTCAGATAATTTAGTACTTAGCACCTAACTCCCTATGGAATATGACCTTGACTCACTGTTTGTACTATTTTCACAACTCGATACACTTATCGGTTCACACACTTACGTTTTCAATGAGTCAATGCTTTAGGGTAGAAACCTAATTTTACAAAATCTAATGTCTTTTTTTAACTATAAGACACTTAAAGATGTAAGGCAGTGGGTTTTTAATAATTTGGAAGTAGAAGTATTAAGGGACCTTGGTGGATACTTGGGCTTGAAGACTCTTTGGGGAAGATCTAAGATGGAAGCTCTTAAGTTAGTTAGAGACAAAATAGAAAGTAAATTATAAGGATGGACGAGATATTTGCTAAGTCTTATTAGGCATGAAACTCTCATTAAGGCTATGGCTTTTGCAAGTCCAACCTATTTGATGAGTTGTTTTTAAGTTTCCTATAAGGTGTTGTAACAATGTTAGTAGTCTTATTTTAAATTTTTATTGGGGTATCAGAGGGAGGAAAGAAGGGTCCGTTGGGTATATTGGAATAGATTAAAAAAATCGAAATAACAAAGGGGTTTAGGCCTAAAGGATACTTATCTCTATAACCTAGTCCTCTCGACAAAGCTTGCAAATGCAAATTTTCTTTATGGCATTATGCATCAAAGTGTTAAAGGGCATGTACTTTCCTAATATAGATTTTTGTAAAGTAAGAGGGGGGGAGGGGGGGTGTGGGGTGGGGTTGAGCCTCTTAAGGTTGGTTTAGCATCCCTGAAGGTAGTGACATTTTCTCTACATTATGTTTAGAAAGAGGGGAGAAATTAGGGGGAAAGGAAAGTAGGAGGAAAGAATTGGGAGGAAAGAAGAGATTGGGGTATTTAATTCCTTCATACTTGTTTGTTTAGAGGAGGGAAAGAAAAGGTAGGAAAATTAATTATTAATAAGAAGAAAAAATGATATAGTATCAAATTTTTAAATTACTCATAAAAGTTAATTATTTAATTAATTGTAAAGGGTAAAATTAAAAATTACATCACTTTTTTTTAATTCCTCCCACTTTTTCTCAATTTTGGAAGGGTACACATTTTGGTGATCCCTGTGGAATTATTTTTGCTCTAAATCCATTCCAACCCAATTTTCCTTCTAACCAAATAATGGAAAAGGAATCAAATTCCTCCTAATTCCATCTCGTCCAATTCTTTCCTTCCCCTTTCATCTATTCCAAACATACATAGTGTTAGGGTGCTTTATGGTAGATTTGGGAATGGAAAAAAGGGTTAGGACTTAGGAAAACAGATGGGTCCCTAGGGCACCAACTAATAAGCTAGGCAATAGTGAAGGATGAAACTCTTTGACATAATAGATCAATTGATTGATGTGAAGGGAAGGTTTTTAGATATAAGAGGTATCTTAATGTAGGCGATTCAAAAAGTACCCATACCTATAAGAGATTGAAACGACATCTTGGTTTAATCTTTCATGAGAACTAGCTATTGCATTGCAAAATCGACTTACTTCTTTATGATGAAGGAAGACTCGAGAACAAGTACTCCAACACCATCATCTTCTCATATTATTATTGTAAGATTGGAAAAAGATGTAGGGGTTAGATTATATCCAAATATAAAACATTTCTTATGGAAGGTATTTTTAGATGCGATACTTATGATGAAAAATCTTAGAAAATGACAAGTTATACTTAAAGAAAGTTGTAATTTTTGTAGAGAGCCTGAAACAATTGAGTACGCTTTGATTCTTTATCCTTAGATAGAAGTAGTTTGATTTTAGGTGCTTGATCTTAGAGTGGAGAGAGATGAAGTTACATCCTGTTTTTGTTGGAGAGATTGTTCGACCGAAAAAGATTCTAATCTTTAGAAACAATTCTCAAGAGTTACAAAGAGATCCAACTTGACTTGCATGACTAATATGGAAGGAAAGGTGTGATGCAGTGTATGGTGGCAAGAGGTTAGATGTGGAGTGTACAGTTAGGAAATTTTGAGTGGCCATAAAAGGATGGAAAAAGTTGCAAAATAAAAAGGTCAAGAGAATGTATCAATTGAATTGGTAGTGCAACCCCCGTCGACTCTCCTTGGGCTACTACATATTGATTTGCATTCTTATTCTAAGACTATCCATGGTGTAATTGATGTTGGATGAGTAATGAATATATTTGTTTTCTTCGATAAAAAAAAAATTTCTAACTCTCAATGTTGATGAGCACAAACTCTAGATGTTGCATTGAAGCCTATAACCTGGATAACATTTGCTTCTAAGATAATGTATACAACTTTTCATCTATTTACCTTTTTCTCTAAAATTTCCCATAATTGTTCAACTATATATTTCATAGAAGGATTATAACTAAATTAGTTTCTCATTTGGAATTCGTTTTCAAATCCTAAGGCATACTTATTTAAAGCTTCTTATAGGTGCACTTAAGTTGAAAACTTGTGGAGATATGCAATACATATCACTATCCCTTCTAGTTATTTGTAATAGTAACTGATGTGGAAAATTTTATCGATAAATCGTAAACACATTTTTAATTTATTAGTTTCATTTGCTTTAGTGTTTTTATCTTAAAAACCAAGTATTTAGATAGTAAATATTCATAAACATGCTTTTAGACTCCTTAAATTACTTGTTTTTCCCTTGATAAATATAAAAAATTGTACAAAATTAGAAAAAAAGAAGAAGACAGAACTCCCTATTTTATTTTTAATTTCAGTTTTGAATATTTTGGCATTATTTTATTTATTTGTTTAGTTTTCTTACAAAGGATAATACTATTTTGAAAGGGTTTTGAAAGCCCATTGTTGAGAATTTAATAATTTTAACTACAGTTTTCCTTAAGTGTGTACCAAAAAAAAAAAATATTAATAGAGAGTATTATATTAAATTTTAAGCTATTATACTCCCCAAAAGAAAAAAATTATTGGTACTAATATACCATTTGTTTGGATGAGTGACAGATGAATACCAATGATATGATATCTAGATATATATTAGTAATAATAAGCAGTTTCTTTTGTATTGATATTTATACACTAATAGTAAGCCATTCAAGTGATATATTAATATTATTGAAACTTTTTTCTCTTACTACATTTAGCTTTTAAATGCAGTAAATGTTAATCATTTCTAACTCATATAGGCATTAGATCACTTTAAATGAATTAACGGAAGTTTCTCTTCCTATATAAAGCATATAAAATTTTACAAAACACATAGAAAGCATAAAAAATACTAACATAGTTTTCCTCTCAAACATGAGCTTTGTTTTCAAATATTCATGGTGGATAGTAGTGGTGATGATGGTAGCATTATGGCATGCAAACTTATCACAAGCTCGTAGTCCGTTGGATTCCATGGTGGCTCAAATGAAGAATCAATTACAAAATAATGAACCTACGACCATTCATCGTAGATCTACTGCTGTACTTGTGCGACCTCCACCCGGCTTAATCCCGATTCCGATCCAACAGGTGGACAAATTTTGTATTTTCGAGCTCTGCTTTTGATGTGTATGACCATGTTAGAGATATGATATGGGGGGTAAAATGAATTTACCCGATGGATTGTTGTGAATATATATGTAAGCCATAAAATTCAAGGAATTGTTCATTCATCTGTATAACATGTATTGAGTTGGGAAATTGTCGAGATATGGTGTCACATGAATCATCTCTGTATTTTTGTTTTCCTGATGAGTAAAATATGATAAGGGATTTTAACATAGTCCGTCCTGGTACGAGATTAGTATTCATGCCTTTAGAAATAAGACCTTCTTTGTTAATTTTGAATTTATATAATAGATTTTTATACTACATATATAATTTCCAATATAGGGACGATTTCCAAAATGGAATCATGAGTAATGTGAAGATTTCATCTAAAGATTCTTATTTGAACAAAGCCTATGTTGTGAATGCTTATTTTGAAAATGAGGCATATTACGACAATCAATTGATTTGCACAATTAAGATCTAAAGTTCCTTCTATTTTTTCAGAAGTTAGTTTGGGTTAAAAAAATTAATAGTTTTGCCATCAACGATAACATGGGATATCATTTTAAATGAGTTTCTCATGTACATGTACACTAACGACAAACACAAGTATAGCTATATTCAAGCAACCAAATATTATAGATGGATTTTCAATTGTGTAAGTGGAGTTTAGAAGTATAATAAACGACTTTGAAACAAGTATAGTGATTTGAATGAGCTTAAACTAAACAGGAGAGAGAAAGATCAGACATCAAGTCGTTCAAACAACTTTAAGAAGTGATTTTGGACGTATTGATACGAAATATTAACTAGTCTTCGTTGGACAACACATTGAAAGACTTTGAAGTTGTTCAAACTAGTCATAAAGTCAACAAAATTTTATTGGCTGTATATTTAAAAGTAATTTGTTCCTATAAATTGAACTAGTGCGATATTCCAATTTGATGATTTTTGTTCCTTCAAAATTGGTGGATTGGATGAGTTGGTAACTAGTCTAAACTTTATCAAATGATCAAAATTAGAATGGGTTTAAATGCTTTTATCTTTTCCTAAAAGGATAAGGGGAGCCATTTAGATGGACAAGATTTCTTTATGCACTCTACTTAATGGATGAATTTTCCACAGTGGTTGTCTTGGATGGACAAAGGTCCTTAGCGATGAGATCATCTTAGATGAACGTATCTGGCCATGACTAATAATCGGAACCGTTGATGACACTAAATTCTAGCGTTAGTTGAAATATTAAAGTTCTAAGCATCTCACGACTTAGACTTATGAGGGTGTTAGGATGAATCTAGACTCAATTCAATTGGGGTTCAATTCTTTTAAAATGCCTCTCTTATTTCAAAACTTAGCTTTAGAGGGCCTCTCTTGATAACCTGTTCTACTTGGAAAAAGACTTTTTTTTTTTTTTTTAATAAAAACTCATTTCTTATGAAAAAGTGCTAACAAGGAGAAGAATCTCTATAAGTTCTTGAAGTTGCATATCAGCGATAGACTTACACCAATGTTCAATAATAGTTTGCCCTTTCTTGTGATAGTCTAAAGGATTGATTTGATCTTAAAAGTGGAGGTCATCCGAACTAAACTAGTATCATTTTACATTACCTTATGAACTCTCGAAAAGCTCTTTCTTCAAACTTAAAGTAGTACTTTCGAGAACCGAGTCAATGCTATGACCTTATTTTGTAGCAGACGATCTCTTATGCCTCAAGTTACAAATATCTTTCTACCTGGGAACATATACCCCACTGTTGAAATGTTTATCCTAAGAAGGCTTCCTTACATCCTCATAGGTGTAAGTTTCACTCTTGAAGTCGATCCTACGAATTATAGTTTGACTTGTAAATGGCATGCTTGGATCAATTTGCTAAGTATTTTTATAAGTGGCAATATAGGCTTTAGGTCAAAGTTTATCAAAGGAATACTAAAATATAGGCAAATTTTGAAAGTATTCATATTCATTAAGTCTTGGGTTTACAAATTAAAAACCTTACGGGAAGACTAACAATGGGCTTGTCCCAATTCTAGAAGTAATTATTAAGACAATCCCATTTCACTGATTAAAAGAGCTCGAAGGCCAATATCTATTTTAAGGGAGGCGGGGAGGTTCGGAATGTGACGAGGTTGGGTTGTGGTGGGTCAAGTGTTTGGGTTGAAAATGAATGTAGGTAAATGCTCTTCGTCTTTCAAAGTAATTTAACCATTAAGAGTAGCCATTAGTCATGAATTTATGTGATTAAAGTATGCACAAGTCCGTCTTTTGCTCCTCTCTTAATTTACAACCTTAGTCCCTTGATTGCCTCAATACGAAGTTATTCGTGACACTTCCCTAAAATGCTCAAAAAGGTTGGTAAAGGAATAACCATTTTATGAAATAGTGAAATAAAGGTTTAACGTCACTTCAATTTGTGTACCAAATCTAAGATTAATCTCCTTCAAGGGATGAGTTAATTTCCTTGCATTAATGTTGCTTCTCTCTCAATTTGTACATGGGTTGGTAATTAGGATATAGTTTGTCTCTCGCTTTTAGATAATGCGATGTAACAACTAGCATATTAAGGCATCTACTTATACTTTTTCTTTGGCTACTGGTGCCTAAGAGACGGTTTGTTATGCCATCTCTAAGTTAGGAATAAGGCTAAATTTGTAATTAACATATCAACTTAATCCCTTAGAATACTATAAATACTTTATTTTTACCACCCTTAGGATTCCTTTTTATTGGCCAGGTTAGAAAAAATAAAAAATTTTAAAAAATGAAAAAATATATATATAAAAAAAAAAAGAAAAATGAAAAATATAAAGTGTTAAGTCGAGTCAAGTTAAGTTGAGTTGAGTCATTTAGGGTTAGATCGAACAATGGTTGAAGATGTATATTCAATTTAATAAATTCCGAGTTTTAAATAGTTCGACTTCATTAAAATATTTTTTAGTCTAGTCTAATATAAAGTAGTAGATTTTTATCTAATTTATTTTAGGCTAAATAGACTTAGGATCTATTAAATGAATTAGTGTATATATAGGGCCAAATTAAGATGGACTGAATCGAGCCCAAGATAAAAAGCCTAAATAAATGTGGAGTTTCTGGAAACTTAATTAAATCTTCAATGAATTTAATAAATCTAAATTAGGTATCATCATATCTTATCAATATTGGAATTGTTAAAAATAAATCTTCACAACAAAAATATTTAAAAGATTCAAGTTTATAGTATATAAATAATAGACATTAGGTTGTAAAAAGGATGCATTTTCACAATGTAGATACCTTATTTTTGCTATTTTTCATTTTTTCAGATGAGCTAGGTTAGTAAATAAACAAATAATAATAATAAAATAAAATAAAAAATAATAAAAAACGAAAATTAAAAGAAGGAAAAAATAGAAAAAAAGAGAGAGAGAGTTGAGTTGAGTCGTATTAAGTTAAATCGTATTGAGTTGAGTCGTGTTGTATTTAGTGTCGTATCGAGTCACGTCGTATTGAATCGAGTTATATTGAGTCGAGTCGCATCAAATTGTTTAAGATCAAATCAGATAACGGTGTGTGGTTAATTTAATAAATCATTAAGTGATGTGAGAGTTGGGCTTTATTAAAATGATTTTGGCCTAGTTCGATTTAAAATAGATTTTTTTTTATAATTTATATTAGGCCAAAATAAACATAGGATTTATTAGATAAGTTATTGGGCTAAATCAAATTGAATTGAATCATGTTCGAAAAATAGAAAGTTTAAATAAGGTTTCTAGAAGTTAGGTCAAATCTTCAAATAATCGTTGTCGTATCTTTCGTATCTTGGTTTGTTGGAATCGAATCTATATTTAAAACGATACGAAAGATTCGATTTTAAGGTTTATAAATTGGCAAGTAATGTTAATGACGGTTTTTTTTTTTAATTACACAATACACATTTACTATTTTAACAAAAGCCCCAATTCCACAATATCACTCCATTACCTGAACATTCATGCCCTACTTCACAATTCACCACTCACACAACTTCATTAGCAAAATCACACAAGCCAACACAACAATCCTACGCTAACCAAGAGACGCCACTAATGAATAGTAGCAACCAACAATCTACAACATCTGACCAAGCACTTGATCCCACACTCATAGTAACCAAATTCCACAGCATGACACCTCCCTAACCACATATGCCTACAATAGCCCTTATATGTTGAAAAAAAAAAAAAAAACATAACAACACCAGCACATTAGATGCATTATCTCCCCTTCAACAAAGATTGACCCCCGGCCCCCTTCATGCCAATACGGCTCCCTGATCAACGCTGCTGCTCCTAACCAACAGCCTTACCCCTAGCCACGTTGAACAGCTAACAAACAATCACACACCTAACCCTATGTCTTAACCAAAATCCCCTGCCACGTCCCCCTCAATTCTGATTGACAATCTATACTGACACCCTAAACAAACATCATACTAGATTTACACAACTTCAAATATAATACTGCAAGAAACTCTATGTGATAAACCCCTTGATACGTTTACCCCCCCTTCAACAAACAATTCCCTTGCCATATCTCACCGTGAACGCTACAACCAGCACTTGCACACAACATCGTCGTGGACCAATCATTCATATTGCACTTTACTAATCCACCGTAGCAGTACGATACATTTACTAATCATTAGCATACACGTAATCACACTTGAGCATACACAAAATCCACAAAAGAATCATGTACTTGTACACAAGCTACTTTGATACACAATTCACCTTCACGCATGAGCACGAGTATGACACCCAAACAATTACAACACCCGACTCAACGCGTAGGTAAAAATTGTTATTTTATTTTATTAGTTAGTTTAATTATTTTTACTAATTTATTTTTTATTTAGGTGCAATTTTTGTTTTATTTATTATTTCTATTATTTTCATATTACTTAGATAATCACAATTTTTAATAAAATTTAGTTAAATTGCGTTTTTTTAGTAAAATTGCATTTTTGAAAAATAAGCGTATCTCCTCTATGAGATATGCATTTTGTATTTAAGATTTAGAAAAGATACGTATGAAGATATGTATTTAGATTGTATCTTCAATGTATTTTACAGTTAAGATTTATAAAAGATAAAAATATACATATCTTAATGTATCTTACAGCTAAGATTTCGAAAAGATACGTATGAAAATACGTATTTAGATCATATTTTCAACGTATTTTGTATATAGGATTTAGAAAAGATATCTTTTGATACGTAGTATTTTTAGAAATAAAAAAAAAAATCATAACTGGAGTTTTTTTTAAAAAAAGATATGGTTAGTTAGGATTTCTTCAAATTCAGGAAAATTAGATTTCTTAGGATTTTTTTTTAAATAAATTGTTAAAAAAAAATTGTAAACCTAACTCAGTTTTTAAAATAAAAATAACCCACTTACTAAATATTAAGAGTATTATAGTCGATTTGATCATGACTAGTGAGTACGTAGACACTTTTGAAATAACCACATAAAAAATAATTTTTTTTCCCATTTTTCTTAGAAATTCGTAATAAAAATAATAAAAAAAATTCGCTTTAATTATCTTTTGTATATTTAGGTATATTTTTAGTATTTTTATAAAATTATAAAAAATAAAAGTTCTTCAAATTTTTTTTTAATTTTTACATAGTAACTTAGTCTTAATAGGTTAGCCCTCGAACTTAGTTTTTTTTTTATTTAATTTTCTAAAATTCAATTTTCTTAGAATATCTGCAAACTAATGGTCAAATTAGGACTTTCCTACCTAAAAACCTTAATTTTATTTTTTATCAGTTGAACTTGTTGAAAACTCTAATTTTTTAAAATTTTTTAAGAGAAATATTTGTTTAGTTTAATATGGAGTAATTTGTATTAACTAAGGTGGGCTTAATATATGTTAAATTAATGAAATCAAAATAGGGTTCAACATACAATTATACAAAGTTCATATTTCCACAATTAGTCCACACATCTTTTGTATACGTCCAGACATAATTCACAATCTACACTTTCCATCGTCCTGTCCACACCATTATTTACACTTCACAGATCACAACACACTCCAATGCCCGCACATCCCGCATTGTCTAAACATAGACCATCACTTCGCACATCCAACACACAACTTGGACTTCATACACATGCTGGACTCACTTACATGACATACTCACTCTTACGAATTCACTCATGCCAATCAGAATCACATGCATGTCATAAGCACTTTACAATCACAGCACTGCCCATATTTATTGCACTCCACGACCAGGCACATACATACGCTGTACGATTGTATGTCTGATTATGACATGCTTTACCGCATGTCCAATCATGCAATGCTTTACAGCATGTTGAGTACACGACACAAATAGTCTAATCACACATACGACCTAATTGTGGTAATCTGACCTACTTAGGTAATTGGGTGAAATTATTTTCATTATTTATTTATTTATTTTGTTAATTAATCACTTTATTTTACTAACTTTTTTTTTAGTACAGGTCTTTAATATTAGTTATAGTGCTTTTAGCTTTGTTTTCTTTAGTTTTAGTCGTTTTAATAAAAAATAAACAAACAATGAAATTATAACTTACACTTACTTTTTGTTGCATGATAAAATTTTTAGTGTTGCTAACTTTAGTCTTTTTGCATGCTTAGGATTCAAAGTTGCATATTTATTATTAAAATTGTATTTTTAGAAAGTTACATCCTTTTAGAATAATTGCATGTTTCAGAAAGATTACATTACAACACATTTTCAAAAAGTTACACTTTTTTATTTTAAATTCATCTTTTATTAAAAATTGCAACTTTTTAGAAAAATTTCATTTCCATTGAAAAGTGCATATTTTAGATACAATTGCATATTTCATATTTAGGTCGTATATCTTAAAAGATTAGGATAGGATTATATACTTTCTATTAGATTTGCATTTTTTTTAATTAGATATGTTAGGAATTTTGAGCGAAAATTGAATTTTATTACTTAGTTAGTTTTTCATAAAATAAAGAATCTTTAGTAGGCTTCTTTTCTATGCTTTAGACAACTTTTTCATATTTAGGCATCTATTCCATGGTTTAAATATCTTTTCCGTATTTAGGCATCTGTTCTATGGATTAGGTATATTTTTTATATTTAGACACTTGTTCCAAGGATTATATATCTTTTTTATAGTTAGGCATTTTTTCTATAGTTTAAAAAATTAATATTTTTTAAAAAATTCATAAACTAGTGGTTAAATTAAAGTTTTCGGGTGGGAAAACCTTAATTTGACGTATTGGTTGGCAACTTTAAATTATTTGTCAAAATATTTTTTTAAGCATTTTTTAAGAAAAATGTTTTTCCTTAATTTTATATTGATTAATCTGTATTGAGCGGATTGGGCTTAATATAAGTTAAACTATGTAAAATCAAAATAGGACTCGAGAAATACATATCCTAAAAAACTTCTTTTCATTCATATAGGATAACAAAGAGCAACTTTACATAACATGGTCCATGTTAAGAGTATCACATATCAACTTTTTGGTGCAATACATAATTTAATCTAATTACACATTTCCTTTATAATTGTTCACATTGAAATCCTTATAAAGTAACATCGTAATCATCTTGTACCACTTCAAGAACTTTGTAGACATCTCGTTTTTGCCCTCTTTTATTTTTAAAATTTTTAGGATAGGATAAAGGGTCCTAACTTAAGAAAAATACAAAAAAAAAAAAAATTAGAAAAACCACAAAAATAAAAAAATCTAGGAAATCTAAATAAGTTTTAGTGTTTTAATAAATTTAGGAAATTTAAATAAGTATTCAAATAATAACTTGTAGTGTTTTAATATTAAGTTTTTTTAATTAATAGAGGATTTTCGGCCTGAGCTTAGATTTGAATTTAGCTCATATCGATCTAATTCATATATGCAGTTTAATTGTACATATGGATAAAGCACAAGCTAATGGCTTAACGGTTTCACGCATTGACTTAATATTGCATATGGCTTGGAGGTTTGGGGTTTGAATCTTGCTGGGTGGAAAGTGCTTTTTTTTTTTTTTTTTTTTAAAGGGGGAAATTGTTGTGGACCGGAATCTGGTCCACAATTTTAGAAACAAGGTATAAAGCCCTAATTAGATTAGATGGCAAAGGGCATACTATAGCGCCCATTTTTTCCTAATGCGCACATGCATTGCATGTACATGTGGGGTTGCGTAGTACGTGCCCTGTACGTAACCGTATGCCCCCCATCTTCTTTCCTACAGAATTCAAGCCATTTTCCATTTTTTTTCCCCTTGGTCAAGCTACTTTTGGTCATTTTTTTACCGCTTTTACTACACGATTTTACCGAATTAATAATGAAATCATATAGTACGCGTGGCCTATTTTTGAATTCACCCCAAAATTAGTCCATATTCAGTTGACTCCATATTAAAAATCAAGCATGAAAATTGAAAAAATTCATTTTTCGAATCAAAACCCATTAATGAAAATCCCCGATTTAATTCAATTTCTTCAACCTTTCAAGCTTAATCCTTATGCCCATAGTATAAATAGGGGTTTTCTCTTTAGCATAATCACACAAATCCATTCGAGGTATACACACACTACATCTCTCTCTCTCTTTCTCTCTAATACGAATTTTCTCTTTCTCTCTCTAGAACTATCATTCTCCAGAGCGGTTTTTGATGAAAATCACCACCGCCATCGACTTCCTTATACTCAGGAACCCCCAATCCAACATCTTATTCACGCTTAGCCATCCATTTCACCACCCGACCTAACCGGCCTAACGTAAAGCTGACCCATGTCCTTATCCTTGGTTTAGCTTCTTCTTTTTTTTTTTCCTTTCGAATTTTCTTTTTTGTATTGTGTTCTTTCTTTTATTTTATTATATTGTAATTTGCACTATAAATCAAAAATAAAAAAAAAAAACAAAAAAAGAGAAAAAAAAAAAGAAAAAGTAAAGAAAAAAAAGCTTAATTTATCTTTATTTTTTATTTTCGATTAAAGCGTAAATAGAAATAGATGAAATAAAATAAAGAAATAATAATAATAAAAAATAGGTTAGTGAATGAAAATCATTTTGATACTTAGAAAAATCGGTTTTCTAAAATGAATAAAAGTAAATGATCCTTTTTAATTAGCACATTTTTTTTAAAAAAAAAAAACTTTCCTCTAGTAAAACCCTAATTTAGGATCTTTTAGATCTTTTTTAATAAAATTGAATATACTTAAAAACATAAACTCAATGTGTTTTCAAAATTAAAACGAATATAATACAGTAAACTTTTACAAAGAAAGGACTATACATGTTTGATCCCGAATAGTGAGCACATAGGAACCTTCGAGGTGACTTAGAAAATGAAAAAGCCTATTTTCCATTTTAAATTATTCAATTCGTTAACTAATGATTAAATTTCATTTTATAGGATAGTTTTGAAAGGTAATTTTAGGAATTCAAGTCTAAATTTAGAAAATTGTGGTATCGATAAGTGTTTTAAAAAATATAACCTTCAAACTCATATCTTTGGTTTCTTCAAAACCCTTTTATTTGAAAAATCAGTTTTGTTTTTTTTTTTTATGCAACCTAATTTCTAGATTAAAATCAATCCACCTTTTTCTAACTCTGGTCAGGTGGTGACTCCAAATATTTTTCAAAACACGTTTAAAAACCAAGTTTTTTTTAACTCATAGTCGAGGGTTAGGATTACATGAGTTAGGATTTAATACTAATTGGGTTAAGGAAAATATTAAAAACTAGGAAAAATCAAGTTTGATAGGATAGCGACTCTATTAGGGCAATCAAGAAGATTAGCCATTCAACTTTTCAAAATTAGAATTAATCTCTAAAAATCATCTTTATGAGTACCATTTATTAATTTATTCATTCGTTATTATTTTTCCATAATTGTATTGACATTTCTATAGGTTTAGCTTTATTTATTTAAATTATTTATAGGGAAATTTACTTTATGCATCATAATTGTATGGTAGAAACAGTCAAAACTGAACCGTATTAGGACCTTAAGATTGGGGTGGGGGTGTGCTGGGTTGGCATTGTATAGGCTCCGAGTGTTGTGGTGTAACCACCGCTCGGGGTTGATTTGGCTACCTTTACTTAAGCTTAATGCGACCAATGAAGGTATTCTTTAATAAGTAAAGTTGCATGAGCTTAAGAACCTTTAGAACTCACCCTTCATGCATTCACGACATTTGGAACCAATAAATAACTAGGCAAGATGGAAAAGAAAAGAAATAATAGCTCGGAGTTTCTTTATTTTCCCTTGTAATTTTAACATGTTGTAAACATAGAATCGTTGTAAATAAGTCATGTTTGCTGTAAATAACGATCTTTCAATCTTGTAACAAACATCTTTTTCTTTATAATTCTGCTTGTGAAATGGCCTGTTCATCTAACTTCGTCCACTTCAGAGAAAGGAATGTTGACAAGCCCAACAACCCCAAGCTCATTCTAGACCAATGGCTTAAACACTTTAATCCAAGGGAACAAGAGATCATCACTAGCAAAATCAGACTTATTCTATCACTTCCCAGGGTGAAAATTGAGATCAATCTAATTAAGGCCCTAACTAACTTCTAGGAACTCGAGGAAATAGTTTTTTTAGTTGGGCCTCACCTGATTAGTCCAACACTTGAAAAGTATACCCAACTACTTCAAGCCCCTTCCTTAGAAGATATATACACTCCAAATTTGGAAGTTAACCCAATGAACCATTTTCAAGATTCCTTAGGATAAAAAAAGCTGAAGTAAACAAAGCCTTGAAAAGCTGTATTGGAAATTGCATCAAATTAGAAGACTTGAAAGCTTGGTTCGCCATTGAGTCTAAATCCAACAAATGAGGCATCTTTTGTGGCAATCCCAAAGATTGGGGACAGAACAAAGTAAAGGCTTTTGTCTTGGCTGCATTCGAGACTCTCCTATTCCTTAATGGAAAGTTTCTCATCCATTTCAGGGTCATTAAATTAGTGGGTTAGTTCCTTGAAGGCAAATCATATATCTTGGCCCTCTTTGCAGAACAAATTAAAAGCCTCAATATTTTAAAAGAGAAAAATAATGGTGTACTGAAGACTAGCATAGCACTACTAACGGTCTAGTTTATGAGCCACATGAAGTGTTATGGGCTTGATTTGATCCAAGGAGAATTCACCTACAGTATTGATTTGATTGATTCTTTTGTCAACAATGTCCATCTCTTAGAAGAAAAGTCCACTTATTACTAGGTAGAAGTGCTACGAAACTTCCAAGTCACCGATATCTTATGAACAGTAAGATGGAGTAACTTCAAGAGGGTAATCTTAGTCTGTAAAAATTATCAAGCAATACCCTTAATTAGGATGAATAGGTGTAGATGCTATTACCCTAACAATATGATTAGATAGTTCAAGGGAATTCAAGATATAGTCTACAAACCTCTACTAGATATCATAACCTTGGATTATGAAGGATCTTCAGGTTTCATTGCCCCAAAAAATGTCCAAACTTTAGGCAATCGAGCAGTTATGGGAGATAAGGATTATCTGCCCTCACATCGATTTAGGAGAGAGGTTGGGAGAAGTAGTGATGCATCTCTAAGGTCGTATATACAGAGAGATACCACAACAAGCAAGAATAAGGAAATAAAATAGGGGTTTAGCAAATTCGTGAGCTATCTAACTAGATATAATGCACCAACAAGATCCTACACAGCCTATAATTTGTAGGATATGACGCACTAGTCCAAATTGATGGGTCACTCGTCGCTACTTCTTACTAAAGAGAATAGATAAAAGTTGAAGAGCAATGAGAACACTAAGGTTGTTCAAAGGATGCTTAAGTAATCTGATATCGATTAGTTGATTTCCATATACAAGAAAGCGAGGGTTTATATACCCATCTATTAAGGTTACTTTACATATATGAAAAGATAAAAGGGTATTCTACAATTAGATTACATAAAACATATTAAAAGGGGTAAAAAGGGCAAAGAATATTCAGTACAGAAAAAAGAAGAATCATTCTGGAATATTGTGTCAAAAGATACATGTCGCTTGGTGGTTGAACATCAAGAATATGATACAAGGCAAGCCGAAGCAGTATAAAGTTTACAGTCAAGGATTAACTTGATTTGGAATAGGTTAAGGACCAATTAATTCTTTTGAAGAGAAGTCAGCTCGATTTGGGTCGAACGCCTATGGTTGGATCAAGAGCTCGCCTCAGCTATTCTTGGGCTGTCTTAAGGGATAAAGCATCGTTGCTGGACAAGGGCAAATCCGATATAAGTAAGGATTTGATAGTCAACTTAGTAGGAGATCAGCTCAGGATAAGAATCCCCATCTTGGCTATGGCTTAGAGTTAGTATCCTTCGAGCGAGTCCTTAGAGTCCTCTAGCTCGCCCATGTGTGATTGGTTTAAGGAGTTGATTCCTATCAAGTGGATAAGCACAGGGTCACCAAAGAATATCTGTACGATCAACTCCATAAGGTAGGAGAGATCCGATATTGAGCACTGGAGGTCATATCTGAACCAGACCTTAAAATCAAGACCTATATGGACCAAGTACAAGCCTATGTAGAAGTTATTTATGAAGAGTGTGACATGTGGGGGTTTCTCTTTTAGGAATCTAGACAGCTTTCCTAGGCCTTAGAACATCAATTGAGGATGACCCAAAGAAGGCTCAAAGAACTTAAAGAAATAAAAGAGCTTAGCCTAAGAAAGAGGAAAGAAGCACCAGCAGGATTTAGTAAGAAGGGAACACCAACTAAGCGCCAGAAGAATGTCTAGAGATAGGAGTACTTTTCTTTTTTCGAAACAATGTATTTTTTTTTTTTTCAAATGATGTAAAAGGGAACTCCAAAAGCTTAAAATAATAAAAATTATCATCTTGCTGGTTAATTATCGGTTCGATTTCTCTACATCCGTATGCTATACATCTTTGCATTCTTGTAAATTTATTTATTTATTTGTTTTTTCATTCATCTCATATATTTAAAATATACATGTGATAACTTGATGAGAAGTGATCTTAAACCAGGTCATAAAGATAGCTCCCAAACGCTAAATCTTCCGGAGAAGTCCTATTTGAACCTGGTCACAGACCAGAATGGCTAGCTAAGGGAACAACAACATCAACACCAACAATAACAGTATTAACCTCGAAGTTGTTGATCCTACCAAGCTAAGGTTTCGCTCCTTAGAAAAAATAGTAGGAAAAATTGCAGATCAGTTGAGCTTCCTTACCAACAGCATTGCTTTACTCAAATCCATAGCACCATCAAACGAAGAAAGCTGCAAGGCCTAATATGGAAAGAATACCGAAGCCCCACCCTTTGAAGTAGAAGAGGCCTATCTTAAAGTTAACTAAGCATTTGAATCTTTTGAGATAGAAGGGGTTTATCCAAAGGTTAACTCGACTTTTGAACTGAACACTTCTTCATTTTCCATCAACCCAAAGCTAGAAGCTGACTAAGACCGATTAAAAGAACCAGAAAAGCGGTTGACTCAATAGATCACTGAAAAGATGAAGATGCTCGAAGGTTATGATGGTTTCGAGCAGGCTGGTATTACAAACTTCTCAACTTATGACTATGGAAGCTTCCCTAAAAAATTCAAGGTTCCTAACTTTAAGAAGTATAGTGGTACTGGTTGCCATAAACTATATACCAAATTGTACGTACGAAAGATGGGCAAGTACGTATAATATAACCAACTCATGGTGCAAACTTTTTAGAACAACTTAACAGCCTTGTTTTAACTTGGTACACCCAATTGGATTTGAGCTAAGTAAACACTTGGGAGAAACTGGCTAGGGCATTCTATGAGCAATACAAATTTAATATTAAAGTAGCACCAATCATGATGGACTTGGTTGCCTTGCGAAAAAGGTACAACGAATTATTTAAGGAATTTACCCAAAGGTGGAGATCCCCAACTACAAGGGTATCTACCCCCATGACTAAGAAAGAGTTAACATCAGCTTTCATTAACACTCTTTAGAGATCTTACTTATCTCACTTGATCAACAAGCCTCCTCTAGTTTTGCAGAGCTAGTAGCAGTAAGGTATTGGATTAAAAGTGTCGTCTCCTTCGGCAAATTACAGGAACCATCAGATAGAAAACCACCTTCTACTAAACCCACCACCAGTAAGACTAGAGAAGTTATTGTCGGCATAGTCAATTCAAACACTAGGCCCAATGCTTGGGTCCCTTTTAAAATGAATCCTCCACCAGTTCAGCAACAATTTAGGAGCCAGCCTCAAACCAATAAGGCCCCTAAACAATTCACCAGGATACCAATTCTTCTTAGCCAAGTCCTTGACAAGTTAAGGAAAGATAATCTACTCCATTTTGAGCTTCCTAATGAAAGGTACAAGCTAAGAGTTTTTTTTTTCCCAACGCAAAGTATCAATATCATTTGGAGCAGGTGGGCCATTCAACTAACTCATGTTGGAGATTAACAAATAAAATTCAAGACTTGATTGACGAAGGATTGGTCTAGCTTGACTTCGTAGAAACTCTAGTTCCAAACGTCAATAACAATCCTTCAACTAACCATAGCCCCATCATTAACATGATATTTGACAACTCATATCCTACCATCGACATGGTCAATTCTAACCAAGAGCTTAAGGTCTACAGATTTTATAAACAAGAAGAGAAATAAGCTTCAAAAACCAAAAGGTACACCTTCCATGTGCCCTTAGCCCCTGAAAGCTACAAAACTACTCCTTTCAACTACTAGGCAATTAATTAAGGGCAATCAAGTTCACTCATGGAAGGGATTATCCACTTTAGTAGAATTTATGACTCGAACGAAGACCTAAAAAAGAAGAATGTACAAGAAAGGCCAATCAATGAACCGATAGAATATGAGGAAGGATTGTCTACCTTCACTAAAATGATCAAGTCTATTACGTATAAGATAATGGATTAGCTCGCTAAGACTCTAGCACAAATATCTCTTATGAGTCTGTTAATGGCATTAGAACACTAAGGGAAGTTAAAGTCCCTCAGAAGATACTAGCCGAAAGAATGGGATATTTAATCAACTCTATCTCACCATGGACTAGATTTTTGTCTCCATTGATGAATTGTGCGAAAAAGGTAATCAACATACTAAGCCCCTATTTGTAATAGTAAGGGTAAACTACATTATCACAGCCAGAGTCCTCATTGACAATGGGTCATCACTAAATGTCTTAAACACCCTAGTTAGTTTAGTACTTCTTTTAAATCGTAAACTTACTTAAGTTAGAAATCGAAAATTAAGGTCCCAATTTATTTAATCTTAGCATCCTTATTTCACATATATATTGATTACATTAAACTTTATATTTTACGCAAATGATATAATAATTTTTAGTACTTTACATTATAACATTTATATTAAAATTTATTTATCCTACGCGGTATATATATATATATACATGTATATATGCTTATTTTATTCTTATTTTCTTTTCTATATATATTTTCTACCCTATATTTTAGAAGGTCCTGAAACCTATCCTAAAATCCTAACCTAAACCTTAATTCATTTCTTATCCAGTTGCATTTTTTCTTTCCTCTTATCTCGACATTTATTATTATTTTCTTTTTCCTCACTGCCCTTTCTCTCTCTCGCTTGCATCTATTCTCTCTCGTTATTCCTTGTCTCCCTTCCCTTCTCGTTTCCCTACCTCTCTCTCTCTCATTAAACCCTTCTTCTCTCCCTTCATAAATTCCTGGGCCCCACCCCTTGAAACCACACCCTCCCTAATTGCATCTCGCCCTTCTTTCTTTTTCAATTCCCCTGACTCCTCCAATCCATATGATTGGACCCTACTTCCCCTAAATTCATTTCCAGCTACCATATATCTCCCTTGATAACCCTCTCTCCCTTCTAATTCTTCCTTTAACCGAAATTGTTGACCTATTTTCCCTGGAAATTCTTTCTTTCAGCGTCAAAGACTCAGCTCCATTGTTACCCTTTTAAGATTCATTTTCAACATAAATCATTACCTAATTATAAAAGCTGTCAATGAACTCAAATTCCAATTCTTACTTTTCGTTATCAACTTGTCCAAAATTCTTTCGGGTTATACGCACGGTTGGGATTGGTTACCTCCGTTTCTACGCATCCCAAATCAATTCAATAAATAATGTTAATTAATTTCTTGGGTTTATTCTTTACAAATTATATTTATTCTTGCATTATTATTTATAATGGATTCTCGTTCGTCGTCATTCGATGTTTCATCTCAATTGCTTTCGCAAGCCATTCCGAACTTATATTTCGTACCATACTCTTAGTGTATTATTTTATTTATTATCTCTATTGTTGGTTTTGATTAAATATTGTTAGTATTTCAATTACTGCTTTTTGATTATTTGTTTATCATGCTATATAGTGCTATTTCTGTAAGAGTTATTATTATCTTATCATATTTCGAATAGTTAGATATAGTTATATATCTTAGGGTTGATTTCTATTTCTATCATATTTGACTTAGGTCACTATCTTCTGTTTAATTATAGATTTCGTTAATAATAGTATTTTATATGATAATCTCAAATGTGGATCTGGTGTATTATACTATTAATATGTCTTATTTTGATATTGACGGTATTTCGGTCTAAGTATTTTCTTTACCTTAGTATTATGAATGTACAGTATATTTTATCGTATCTCGAATTATTGATTATAGATATATATATATATATATATGTATGCTGGGGCCAAGTTTCTGTTTATTTATATAGTAAGTTAACGATTGTACTCTATACATGTCCCTCTTACCAATTAGTATGCTACGAATCTTTCTATTATTAGTACGATTTATTATTATTACTATTATTATTATCGATGTTTTCATAATCCAATTATTTTATCTCATTAGTACTGTGTGTATATGTAGCATATCATATATTATGTAGTATGTCCATTCTATTTGTCAACGATTATTTTGTCATTCCTTATAAGCTTTTACAAATTATACTATCTTCCTTTTAAGTACGTATTATTTACTTACTATATCAATTCGATAATCTATAGCATTCGGTACTCCAGTTTTGTATCCATTATATACTATCTTTTATATATATATGTATATATATAGATATGTTATATATATATTACGTACCTTATGAACTTCTATAAAAAGTGATCTTACATATAGTCATATCACTTTTTAGCTTAATCATATTATGTTATTATTAGTTTGACTTAATGATTTCTTTCGGGACCTTAATTGTTCAGATCATAAGCTCTTAGATAAACTCCTAGGTAGGACTTCATCTTAAAATGTAAGGGTAACATGCTACTTATTTCTTTTAGATTCATAGTGTTTGGGTTGAGATAAGAGTATTGTTTTCAACCTTGGAGCGAATCGAGGTACATGGTATTGATTGTTGCTTGTGTTTGATAGGATTTAGTAATCAAATCGAACTAACTTATATTTGGCCCAATTAAACTTGATTGCTGGTTTTGTTTGTCTCGTCTACTCTAGGGGCCCATAGTGGTAAATCCCTAGAGGGGCAATTGCTGATTATGTACGAGGTTTCCCTAATGGACTTTCACTTGGGATGACATAGCTAGAATATTAGGTTCTGGACTCTGATTTCTGGGCATAAAGGAAAATGTATAATTATATCCACCTATATATGTGGGCAAAGACCAACTGTAGCGGGGTTTAAATATCCCTTTGTTGTTCTGTAGGCTTAAATTGAGATAATTAAATTGCTAATTATATTATCTACTATTAATTGCATACCTATATGTGAATGATCTGTTTGGCATGTGTATGTGTTTGTACACCCATACTGGGTCTTGGCCCATTCTTTTCTCTTTCAGGTGCTGGATCTGAGGACCTTTTTATTTATGAAGAGATGTTTGCCGATGACATCCAAGGGGAGGATGGAGTCGAGTATCTATATTTCTATAATGACTAGATAGGGTGATATCTATGTTACTGATGGTTTATGTTTTGTTGGGGATTTTGTATTTTGAGAAGATGGACTCCTTTCAACATCTGAGGATTTTAGTCATTTGACATATCTTATATTTTGGTTGTAAGTCGAGACACTTCCAAACTTTTGGATGTTGTGTGTTTATATAGGGTTATGAGTGGATGCAGTTTCCTACTCCTTTATGGATATTTATATATTATGTATTGTGATTTTCGTTGTTTCGATTATGGACTTAGAAAGCCTTACATATTCTGGACTAGTCAGGATATATGGTGAGTTATAGCGCTATTTAAGGTCTTAGGGTGTTACAATGTCTCCCTTATTTCCACCTTAAATCTATTAGGCATCAATGCGATTGCAATTAAGCCAAGTTCAATGACAGTTAGGGCTTTTGATGGATCTAAGAGTGAAATTATCAGGGAGATTGACTTACCAATTGATATCGGCCTACAGACTTTCAACATCCGACTCTTAATTCTAAACATCTTGAGGACCTTCAACCTTTTATTGGGAAGACCTTGGATTCATTCAGTAAGGGCCATATCTTCAAGTTTATATCAAAAAGTTAAGTTTATCTCAAATGGTCAGGTCATAACGATTCTATGTGACCAAGATTATGAAATATATAAAGAATTAGCCATACCTTACATTGGCATTAAGGAGCAGGAGGACTTTGAGCTCCAAATGTTCAAAGAAGTATGTATGATTATCAACCAGGGAAAGGATAAGAAGCCAAAATTCAAAGGAAAGATTAGTACCTATAGGCTTAGTTACATTCCAACTCTGATGGAAGAGTTGCGAAATGTACAAGTGAAAGGTAAGAGAGGTTACAGATTGTATCACGCCTTAGTGACCTTTGCACCATTAATAAAGACTTTTAACTGGGCTGATGTTCAGACTTTAGAACCTACCAAAGAGGATACCTCCAACAAGAATAAGATAATGGGCCCATCCTGCAAGCTCCAGTACTTGAATAATTGGTTCTCCGTCCCTATGAATAGTGATAAGTGTCACGCCCCGAAGCGGCAGAGTCGTAACAGCCCCCACCGTGTAAACCATCCTAAGATAGAAGTTGGCCTTACAACCGCTATCTTAGACCTGATCTACATAAGGCGTCCACGACTAACCTGCTTTGAAGTAGACAATTTGTAATTTAAACAAATCGTTTACCTAAGAAAGTGAGAAAAGTTATATATAATCACTATAATTCAGTTATTACATTAATCGGGAATGAAAAGTAAAATATGTGTTGATTCTTCAATGTTTTTCCTCACTCCCCAGGATCTAGCAGTTGCTAGCTTCGAAGTAGTTGTTGCCGCTTCTTAGCCAGCACTTGTACGACGTCTATAGGGATGCGAGCAACTACAGCTCAGTAAGTAGGGACAGAGGACTTAAAACTATACCAGAAACACAACAAGGTTTTCAATCACTTATTAGATGCAATGCATGTGCAAGCAAATGCCATCGCACGACGTTGTCCGGCCCGTCGTGAGATTAGAGAAATTGCGCCCGCTCTAATCCGGGTTGAGGAGTTGCCGTTAATGCAACAGCTCACGACTAAACCCAGGCTTGTGCAATGGAGACCACGCTCCTCCCGCGACTACCTTCGAACCATTGACTTCACCCCCGCCGTGACCTCCTCTCCTGTCACTTAGTTCGACTGAGGATGAAGAATGGACCATTTTGCAATCCTGCGCTATCCCTTCCGAAGGGGTCGGTATTTGGCCGGAGAGTCCTAATTCCCCTAACGGGTTACCATGCATGTCCGATTATGATTACTGGTCGGATATTTAATTAAGTCTAGTTTAGGACGATCAATCCTTTCATACAATTCATACCATATATGCTAGAGCAATAAACAGAATCATAGCATCAACCATAATCAAGCACATGCACACATTCAACTATCTAACAAGCACAACCAAACATAATCTTAAGCCTCCAAAATACAGCATTGTATTAATCCCAACTTACCTCGACTCCTCGCTCACTCACTCGAGGTCCGATTTGCTCAAGCCATCGCCGATCATCCCTATAACACGAATGTGGTTTCAGCTTTTCATATAAATACTATAAGTTCGTTTTATCCTGCAACGCTTATTGTTAGGTTTTGTTTAAGGTTTAATATGCTTAATTATCTAGGTATTAAGTCTTTTACAATTATTTTAGGTTTGGGGTTAGGTTTAGGTTCAGTTTTCGCATCGATTTCTAAATTAGGTTTTAGTTCGATTTCTAAATCCTAAACATGCTCGAATCCTAATGTGAAATTAATCACATTAAGCTCGAGTATCTAAATATCCTATTAGGTCTTAATTTAGTATTCTAAGCTATTCGGTACACGCTGGTCTTAATTAGGGTATCGGATTTATCCCCGATGTGAGAAAATCTTACTTTTTTATATAATTACCTAAAATTCAATCTTAATTCAGATTTAATATTATTCTGATTTTTACTCTAATATTATCTAAATAATCCTAATTTTTTCATATTTATAAATTTTCAATTCTACATATTCCTAATTTTCTACATTTACCACATAACACCTTCATTACTTACACTTAACACTCCATAGACTAAGATTGAGTTTCTACATCAGAAATTAACATCCCTAAACATCTAATTACTATCTAAATCAGTAATTAATATCCTAATCACCTAATTAACTCCAAATTACCCAATTTTTCCTTAATTTTAAGGCTAAAAATTAACTTAAAAATTTTGAAAATTAATTTTAAAAAAATGGCTTCATAACACTGTTCTATATCATATGAGCATCCTACAGAAAAATTTTGAGCCCCAAATTACATCCCTAAGCCTATTTATTTTCCGGTTTAATCATGCTCGGTTTTGAACAATTTGTTAAGGACCCTATATATCCAGACATAATTAAACTAAATCAATATTTTTTCCTAAATCTACATACAATAAAACCTCAAAATAACAAGTTTCATAATTTTTCGGGCAAAATAACTAATTTTACAAAATTATACAAAAATCGGGGTGAATAAATAACTAACCGGTTCGAAGCTTTCTGGCCGTCCAAACCCGGTCCAAGGCTGTCGGCCGGTCCAGGCGGTGGTTCTAGTGTAGGGAGGTGGTGGTGGTTCGGTCTCAGGTGGTGGTGGGTGGTTGCTAATCTGCACAGTTTTCTTTTTTTTTTTTTCTGGATTTTCTCTCGATTTTTTCAGTGTTTCGATTTTTCTCAGATTTCAAACTGGCCAAATGACTTCTGAAAATTTTTTCCTTATTTATAGACAATTGTAGAATTTAATGTGTATTAATTTGATGGGATTTTGCCCAAATTCCTTGATTTTTGGCTTTTTGTTTGTCCAATTCCTATTGGTTATTTTTTTCTTTTTCTGTCACGACCTAATCTTGTTGCAGCTTATCCTCTTCTGATTTTTTTCTGATTTTTCTATAAATATTTTGTATTTTTCTTTAATTATTTGCTTAGTTTTCGGTCAATTTTAGTAATTACGCGTATTTTTATTATCTACACGTAAATACATGTGGGGTACACGTGAACATTCCTAAATATTATTTTGGTCATTCTAAAATTTTTAGTATACATATAATCTATCTCTATTAATTTATTAGTTATTATATTACACTTTTCGCCTTTTCGGTAATTAGCAGTTATTATGCTTAAAATTTGAAAATTTTATAGTCTCCTATTTTACTACTTATTTTCTTAAATTTAAGTTTACAGAGTCATTTTTATTGGTATTTTGCTAAATAGTTTATAATTTGGGTTTGATCGGATCTTTTAATCGATCGCCCTAAACCTTGGGTTCTAAGTTCAATCCTACGGTTACTTGGCTGAACTTTGGGGCTTACAATAAGTCTTTTCTAGGGTAAAGGATGAATCACGATTTAGTGTTTCATTGAGTTTTGTAATAATTGCCTTTGCTCAATTGTACTCGAGAGAATTTCTTTTAATCTAATAAAAAATCAATCTCCATTCTATTTACTCCTTCTTTACTTACACAGTTTCTTTACATACTTTTGGCCTTAATCTAATTCTCTTAATAAAAGCCAAGAATACTTCACATAGATAGGTGTTGAAAATATTAATATCACTTTTGGCCTTATTGGGCCAATTGTTGAGAACGGTGTCGATGACTATATGAACATACAAGAGAGCAGGCAATGACTTGAAATGAGTAAAATTTCTATTGATAAGCCAATCGAGATAATCAATGTCGGGACTAAAGACAATCCTAAAGCTTTGAAGATTGGAGGGAGTTTGAAAGAAGAACAGAAGGCTGAAATGACTACACTCTTATCGAAGTATCAAAATGTGTTTGCATAGTCTTATGAAGATATGCTTGGGTTAGATCCATCAATTGTGGTCCATCGCTTACCCATACAAGAAGATATCAAACCTAAAAAGCAAAAGCTAAGGAGATTCTGACCAGATATCTCGTTAAAAATTAAAGAAGAAGTCAAAAAGTTACTTAAGGTTGGTTTCATCAAGGTGTCTGATTATCCTGAATGGGTAGTCAACAATGACCCAATATTGAAGAAGAACGGAAAAGTTACAGTGTGAGTAGATTTCCGAGACTTCAATGAAGCAACACCCAAAGACAACTTCCCTTTGCCCCATATTGATGTCTTGGCAGATAATACTGCCGAGAACCATCTCTTCTCCTTTATGTATAGATTCTTCGGTTATAATTAGATTAGAATGTTCGAAGAAGATAAGGTTAATATAACATTCATTACAACTTGAGGCACATCCCTTTCGAACTCAAAAATGATAGGGCAACTTACCAAAGAATCATGGTCACAATCTTTCATGACATGATGTACAAAGAAGTTAAAGTATATGTGGATAATATGATTGCAAAATCTAAAGAGGGAGAAAATCATGTACATAACCTAAAGAAATTGTTTGATAGGTTAAGAAAATTCCAATTAAAACTTAACCTAGAGAAGTATACCTTCGGAGTAACTTTAGGAAAATTTTTAGGTTTCATAATCAGCCAAAGGGACATTGAGGTAAACCTTGATAAAGTCAAATCCATAGTCGAACTTGCCCCCTTCCATGCATACTTAAAGAAATTAGAGCCTTGTTGGGCTGCTTAAACTACATAGCTCGGTTCATATCTCAATTGATAAATAATTGTCGTCCCTTATTTAAGTTGTTGACAAAAAACACCAAGATAAATTGGGACGAAGAATGTGAGCAAGCCTTCACAACAATTAAGGAATATCTTATGAACCCTCTAATTCTGGTAGAACATGAAATTGATTAAGTAATGCAATTTTATATGCTTGAAAACTCGGCTTTGTAAACCAAGTCCTTTATTCATTAAAATCTCGTGTTCTGAGTAAAACCTCACCTGTATGTCTTTGTTGTGCTACCATGAATGCATTGATAGCATTAGCAGTTGAACCAAGCTCAAATTATAAGTCGAATAGCATAGCTAATGTCAACATAGCTTAGTCTTTAGCCCAACAATCAAATATCGGAACATAGTTAGCAAAGATTAAATTAGATATTGCAATCAAGCATAAACCTAGCCAACCTATTATTTACTCAATAGTCCATCAATAATACACCAATGTTAACACATTTTCTAAGATTCACTTAGTCACAAGCATATAGCAATAATCATCTCATTTCCAATAGAAAGGGTATTCTCAATAGCTAAGCACAAGTTCATGATCAATCTCAATCAAGTCACACTTTGAGCAACTAACATTCTATTATTGGAAATACACAATGCACTTGTCAATATTCCAAGTAACAATTTATCATATAACAATTATTCATCATTGAAAAATTCAATTAATTAATGTTCTTAAAGCCATGAGTTCCATTTAAGTATAACTCATAGCTTAACACATCAAATAAACAAGTAGACTACAATCCTTCAACTACTATGCAAACATAAGGAAATTAAGCAGGGGTGCTCACCCAAATCATTGCTTATCCCATTATTTGATACGGCTAGATTCATTTACATACATTTAAACATAAAACTCATTATTGGTTATGTTTCAAGTGCAGTTGCATCAACCATTGTATATTGTTAATTGATTATACGACTAAATTCTATTGACCATAACTTATTCATTTCTTACCCATTTTTAATAAGCTTTATATCATCACAATCGTCATTTAAAGAAATACTATATAAACATCTTAGGTTACAAACCTAATCAGTATAATGAAATCACTGAAAATGCCCTTTTTTGTTAACGATTTAATTGTACATTACTATATCTTCATAACTAGCCTGAATTATGCTTAATAACCAACCATTCATCATCATTCCTATGAAACTATAACTCATTAGCATGTTACATTCATCAAATGCCATATCCTAACATGTAATTAACACAATTGTTAATAAACTAATTACTAATCATTAATTTTAGCCAATAATTAGATAAATAATAGGTGTTTATGTAATAAATCGCATACTAACTCGAATACTTAAAAAAAAAAACTATGAACTCATAAAAAAAATATAGTTTTAGGTTAGCTAATTATAAATATCAAATCTATCCATTAAATATACTTTTGAAAATATCAATTTTAGGCTTAATTTTACTAAAAAGTAGTTTTAAATAGGTAAATAATCAATTTAATTTCAAGCTAACAAATTAAATACTTCTAATATCATCACGAAGTCCTAGAAATCATTTAATTAATGAAAAGACATTTTGAAAACCCTTTATTCTATAAAACTTTGAAACAGGGCCGATCAATAAAAAATAAATTTATTAAGTACTAAACATGTAGTTCATAAAAAATAATAAAAAAAACTTTCTACTATAACTAAGTACATACATTAACAACGTCATAGATAAAAAATTAGCACAAAACAATATCATTTGATATTTCTAAAATTTCATTAAATTTTTGTTGGAACATAGTATTTTATGAATGACCTTATATTCCTACCCATAATTTCATTAAAATGAAATTACTACATTAATCTACATACAAAATAAACGCATAATAATTTTTTTGGAATTAATTAACGATATTTGATATTTTCAATAGATAAAAATTTTGAGTGGAAAATTTAGTATTAGAGTTTGCTAGCCTCTAACAACATTTTAGCAACAGCACCTTGTTGGAATAGCTCCTTCAGCTACCTCCCTTCGAAACCTTAATGGGTTTGATATTAGGCTTATGCTTGGATGTTGAACATCCTTCGACTATATTTTGTTATTATTTTCTTATTCATAATGTTAAGTAAATTCCATTTCTTTTTAAATTTCCCTCATTCATCTCTTGGTTCCAAACTGTATAAATGAGGTAGTAGATTGCTCTTATACAAGTATCCATTTGGTAGGAGGGTCCAAGTCTAATTCCCAGTGTCCGTTTCTAATTTCATGAACTAACCTATTGGTTATGTATCCCTTCTCCAATTTTCAAGTGTTTGACTCACACTCTTGTTTGGTTTTTTTAGGTTACCACCATGATTCACAGCTGTTAAAGTGGTAGTTTAATGGATTATTTTAGTAATTGTCATATTCCAAGGGTATATTAGACTTATATATTATATATTGTGTGCATCTACAAAGTAAAAAGTGTATATAGTGAAGTTACGCCCTCTATGGATATGTTTTTGTTCCAATTTATTAATTTCATCAGCTAAACAAATTATCTTTAACACTTTGTAATAATTGGGAACTCAAACTTCGAGTTACCAATAAATAATGAATGAAACCATTTAACTTATATTTCACTAAAATAAATCTTTTATAAACTTCATTTTAAGAAACAAACTTTACTGAGCTATTACCTCTAGCTTTCATGAACTCAATGTAAAATTTGACTTAGATCAGTTGACGTTGCTCAATACCCTAAATTTAAGGACTTAAAACCCAGTTTATCACATGGAATAACTTCTTTAGATAGAAAAGTTCTTTTGTCTTGAAGATATGTTTCACATTAATTACCTCGGAAGTATTCCTTATTACTCAAAAGATTGATAGTGTCCTTATTTATTTATTTTCGGGAAGGGAGGGGGTGAAAGTTTGGAAGAGGGGTGCTAAAATCACTAGTGAAGTTAAATTAGTTAAACTGACCAATCACTAACAACCTTGTATATATGATACCGCTAGTTAGGAAAAGAATAGCATGTCATCCAAATTTATCAAAAGCTTCACAACCAAGTTTTGACTATAGGCAATCCAATGAGAATAATTAAACTTTAGGTTGATGGTATGGGTCTTGAGTTGAAAATTTTAAATCTTCTTCTTAGTTTTTATTTACACAAATCCTAGCCTATTTGGTATAAATTTCTGGGCAAAACTTAAGAAAAATCTATTTTTTTTAAAAGAATCTTTTGATAAATTGTTTCTTGAAAAGTTTGTTGGAGTTGCTAAATAATTGAAGTAGGTTTAAAAAAAAAAAAAAGAGTAGGTTAGGTCAAATGGGTTGAATGACCTTAACTTGAATATTAGTCCATGTTTGGAAAAAAAAGTTCCATTTCTTAGAAAAATTAAAGATTCAAGTCTTGAGATCATATTATTTAAAACCTCAAGGTTTCTAAATAATTGTAACACACTAAGACCTTAGTAGGCATCATAATCCACTATGCATCCTTAATTTCCTAATGACATGTTAAGGCTCTAAAATATTACTACAATCTCTAAATCACTTATACAACCTGTTAATAATATAATAATATCATATCTCTATATTTCATACAATCTGAATGACTCACTAGTGAGTCATTCCTATGACAATCAAACTTAATAACCAAAATTTCTAACTCTTAAAACAAATTGACCTACACCTTTCATACCCAACCTATTAGTAGTAGTCTTGGTCACAAAGTAAGCAATAAACTTCATCTTATTACTCGAAGCTATAAAAATGAAAGAATAGCTTAGTATGTAATGCACAAGTACACGTGGATGCCAGTTTAAGTCATACACATGCATATAATGCAAGTTACATCAAGTATAACGGCAATCAATCAATTGATTATCTTAAATTTAGACTAACAACCGATAAAAGGGTACTCATGATTCCGTCACATCATAATGATCTTTATCTACATATATAGGTACATATAGAATATAGGTTTTCATTTAAATCCTTTATGCCAAGAGTTTAAAGTCTAGAGTCCTTGAAACCTAGTTTTTTAGCTACATCGTGATAGGAATCAACACTATGGACCAATCACTCGTGGCCGAGCCAAAGGACTCTAAGGACTCACTAGGAGGATGCTAACTCAAAGCCATATCCGAGACAGAGATTCTTATCCTGACCTGATTCCTTATTGACTTGACTATCGGACCCTTATGTATGTTAGACCTGCTCTTGCCCAGCGGCTATGCTTTATCGTTGAAAATAGCCCAAGCCTAGTGGAGCTAAGTTTCCAAGTTGACCACAGACATTCGATCCCAACTCAAGTTGGCTTCTTTATAGAAGGATTGATTGAGCTCTCGACTTGATCCAGATCAGGTCAGCTCTTAATTGCAAATTCTTCTCTCGTTTTCACCCGCTTGTACGATATTTTTGACATCCAGCTACTACGTGACACGTTTCTTCTAGCACGAAATTGCAGAAGGATTCTTTTCTTTTCTATACTAAATTTTCTTTGTCTCTTTTACCCCATTTAGTATATATTATGTAACTTTATTGTAATGATACCCCTTTTTGTCTTTTCATAGTGGATGGGTATATAAACCCCCACTTATATGCAAACAAGAGGATTAATAGAGAAATTATTCACGTTTCCTTTAAGTAACCTTAGTATTCTTATTATCCCCTAACTCTTATCTATTCCTTTTAGTAAAGAGTAATGACGAGTGACCCTTCAGTTCAGACCAGCAGTCGCAGGAATTTTTCTTGTAGCTCAACTTCTTCCTCTTTTTCTTGAGTCACATCCAATGAATTGTAGGCCAAGTAGGATCTATTGGTGTATTATATTCATTCGGTAGCTGCCTGAATTTTGCTGGCTTTTCTTTTGCTTCATTATGATGCTTCTCTATGTGTCTGAACCCAAAGATACATTAGCTTCACTAATATCAGAGCATGGTTCTACAAGGGAGTGTGTGAAATTGCAATGAAGTTTGTGGTTCACTTTGCTGTTAGTAGCTACCGTGTTCCTTTTGTAGCTACAAAGGGAACACGGTAGCTAATGTAGTGTGCTCATGTAAAGTAAGTATAGAGTTTTGAGTTGTATAGTGGAGATTTGTGTATTGGTATGTGTGGTTTCATTGTTACTCTGTTCTTACCTTATTTTCCACTATGAAATTAGAGCAAGTTCATCTGTATTCTGTTCAAGTGATTATTGGGTATTAAAGTTGTTAAGAGTGTTAGTCAAAGTTTTAGGAAACATGATAGTATTGTTTTCATGTGTATTGTATTGTTAATCCATTTCAGAAATATTGTATCATGTTGGATTTGAGTATTCAGGGTATTATTAATGATCAAAGTAGTAATTCTCAACCAGGTCATGGTTACAATGGTAGTAATACCCCAGGGTTAGTTTATGACAAACTTGATAGACTTATAAACCTTGTTGAGAGTCTGGTCACAATAATGTAAGTTAATAGTCGGTAGCCTCAGGGTATGCCCCTGCACAACCTACCTGAAAATATTCAAGAGAGGTTATGGCCAAGGTATTTGAATTAATTGCCCAGTTTGACCGCAGTGAGCTGGAAGAGTTAT
This sequence comes from Lumnitzera littorea, assembly GCA_024138015.1. Taxonomy (NCBI): domain Eukaryota; kingdom Viridiplantae; phylum Streptophyta; class Magnoliopsida; order Myrtales; family Combretaceae; genus Lumnitzera; species Lumnitzera littorea. The sequence continues at coordinate 117,556,582 of JAMXBB010000002.1, forward strand.
AAATCAAGTTGTTAGACAAAGACTGGAGTTAGAGGGAATTAAGGAAGACGATGAGGAGATTGATGCCAAGGAGTATGGAGAAGAAGAAGAAGCTGGTTATTACTGAGCATAAGAGCGAAGATCTCGAGCTTCTCGAGGATTGGATAACTTTAAGGTCTAAATCTTACCCTTTAGCGGAAGTAAAGATGTCGATGAATATTTAGAGTAAGAAGAGAAGGTGGAAAAAGTGTTTGATTATTATGGATATACCGTAGTTATGAAGGTCCAACTTGCTGCACTTAAGTTCTCTAGGTACGCCGCTATGTGGTGGAAAATTTTGAATGTGGCCAGAGTAAAGGATGGAAGACGAAGAGTAAGGACTTGGGACGAGATGAAAAGGTTGTTGAGGGATAGATTTATACCCGAAACCTACTTACAAGATAAATTTGCAACGTTATAAGAACTTTGCAAAGGAACCAATCTGTTGATGACTATGTGAAGGAGTTCTAGATGCTTATGATCTAAGCTAACATGGAAGAATCAAAGGTCCGTACCATATTGAGGTTTATTTCTAGACTTAGATATGAGATTCACAATATTGTGGAGGTGCATAGGTTTTCTACCTTAGAAGAGGCAAATAAGATCGTGTAGAGGGTTGAAAAGCAAAGGAAGAGTGCTTCAAGCCGACTTGGGCTAACATTTTCCCGAAACCTTGCATCACGTTGAGCTGTTCTAGCCGAGCCAAGGAGATCATACTGAGCTGAGGAAAAGAATGAACCACCTGATGATGGCCAAGTAGGCTAGTTGAACCGAACCGAGGTAAAACTGACCTCGAGGACATATAAGAAAGGGTAGACCTCCTAGTGGGATACTAGCAAGGTGAGGTGCTTTAAGTGCTTACGTTCAGACGCATGGTTGCTGAGTGTTCGAATTGATGTGTCATGGTGCTCCGAGGAGATATAGTCGATAGCACTGATGATAGCCAGCTCAAGGAGGAAGAGGATGTTAGAAAAGTTGAGGTCAAAGAGGAAGAGGAAACTTGTGTCTATGATGACTAGGGGCAAGTGATGACCCTTGTCCTAAGATGAGTACTAAGTTTCTTGTCGAGCTCTAAGGAAGACTAGAGGGAAAATTTATTCCATATCAAGTGTACTGTCAAGGGCCAATTATGCACAATCATTGTGGGTGGAGGAAGTTACATAAACATCATCACACAGTCTTTTGTATAGATGTTGGGGCTACTAACCTTTAAGCATCTCTAACCCTACAAGTTACATTGGCTTCATGATAAGGATGCATTGCACGTAACGAAGCAAGTAACTGTGCCGTTCAATATTGGAAACATGTACAGGGACGAAGTAGTTTGTGTCGTCATCCCCATGGGAGCTTCATATCTATTATTTGGACGACCTTGGTTGTTATCGGCATGCTATTCACGATGGGTATAAGAACACCTATGCCTTTGTTAAGGATGGAAGGAAGATTATGTTGCAACTCTTGACCTTATCCTAAGTAAATGAAACCCATAATCAGCTCACCCAAGCTAGTAAGAAGAAAGCCTTAGTAATGAGCTGAAGAGAGCTTCAAGCTCCTAAGAAGGCCGATGAGCCTTTGCTTCTATTAGTTAGAAGATTGTTGGAGATTGGAGACTTAGAGAATGTTTCGGATGAGATCCTATACCTACTAAATGAGTTCTTCGATCTGTTTCTTGAAGAACTGCCTAAAAGACTACCCCTAATCTAAAGCATAGAACATTGTATTGATCTACAGCCAAGTACCGCCCTGTCAAATCGACCAGCATACAGGATGAACCTTAAGCAGGCTACCAAAATGAAGAAACAGGTGGATAAACTCATAGAGTGAAGGTACGTGAGGGAAAGCATGAGTGCTTGTGTAGTGCCAGCTCTGCTTGTCCCGTAGAAAGATGATTCTTGGTGCATGTACATCGATAGCTGAGCAATTAATCGAATCATTGTCAAAGATAAGTACCCAATACCAAGGCTCAATGACATATTAGATGAGCTCCATGGTGCCAAGATATTTTCAAAGATTGATCTACGAAGCAACTACTACCAAATTCGCATGAGACTAAGTGATGAGTGGAAAACTGCCTTCAAAACTTTGTATGGTGTCTACAAATGGTTGGTTATGCCATTCGAATTTACTAATGCATCGAGCACATTCATGAGGTTAATGAACCATGTGATGTGACCCCTGATCGGAAAATGTGTAGTCATGTACTTTTATGACATATTGGTATACAATGCCAATCTGAACAACCATGTTCAACATTTCTGAGCAGTATTTGACATTCTACGAATTGAGAAGTTGTATGAGAATTTGAAGAAATGTACGTTCTACCAAGATGAAGTGATTTTTCTTGGATTTGTAGTAACAGGAGAAGGAATTCGAGCCAATGAGGAGAAGATCTAAATTGTTCTAGAGTGGCCGACACTGAAGAATGTCATTGATGTCTAAAGTTTCCATGGCCTAGTTTCTTTCTATAGGTGATTTATTAAGAACTTTAGTACCATAGTCACCCCCTTAATCGAGTTGACAAAGAGCTTCAAGGAGAAGCTCACCTCCTCCCTTATCCTATCACTACCAAACTTTAACAAACCTTTTAAGTTAGAATGTGATGCATTGGGCGTTAGAATTGGCGTCGTCCTAATGCAAGAGCGACAACTAGTTGCCTACCACAATGAGAAGTTTAGTGGTCCTACCTTGAACTATTTTTATATATGAGAAAGAGTTATACTCTCTTTACTGAGCCTTTATTGTTTGGCAACACTATTTGCTACCATAAGAGTTTGTTATTTATATAGACCATAAGTCTTTGAAACATCTTGGGAGTCAAAATAAACTCTCAAAAAGACAAGCCAAGTGGCTAGAGTTTATGAAAGGATTTTTGTATGTCATCCGGCATAAGAAGGGAAGTGCAAATGTGGTTACTAATACTTTGTTGCAATGGTAAACCTTGCTGGCTACTTTGCAGACAAAATTATTGAGATTCTCACTCATTACTAAGCAGTATGTTCATGATCCTTAGTTCGACCCTATCATAGAGTAGTGTAAGGATGGAATTGCTATTAAGAGATATTATCTTAAGGAAGGCTATCTGTTTAAAGACCAAAGACCGTGTATACCAAACTGTTCTACACGTGAGCTATTAGTCAAGGAAGCTCATAATTGTAGATTATCTCATTATTTTAGAGATACCAAAATAGCCAACTTGTTGAAGGAAAATTTTTACTAGCTTGGTTTAGCCAAAGATGTCCATAAGGTAGTTAGTAGTCGTAAAATGTATAAGCGAGCTAAGAGAAAGAGGGAGCCATATGGAGAATGTTAGATGTCTCTCATGGATTTTGATGATAACAAAAAGAGAAGAAATAAATTAACAAGTGTGCAGGTATTCAAAAAGTTCTTCAGAAAGTTTAAAATTGTAAATTGAGGTGCATTTAAAAACTTATTTAGAAGGTCTGAATTGATTGAAAAAAAAGACTAGTATGAAAATCTTCAGAAAGTGTTTCAGAAGCTTTTATAAAAAGAATTAGTACAGCACTTCAAAAACTTGTTTAGAGACTTCAGAAAAAAGAAAAAAGAAGACTGATATTACTCAGAAGGTTATTTAAAAAGTTGGTCTGGAAAAGTAACGTGAAAAATTAATTTATATCAGATTTGAATCAAACAAGACTTAGCTCTACTAGATTGGGTGTATTAAGGAAATACACTTAATCCCGTTTCACTTAAAATGAAATCAAGATCCTTGGGGATTATTTTTAAGAGAAAATATATTTGGATAAATCAAGATATATACAAGAATGAATAAGGATAAGGTTAATTCGAATTTTGTGGAATTTCAAATTTTTTAATATAAAGTTTATTTAGAAGTTGCTAATAAAGCATATCTCTTTAAATTCAAATCAAAAGCTTATCTGGTGGTTGCAAATCGAAGTATATCCGATCGAAACAAGATAAAAAGAGTTGTTTTTGAATTTCAAAATGCCGAGATCTTCTCAAAATATCTAAGAATTATCTTTAACAAATAATTCTTGGATTAATACGGAAGTAAAGATAATCTTAAAAAATTTAGCTATTGGAAGATTTCAATATAAAAGAGAAAGGATTCAAAACATTATGTAACACAACTCTGAAGAAAATTTTTCGTTGCATAAAAAATTGCGATCAGTTTCAATCTTCTAAAAAGTCACAAAAAGTCTTTTAGACACTTCTTCAGAAAGTTTCATCGAAGCAAACATTACAACATTCGCCATTTCTCTTTAAAGCGAAATTAATTGAGATTTATACTTTTGTTCTCACTTGTAATTTGAAATTATTATTTTGTTGTTTGAGTGTTGAGACAGGTACATTTGTACTTTGTAGTTCTGTATTAGCCTAGATTGTTGAGAGGCTAGATAGGTAGAGCAGAGTGTTGTAAAATCCATGCGTGATAAGTGTTTGTAATCTTTTATAATTTGATTTAGTGGATCAAGTGGAACAATATCAGTAAAATAGACTAGGTCCCTAGTAGTGGAGCTGGAAGAGAGTAATAGGCAAAAGGCAGAAGGCCAAAGCTGTATAAAATCTCAACCTGATTTTCTCTTTTCTTACACTCTTTTAATTTGCTTTATTATTTGTTACGTGTTAAATTATTAAAATATCACTATTCACTAAATTAAGTTATTAAGAGGGGTAATTTTTCTTATATTGAAAAAGTTTTAAAAAGTTTAAAAATATCAATTTATCTTCTGTCTTGATATTTTATATGGGACCAACAGAGAATACATGCCCTTGTCAATACCAACCTCACCTTGGGCCAACCTCAGCATAGACTTTGTCTTAGGGTTGCCTTGGACATCCAGAGGGAAGACTCTATATTTGTTGTAGTGGATCGTTTTAGCAAAATAACACACTTCATTTCATGCCATTGAACTAATGATGCTCTATATATTGTTGATATGTTTTTGTAAGAAGTTGTCTAACTGCATAGAGTATGAAAGACTATTGTTTCAAATCAGGATACAAAATTCTTGAGTTATTTTTGAAAAACTCTTTAGAGAAAACTTATAACTAAACTTATGTTCAGCTTAAGTAGCCACCCTCAGACTAGCCAGACTGAAGTGGTGAACAGGGTGCTGGGCAACTTACTTAGAGCTATTTTGGAAAGAACTTGAAGGACTAGGATCTGTGCTTACTAGTTGTGGAGTTCACATACAATCAGACCATCCACAGCACCATTAGAAAGACCCCATTTGAGGTTATCTATGGCCTTAATTCTACTATTCCCTTAGATATAGTTAGTAGAGTTGGGCGAAAAAACGACGAACTGCAAATTGAAAGAAAAATCAATTTTTATGTGAATCGTTTGGTTTACTGTTCAATTTAGTTGTATATAAATGGTTGACGATTTAATTTAGGAAAGTGAACTGAACCGAACTGTTTATAACCGAACAGAACTGTTTATAACCGAACCAAACTGTTTAGTTAAATAAAAAAAATTTATGCAATTATTTTGTACTTTTTTTATATTTTTTATATCAATCTTTATAAATTTTATCAAATTTTTTATATCTTATTATTGTTTATCATAATTGTGTATCAATTATTAAAATTCAATTAAGTAAATTTCATTTGAAATTTCATATTTATTAGGAATAAAAATATTCGGTGAAAATTTGATACAAACGGTTCGAATTGTGGACCGAACCAAATCAAATCAAACCGGTTTTAATTAGGTTTAAAAAATTTATTAACCAAATCGTATGGTTAAGTTTGACTTAAAAAAAAAAACAACCCGTTATATTAAGTTTGGTTTAGTAAAGGGAGATAAATTGTATCGAATTGAACCGCACCCACCCCTAATGGTTGGTGCCCCAGTAGTTACCAAAGAGAGTCAATCTGAAGTTAGCCAAGCCTAAGAATTGCAAGCACTACACCAATTGATAACCAAGAAGATCTCTAAGTTCAATAAAGAACAAAATGAGTTTGGTAGCCAAAGCCGTCAAACTGTTACTTTTTAGCCAAGAAACTTAGTATGGATTTACCTCAGCTAAGAATGATTCCTGTACTTGAGACAGAGTAAACTATCTCCTCAAGCTGATAGTCCATTCAAAGTCTTGAAGAAAGTCAACCACAATGCCTACTAGAACGAGTTACTTGATAACTATGGTGTCTCCCCCATTTTCAATGTATTTGATTTGATTCCTCACAAACTGGCAGAAGAAGACTTTGTGGGTGCCCCAAAAGAAGGAGCAAAGACCACTTCAGATTTGAGGAAAAATCTTTCCGACCCCCAAGCAGATGATAGGAATCAACTACCTGGACCGATCATTCGCGATCAAGCTAGAGGACTCTAAGGACTCATTCAAAGGATGCTAGCTGAAAGCCATATCTGAAATGGAGATTCTTATCCCAACCTAATTCCTTACTGACTCGACTGTCGGGCCTTCACGTGTATCGGACCTGCTCTTGCCCAGCAGCTATGCTTTATTGTAGAAAACAGCCTAAGACTAACTGAGCCGAGTTTTCGAGCCAACCACAAACATCGGATTTCAACTCAAGCTAACTTCTCTATAGAAGGACTAGTTGAGCCCCCAACTTAATATAGATCAGGTTGGCTTCTGACTTCAAATTCTTCTCTCATTTTCTCCTGCTTGTACCATATTTTTGACATTAAGCTATTATATGACACATGTCTTCTAGCATGACGTTCCATAAGGATTTTTTTTTTTTCTATACTGAATATTCTTTATCTCTTTCACCCCTTTTAGTATATATTATGTAACTTTATTGTAAGGATACCCCTTTTTGTCTTTTCATACATATAAGGTAACTTTAGTGGATGGGTATATATAAACCCCCACTTATTTGTAGACAAGAGGATCAACAAAGAAATTATTCACGTTTCCTTTGAGTAACCTTAGTGTTCTCCTTATCCCTCAACTCTTATCTATTCCCTTTAGTAAGGAGTAGTGACAAGTGGCCCTTCAGTTCGAATCGGTGAGTCACATTTGACGAATTGTAGGCCAAGTAAGATTGAGTAGTATATCATATCCATTCGGTAGCTACCCGCACTTTGCTAGCTTTTCTTTTGTTTTTTCAATTTGCTTCATTGTGGTGCTTTTCCATGTCTTCGACCTTGAAGACGCATCACATCATCTCATATGCAAGTCCACTAAGGAATCCTTACATAAGATCAGTAGTTACCCCTAAAGATATGCCACTACGGGCCCCAAAGATGAGTGGATCAAGCACATCAGCAAACAATCCAATTATGTCGAATATAGATTAGTCTAGTTATCCTACTACAATCCTAGCAAGCATGAGCAAAAAACTAAGCACCATGTACTTAAAAAGCCGAACCAAAAACAATTTCAAAGCCTAAGTCTAAACTTAAAGTCTAAACTGTACTAATCTAGAAACCTGAATTGAGAACCTGAAATTAGAATAACAATCCTTTCTTAATCCATCATTGATCCAATTCTATATAAAACTTCTAGTTTAAAACTCCCAACTTGACTTCGGTACAACTGTCCAAACCAAACTTAACTCTTAATGGTATTAACACTAAGGTTGAGGGTAATGTTTGAAACTTTAATTAAGGATAAATTGGAGCAAACATTTGGAAGATCGAAAGCATTAAGAAGTAAAGGAAACTCAAAGTATAGCTTGAAGGGTACTATTATTTGATTGGTAAAATAAGGTCAAGTTTGTTAAGATTGGTTAAAATGGCATTTGAGAGTACAATGTGTTTAAAACTAGTTGAATGGCTAAATTAAGCTTAAAGAACTTAAAAGTTTATAAAAGAAATCTAGGTGGAACTTAATATTAAGATTGGGATAGGGTTTAATTGAGTTTGGCTAAGAAAAACAACAAGAAAAGATTACACATGAAATTCATAGCTCTACATAGTCCCAATATGACCATGTTGCTTTGGTTATGTCAAAAACTAACCATATTTACAAAAGTTGTATCTTTTACAAAATAAAGCTAGATGGAACTTAATATTAAGGTTAGGGATAGGTTTGATTAAGATTGGTTAGGAAAAACAATAAGAATTTACCTAGAGTTCATAACTCGATATGGTCGGCGACATGACCATGTCACTATGGTCATGTCAAATTCTGTTCAAATTCCCCTTTTTATTGGATATGGTCTACATCATGACCATGTCGTTGGTTGTATCCTTCCAACAGCGAAGCTAATTTCTCCTCCTTTAAAAAACACTCAAATCCAACTCTTTTCCTTTTATTATTTAACCTAACTTTGAATATACTTCAAACCCTCAACTACCTAAAATCTAAGTTTCTTTTTAATTCATCAAAACCACAAATTTCAACTCAAACACCTACTTAATTATCAAACCCACCAACAACTTCAAGAAAACTAAATTTAAACTAAAGAACGAGGTTAAAAAGTGAAGGATACTTACTTGAATGCTTAAATGAACACTTCAATCACCTTTACAAGAAAGCTAAGCTTAGGATTAGAGTTATAACTAATAACCAACTTAAATTTGAATATGTTTTAGAAATGTTAAGAAACTCCACGAAAATGGGATTTTTCACCAAGTTAAAATAGGGGAAAGAGTTTGGATGCTTAAACTTACCTTTGAGATAGTTTAGGTGTGTTTTTTTTTTGAATTTTGAGAGATTTCATAAGCTTAGTTCAACTGAGTAATGAGAGTTAAGAGAGAATCAGGAAAGGAGAGGGGTTGGAAGGCTTAATAAGTGTTAGGGTATTAGAATGGAATATGATAGCCGAAATGAGTAAGGATAAAGGAATTTTTTATGGATTAAAAGATTAAAAGACCCTTATACCCTTGTCTTTAATACATTTTCTTTCTTTCTTTTTTTTTTAATATTTTTATTTTCTTGGGTTTTACAATAATAAACTATCTAAATTAAGGGATCTACTCTCCTACTTTGAAAATTAAATCACCTACACAAGAAGATAACACACTAAGATGAGAATTAAACCAAAACAAACATACAAAATAAAAGAAGTTTTTTTTTTTTAATTTTGTAATACCTTGTATTTTTGGCGAAAATCTTATTTTCTCCTTCTTCTTTTATGTTGCTTTAGGATACCTATGCAGCCATTAGTCACGATAAAGCCAACATAGTTCTCATTTGTTAGAAAAACATTTGGGTTGTTTTTAATTTCCAAAACTATTCAAGTTTATGTTGTTGTGATTTTGTAATTTCTTTCCAAAGAGTTACTGAGAAATCCTAAACTTAAAAGTCATATATTCTTTTTTTTTTTTTTTTTTGCTAACTAAGAATCATGTTTTTGAAAGAACCTAAAAACTAATTTTTTTTATTTGTAATGATTAGGTAAAATTTTTTTTTTTTTTGCCAAGATACTAGTTAGGTAATTTTGATTTAAAAAAAGAAAAAGAAAAAGAAAAAACTAAGTGTGAAAATTTAAGTTTCTTTCTTCCGTAACTCAAGTTTATCGTAAAAAAAAAAAAAAAAAAAAAAAACCCAATCTTGTAGGGATCGATTTTAATACATAACTAAGGTTTCATCTTATCACTAAGGCAAAAGCATATTAAACCCTGCAAAAAGCTCATTAGTCGCGTAAAGTATAACTTGGCAAAGCATCAAATTCTTTAAAAAAAAAAAAAACCTAATTTCATGTGAGAATCAATTATTTAGGTTTTCTTAGCAATTATACATATCTAAACACATAAATACATCAATGAAGCAAAATTCACTAAAAATCCACAGAATCAATTTTTTAATTTTTTTCCCTAGAATTTTACGATTTTTTATTTATTTTCAAAAATAAAAAAAAAAAGAGAGAGAGAAAGAATTACAAACACTTAGTTGGGTGCACTTCGGAGCTTAATCAAATACTACCCAATGATTGACGATCCAAGTGGAAGCATCAGAGCAGGCGACCATCGGTGCTCTAAATGGCTAAAAAATTGGACAGGTAGTGAATCGAAAAAAGGAAGAAGGACAGGTAAAAAAAGTTTAATGGCTTGGCTAAGGGTCTCAACCATGTGTTGAGTTCTTTGAAGACACTTCACTAGTCATGATATGCAAGTGTCTCAATTCGAGTCGAGCAAAAACTTTGTTAAAATGTCAAGAATTTTAATTTCAAGATATCAAGAACAAATTAAATTTAATTAGTCTGTTGGCCCAAAAAAAAAAAAACAAATTAATTAGTCCAAGTTAATGAAAATACAAAATTAGCCTCGTTTTTTTTTTTTTTCCTTTAGGTTTAAACCTAATATAGGGTTTAATTTTAACCAATCTAATCAAAATCAATGTGAATTCTAGAGAAAGAACCTAAGGTTTAATAGGTATTGAGTTAGAGTAAGAAATTCTCCATTTCTATGCGTTTCAGAATTTAGGTCTTATTGATCTTAAAATCTAAATCTCTAATTACAGAGGAATAAAAAATAAATAAAAAAAGAAAGTCCTATAAGATTGGAGTTCAATTTTGCTTAGATTCATGCCAATTTGACTGACATTAAGCTTCCCCAATTTTGAGATATGAGTTGCACTTTTACTCATTTTAATCCAATTTTATTCGATTTTTTATATGGAATATGTTCTAGAGTATGTTACAGCTTTTTTAAATAGAGTATAACTTTCTTCTAGGAGATTAGAGTTTGAACAAATTTGAGGAAACTATAACTAAATACCATCAAGGTAGCATGGGTATTAGGGTTTATGAAACTTTAAGGTTTTTAAAATTATAAATTAGAGTGTTAGATCCATTTTAGTTATCTTTTAGATTTTTAAGGATCAAATAAAATAGGCCTTTCTAGACTATGAATTTGAAAAAGGCAATGGATTCAAGAAGGTATAAAATAATTACGTTTTCAATTCTATATAAGCAGTAAAAAAATTAGGCTTTTTACGATACAAGTCTTTAATTATCATTTCAGGCATTTAGAAATAATTTTGAAATATCCTAAATCTTGGAGTAAAATAATAAATGGAATTTAAGTAATTAATATGGTAAAAAAAAAAAAACCATAAAGTTGAAAAGAAAACTTTAACTAAAAAGGGGATTTTCAAGGAAATAAATACAAGTTATTTTTCAAAATTGTATGAATGATAAGTTCAAAATTTCCAATCTAAATAATCCTTAAGCTTAAATAAGGCTAGCAAGGCTACCTTAATAATTCGGGCTTAGCTAGATTTTCTTAAAATAGCTTACCAAGATTATTAAACTATCCATAGTTAGAGCCATGTAAGTTGGGGGGTTACGTAGGCTAACACATTTGAACCCCCTTCCAAAAATAAAAAAAGCTTGTTGGGCTTAATAATTTCAACTTGCTTAAATGCGAGCCTTTTTAGCCTGTCTGCTTAATCTGCGAGTTAAAGCAATAATCCACAAGAGATTAAAAAATGAGGGAAAAAATGAAAAGAAAAGGCAAACTCCACTTCTAGTAATTAATTAGAAAAACAAAATAATGTAAACAAACAAACTCCACATCCAGACTATTGAAAATAATTAAGAAAACAATAAACTAATAAAAATTCTGACCGAGTTTAATGATTATTTTCGTGGAAAACTAGAACCTACTCAATTCTATTTACTTATCTAAATATTTATTTATTTATTTATTACATTCTAAAATATGTTATTGTTACTCATAGAAACAATAATGTTAGGGGCTTACATTCACCGGGAGTTTAATATATTAGGAGTTCAATATATTAAAGTGGGCTAACCCGCTTAGCCCACTAACTTACAACAAGGCAAGTTGGGCTAGAAAATCTAGATTACATGTGCAAGCAGGCCAACTTGCTTAACTCGCGAACCCAAAGGAATTGACTCATTTAGTTCGCTTGTATAGGTTTACCCATAGTGCCTAAAATCTAATTAAACGATGATGATGGTGATGATGATTATTATTATTATTATTTATCTTTTACCAATTAGAGTACATCAGTTTATTCAAAATTTTGGCATTTAAGGAGAGTTTCCCAGTGATAAAAGTGGAGGTAAGGCCAACAATCACTAGTATGACACAATAACACGAGATATGACACTACACGATTATGACTACGATTATAAAGGGAAAACACGACACATGACATGATACATAATAAAAAGACACGACGATAACATGAATAAATACAATTATATTGTAATTTAATTATTTATAATCTCTATTCACTTACACATTTTTGTTATAACATGACTTCAACATAAAATAAGAAGTCAGGCACCATTCACTAACACAAGTTGAAAAAACCTAAATAACAGGAGACTCTCCTCTCTTAATTGCATCCCCATCAAATAAGTAGTAAATATACCAATATAGGGTTTCTTAGCTGCTAGCTTATTTGGGAAAATATGCGTTAGGCAAGAGCTTCATTTTGTTGAAAAACGTAAGGGAAAGAGAAAGCTCCTCAATTTGTAGCATTTGCTAGCTAGAAATCACAAAGACCATCACCATTTTATCTTCAACCACGACATGTGCCTCTTTGAGCCCCTTCTCTTCTAATTTTACTTTTCACTCTTCAAAGATAGAACATAAACTCCAGTCTCATGATAGAGCTGACAACCTTAGATTAAGGAAGATTATGGAGTCTTTAATTGGGAGAGGGGTATTCGGCATGATTATTTGTGCCAAACATCCTTTTATAAACTTGCTCTAAGTTGCTCCATACTTTGTGCATTTTAATTGAGTTGCCATACAATGTCCATTGTGTAGGTTGAATAGAGATAAAGGTAGGTACAAACGAGAGGTCACATTATATGAAATGAAAAATGTTGGAGAGGTTGAATGAAGTTACGAAAGTGAATTTATTGAATTACGTGTACCAATGTTTATGCCCATCTAGATTTTTTTTTTTTTTTTTTTTTTTGCTAACTATGGGGGAGGGAGATTCAAATCCTAATTTATTTACAAGAGACTAGTGGTAATGCCACTAGACTACAACGACCTTAGCCATTTGGATTGTTTAATATAGTAAAACTCATTAATATAAACAACGTATACCAATGATTATCCATTTGACATGTATTTCGTAATAACCTTTTGTTAAAACCCGATTCTCACTCAAACTAAGGCCTAATGGATAGCCCATCATGAGAACATCAAAAGGCACTTGAGCAAATAATGGGCCCATAAGCCACACCAGGACAACCCCCTCCCCCTCTAGCGAAGCCATGAGCTTGTGCAAATGGAGGTACGAGTCAATGGCGAGCCTGTCCCTACATCGCGACCTGCTTAGAGAATTAAATAACAACTGTCCGAGTAGGTCACCCCTGGCCATCATGCTAGTGATCATTGATCGTCTGATGTAAACTTAGGGCTAAACTCATCTCCATTGAGCATCATCTAACCCCTTCTTCAGCATCTTAGCCCGACTTTTGTCTTTAATGTTTACACTCCACTGCAACTCATTAATGAGCACCTAATCTCAGTAGTATGGCCAACACACCAGGTACCCCTACTCTTGCTAGGTCACTGAGCTACAAATTTGGTGGCTTAGTAGGCTACAATATGCCGCCCGTAGTGAAACTTAGTCTCTATCGTGGAGTGCACTGACTGCCTACAGTTAGTACAAGCGAATCCTTGATAGACATGTATTCAGGTAACTTACATAAAAGGCACCAGGCGCTAGGAAGTAAGGAGGGACCCCTCTCACTCTCTAGTTGCTTTTCCCTTCTCTTTCTCTCAAGAACAGAAGTTCAATACACTACACATACATCTTAGGCGAGCATTGTCCATTAGGTCCTTGGTGCTTATCTCCCCTTTGTTTACTCCTCCTTGCTAACTTGAGCATCGAAGGGCCCCCGTAGTTACACCCAAAAGAGGCTTTTTATAGGTATTGAGGAGGAGGAGGCGAAACCCAAGCCTAATTGAGTTGGACTTTACCCAAGTCCACACACCCTAATTGGTTCAACCACGATCAACATTTTGGCACCCACCATTTTAGGCCACCACGAAAATGATGGCTAAAAGGAAAAATAATAACCTATAAACTTTCCACATGGAGGATACCAATACTTCCCAACAAGGCGAAGGTGATCAAACACTTCCACCTAAAAAAAAAGTACCAAAGTCTAACAGCTTAGATCACTCGTCCAAAAATTGTTGGTAGAAAATTAAAAATACCATGAATCTATTACAGCCTTGCACAAAGATGTGACATTACTCAAAAATGCATCTAAAAAATTGTCACATCCTCCTTATAGCTAAGCAAAAACGATGACTTGTGCAATACGTAACTCATGCGTTTACGCGATCAGATTTAGCTTGATTACCAACGGCATGAAGACTTGTACGAATGGCTAAACCATAACAACAACAAAACACACAAGGAAGAAGAGCGTACGGTGAGTAGCAAGCCACTTGATAGCCTAACACTAAGGCCATCATCAAAAGACTTCGAAGATATGAACATAGACGAGCTCAATAAACACATCTGTCGTGCTTCCATCGTACACGATTAGAAGAAAATCAAATCGTCGGCATGGGTATTGTGCTCTATGATGACAAAGAGCCCATTCATCTCTTTAATCCTTAAGGAAACACTCCCTACAGGCACGAGGTTACCACATCTCAACACTTATGACAACACTATCGACCTAAACGATGGCACTATTGACCTAAATGACCACCTCATCCACTTTTAGACAATGATGAGCCTCCATAACTTCTCAAATGTCATTTTGTGGAAGCCTTTCCTAGTACACTTGCGAAAGCCACCTTGCTCTAATTTAATACCTTCCTTAAGGCATCTATCACTTCATTTGACAACTTAAGAAGCAAGTTCTAACAACACTTCCTCAATTATTGAGTCTTATGAAGAGATTCCTCTATCTTCTATAACATCAAGCAATGCGCCCCAAAGAAACTCTGCGAGTATATGTTGAGCACTTCAACCAAACGAAGCTGTAAGTTTTCAAGCTAGACATAGGAATGGCTCTGTAAGTACTCCTAATAAGCACAGATCCTAACAGAAAGCTCTTCAACGTAGTATCGTTTGATAAGCCTGAATCCTTGGACAACTTCATGAAAGTAGCTGAGAAATACATAGCTCAAGAAGATGCCATCAAAGCTCACTTTGAAATGGAAAATAACACTCACATCTCAACAAAGGATCGTCTGGGACCTCGTAATCCTAAACCACAACCCCTAATATGAGAAAAGTGTGAAAAGTAAAGGCATAAATTCCAAGACTATGCTTCGTATGCACCTTTCACTCGGCCACTTGGTGAAATCATGTACGAGGTCAAAGGGCAACTCCCTAAACCACCCAGTATTCATGAGATGCTAGAAGTGGCGAAGTTAGGAAAATACTACAACTATCACAAAGCATACGGACGCAACATCGACAAGTGTCGCCACCTCAAGAACATAGTCAAAGGCTTTGTTTACAATGGCTGCATTGACTACTTTGTTGCAAAAGAGAAAAACCAAATCTAATGGCCAACCTAGTGCTATTGAGTAGCTAACCAACAATAACATAATAATTAACAAGCTAATCCCCCCACAGAAAAATAGAACACGAAGGCAACAACGCGGTCAGGTTAACATAATATTTGATGGACTTGACCTCCTCTTAAGCGATACCACCCTTATACCCAAACATGAAGTGTACATTATAAAAAATACGAAGTTAAAGATCAATATAATAATAACTTTTACCGACGTAGATAAGCAGGGAGTTAACCTACCCTACAGTAATACACTTGTCATAAATGCTGAAATTAAATACTTCGACATTCCCAAGACGTTTGTTGATAGTAGGAGTTCAGTAGACATACTCTTCCACAGCAATGCACTCAGATCTGTGGATGAACACATAAAACCTAACATCACGCGTAACCAAAGAGGTGAGTTAGGACCACGAGATGGTTCGAAAGATAAATGATAATAGAAGGTTGAGTAAGGTTTCCTGTACACTGACAATGGATATGATGGACTAACGCCTCACACGAGCTCAGGTCACACTTGATATGATGCATAAGTATGGTCGGAGGTCACTTGCCACTAGTTCATGCTTAATGGGCTAGAGAAGAGTAGCTTAAGAGTAAGCATAAAAACACTTAGCTCAAGAGAGTGTGTCCGAAAGTTCAGTGTATTCTTCGTATATTCTTTTTGCGACTATTACAATATGTAAGTATTTATTGTATCCAATTAGAGCAAGTCCTACGTTACAAGAAATTATAGAAAAGGATTCCTACTCAATGAGGAAAAGGGGAATAATTTATAGGGGTAGTAATGTAATCATGCAAAAAGAATATCTGTTGGCAAAAAGGACAATACGTGATGGGAATCGAGTTATTGGACCACTAACCTACATCCGACCTTAAGGACTAGAGGGATTGGTAAGACGAATACTCCTATTCCAACCGAACCCTACCGAGGTCGAATACTTTCTTACCGAGTCACCCTTCATACCAAATCGAACAACTGCCCATCTCTTTATAGTACGCCGAATTGAAGATTACTCATTTGTGCTCGAGCCATCGAATGACTCAGCATCTTTCTTGCTAAGAAGCCGAGATAGAGAGACTCCAAGCTAACTAAGCTACCCCTGCTCGAGCAAGCTATTTGTACTTTTTTTCAGTATCTTCTAACAACCTCACCACCACGTACATAGTATCATGTGTAGAATCCGTTGCACCAATTATTGTTTTTCTTGTATATTCATTTTTACCCTTTTGTATCTTGTATATTACTTCCTTAGAAAACGCTCTTTTTGTCTTTTCTCTTTTGGACAAGTTGCCCTAACTTATGAGTATAAATATCCTTGTACTTGTAGCTGTAAGAAGAATTGAGATTATCATCAATATACTTTGAGTATTTCTTCATTGCATAAACATTACTTGTTTACTTTTGGCATCACTCTTATCCTAACTCTTGAGCAAGGTTAGGTGGCTAGTAACCTCACCAAATCGATTCATGCGTCATATCGAATCTTGCCGTGAGTTTTTGGAAGTTCCATTGGTGTGTCATAACCTTTGGAATTGTTAATGGGTTTTGCTTACTTCTTCATTTGTCATTCATTCCTTTCATGCTTTCCCCGTTAACCCTTTCGAGATTTTTGCAAGTTTGAACCCATCCAGCGACCGGCCTTGTCTGTTCTTGGTCATGGTTCGCATTATCTTGGTATAAGAATGGAGGTTTTGTTTAAGTTGTTGGTTTTCTTGAAGTTCTATTCATACTCTATTTTGTATGTGTAAAGACTTGATAAGGTGGCTAACCTCTTAGTAGATTTGACCCGAGTTGTTCATGCGTTAGCTTACCGACCTAATGAGGCAATGCAAAATACCCTACAAGTTGCTTAACCAGTTCGAGGTTAGAACCCAGCTTGACTAGTTCGAGGTGAAGGGGTAGGTGTACGAGTAAGGTAAAGAATAGACCTAGAGAGCATGATGAAAAGGACAAGGAAGAGTGTTTCGAAGAAGAGTGTGTACGAGTCCCCAAAGCATTTGACCATGTGAAGCTTTAAATTATGAGCTTCAATAAATCTGGGAATGCTGATGAATATTTGGAATGAGAAGAGAAGGTGGAGTGTATTTTTTATTATTATCATTACGAGGATTACGAGAAAGTGCGAACTTGTGCTGTTGAGTTCTCCGGATATACCGCCATGTGGTGGAAGAATTTCTAAGCCATGAGGAGACGAGAAAGCTAACGAAAGATTAATACTTAGCCCAAGATGAAGAGAATACTCAAAAACAGATTTGTGCTAGAAACTTATCTTTAAGATACTTTTACTCAGCTTCAAGAGTTGAGATAAGGAGGCTAGATTGTTGATGAGTATGTTTAAGAATTTCAAATACTTATGATTCGTTGCGAAGTGGAGGAACCACCAGCCCCAACAGCTTCAAGATTCATTACTGGGTTGAGAGGAGACATTCAAGACATTTTGGAGCTCTAACGATTTGACATAATGGATGAATTTGTTAGGATTGCCCAGCGATTAGAAAGGTAAAGGAGGGGTCGACTAAAGACCAGGATGCTAATTTGTCGACCCAGTTAGGCAAGCCACTAAGCTCAGTTGAGCACCGAGCCAAGCAAAAAGGCTAACCTAATGGTGAAGTGCCAACTTAAACTTATGAGAAAGGGTAAGGGTCTAGAAGGAAGACGAGGTAGATCAAGTGCTTCAAGTACCAAGGGTTTAGACAAATGGCTGCTCAGTACCTAAATTGTAAGACAATGGTCATCAAGGGAGACATCCCGAAGCTAGAAGTAGATAGTATAGATGAGAAACCCGAGGAAGAAGAGATCCCTGCCGAGAAAGAGCTGATTAAAGAGGACGTGTTTGTTGAGGACTTAGATAAGTTACTCATGATTGTTCGATGCACTATGAATATGGAACCCTCATGAGAGGAGGAGCAAAGAGAGAAATTGTTTCATACCACCTATAAGGTGAATTATTAGGTATGCACCCTCATCGTGGATAGTAGAAGCTGCACCAATGTGGCATCAACATATCTTGTTTCAAAACTGAAGTTACCAACTGTTGCACATCCGAGGCCGTAAAAGTTGCACTGGTTGAGTGAGAAAGGAGCATTACATGTCACTTGGCAAATAATACTGCTGATTACTATAGGAAATTACTTAGATTAGATCCTAGTGACGTACTACCCATGTGTACTTCCTATGTGTTACTAGATAGATCGTGGCTATTTGATATGTGAGTTATCCATGATAGTTACAAGAACACGTATATGTTTGAGAAGGATGACTGGAAGATCATGCTAAATCTAATGCCACGAGAGAAGTTAATAAGTTGCAGACGAAACTTGGTTGCAAATCGATGAAGGCTTTAGTAATGAGTAGAGCCAAGCTCCGGGAGGCCATTAATGCTAATGAGTCGACCCTCATGCTGGTCAGGCGACTATTAGAAACGAAGGAGTGGGGTGAACTACCCCAAGAGATCATAGAGTTGCTTAATGAGTATGTCGACTTGTTCCTAAAACAGTTACTTGAGGGGTTACCCCCTACTTAAGGTATAAAGCACTGCATTAACTTAGTACTTGGTATCGCACTGCCGAATAAACCGGCCTATTAGATGAATCCCGAGTAGGTTTCTAAACTCTAATGCCAAGTCAATGAGTTACTTGAGAGAAGGTATGTCAAAGAAAGTTTCAACATTTGCATTGTGCCGGTGCTTTTAATGCCAAAAAAGGATGAGACCTAGCGGATGTATGTAAATAGCTGAGTTACGAACAAGATCACAATCAAATACAGGTACCCCATTCCTAGACTAGAGGACATGTTGGATGAACTGAGTAGAGCCAAGGTGTTCAGTAAGATTGACCTAAATTCTGGCTACCATCAAATCTGCATGAGATCGAGAGATGGATGGAAGACTGCATTTAAACTCGACTTAGACCTTATGAGTGAATGGTTATGCCATTTGGCTTGTCAAATGCCCCAAGCACTCTCATGCGCTCGATGAACCATGTGTTAAGACATCTAATTGGAAGTATGTCGTAGTTTATTTCAACGATATCTTTGTATATTGTACTGATATGCCGAGTCATTGTAAACATCTATGTGCCGTATTAAACATTCTTCATGCTGAGAGATTATTTGGCAACTTAAAAAAGTGTTGCTTTTGCTAGGAAGAAGTGATATTCTTGGGCTACATGTAAGACCCACAATCAAGTATTCGAGATTCGATTTGTAAAATTTAGGATGATCGAATAAATTATCTGATCCAACCCAAATTTTACAATGAAGTTAGAATTATTAGTAAATATGATCTCGTAAGTTCAAATTTAAGAAAACAAGTAATCAAATAAGAAAATATAAAATTTTCAAATTTATATCACTCATTATTTATTGAAAATGAGTAAAATGCATTTTGATAATTAATGAATTGCTAAGATAAATTATATACACACACTAAAAATCATAAAATAACTTAAATAATATTTAGAAGTATTTATTTATACTATATATATATTTACATGTAGGTAGAAATACGTACAATTACTTAAAATATGTGAAATATGCTAAAATAAAGTTAAATAATTAAAGAAAATGCATGAATAATTAAGGAAAAATCAAGAAAAGTAAGGAATCATAAGGTTGTGGTAGTTGGGGAAAGGAAGAAAAAAAATTAGCCAATTAAATTAGAACAACAAAAAAGGAATTTTGAAAGAGGATAAGGTCTATGTCTAGTCAAATTAATGCATTATAATTTCTCTAGAGCTTTATAAATAGCAAGAAAAAAATAAAGAGGGTCGAAATAAGAAGAGGAATTGTACTTGGAGGCTTGAATTGTACTTAATTATGTTTGTTAGATAGTTGGTTATATGTATGTGCTTGTTTTGAGCTGCTGATTATGCTGTCAATTTGTTGTCTAACTTGTATTTATATGATTTGTATGGAACGATTGATCACCCTAAACTGGATCTAATCAACTATATGACTTGTAATCACAAATCAGACATGCATAACAACCCATTAGGGGAACATTAGGATTCTTCAGCCGAATACTAACTCCTTCTAAAAGGGATAATGCTGAATAACATAATTGGTCCTTTCTTCATCCTCAGTCGAACTAAGTGAGAGGAGAGGAGGTCACAGTAATGGTGAAATCAGTGGTTCGAAGGTAATTGCAGAAAGAGCGGTGTCTCCATTGCACAAGCCTGGGTTTGGTCGTGAGTTGTTGCAATAATTGAAACTCCTTAACCTGAATTAAAATGGGTGCAATTTCTCTAATCTCACGACAGGCCGAACAACGTTGTGTGATGGCATTTATTTAGACATCCATTGCATCTAATGATTTGATTGATAATCTGGTTTGTGTTTGTTAAGTGTCTACCCTAACTTACTAAGTTGTGGTTGCTTACATCCCCGTAGACTTTATTGCAGGTACTAGCTAAGAAGTGGCTTACAATTACCTTAAAGCTAGCAACTGTTAGATCCTAGGGAGTGAAGAAATACATTTGAAGCACAGATATATCTTTAAGGCTTTAGCTTTTATTTAGAATCTTTCATTTTCAAATAATGTATTATTTAAAAAGTATAGGACAATAAAACCCTATAAACATTATTTGTAATACTTGAATTTTAGTGCATGTATATGTTTCCATACTTTCTTAGGTAAATAACTTATTTAATTTATAAACTGTTTACTTTAAAGCAAGTTAGTTCTGGACGCTTTGTGTAAATCAGGTCTAAGATGGCGGCTATATGATCAGCTTCTATTTTAGAATGGTTTACGCGGTGGAACCGTTACAACTCTATCACTTTGGGACGTAACACTACATAGTTAGTAGAAGAGGCTTGCGTACAGATAACGAGAAAATCCAAGCAATTGTAAAGTGGCCAACCCCTACTAATTGTGCCAACGTAAGAAGTTTCCATGGACTGACTTCATTCTATAGATGATTCTTCAAGAATTTTAGCACCCTTACCTCGCCGCGCTACTTACTAAGCTCACGAAGAAGAACATCGACTTTCGATGAGGAGAAAGGGAAGAGAGGAGATTTGCCAAGATAAAAGAAAAATTAACCTCTACCCCAGTGTTAGTCCTACTTGACTTCGAGAAAATATTTGAGCTAGAATGTGACGCTTCTGGCATTTGAATAGGCGTTGCCCTAATGCAGGAGGGTCGACCACTTGCCTTCCATAGTGAAAAGCTTAGAGGACCATAGTTGAATTACTCCGTATATGACAAGTAGCTCTTGGAATTGATTAGGGAATTGCAAGTATGGTAACACTATTTACTGCTGAGATAATTTGTCATATATATTGATCATGAATCGCAGAGATACCTTCGAAGTCAAACGAAGTTATCGAAGCACCAGGCGAGATGGGTTAAATTCTTTGAAGGATTCAATTTTGTGATGAAATATAAGTAGAGAAAGAGAGCAACGGAGTTACAGATTCTCTTTCAAGGAGACATGCGCTTTTAAGCGAACTGTAAATCAAGTTGTTTGGGTTTGCAAGTATCAAAGAATAGAATTTTAAGGATCCATACTTTGGACCTATAATCATTTGATGCGCTGATGGAAGGATAGTGGATGAGTATCATATGGAGGATGGTTATTTGTTCCAAGGTGGAAAATTGTGCGTGCCAACCTATTTACTGTAGGAACTATTGATTAGGGAAGGCTACGATAGAGGACTCTCCAGAAATTTTAGAGAAAGAAGGACCTATGAACTATTGAATAGTTACTTCTATTAGCTAAGAATAAGAAGAGATGTGCACCGAGTTGTCGAAAGCTGTGTAGTGTACAAGATGGCTAAGTGTTAAGCCAAGTAAGGGAAAGCAATGCCATTACCTGTTCCGACAAAGCCGTGGACTAAATTGAGCATTGAATTTGTTCTCGAACTACCGTGCACTAATCGAGGCAAAGATTCTATAATGGTCATTGTAGATCAGTTTAGCAAAATGGCACACTTCGTGCCCTCATTGAAAACTATCGATGCTTCGGCTATTGCTTCTCTTTTCTTGTAGGAGATTATACGATTACATTGCATGCCAAGAAGTGTAGTCTCCGATAGGGATCCAAAGTTCTTAAGCCACTTCTGGAGGACCATGTGGCATTAGATAAGGACTAAACTATTATTCAGTACTTCTTGTCACCCCCAAACTGATGGCCAAACAAAGGTGGTTAATCGTACTTTAGGATTATTACTCCAAGCTGCAGTAGGAAAAAACTTGGCTGATTAGGACATTTATTTGCCAGTAGTCGAGTTCTCTTACAACCGGACGATGCATGATACCACTAAGCAGACTCCCTTTGAAGTAATCTATGGTTTCAATCCCAAGTTACCCCTCAATTACACCCCTATACCTATTCCTTTATAAAAAGACCTTGACACGAGGGCTAAAGCACAATCCCTTCAGCACATCTATAACAAAGTCACTCGGCACATCAACCAAGTAGCTAGAAGAATACGAGAGAAGACTAAGGGTAGGATGACTAGACAATTCTAGCCAAGAGACTTGGTATGGCTGTATCTCAGTAAGGAACAATTTTCGAATAAGAGGAGGAACAAATTATATGCAAGAGCTGAAATACCTTTTAGAATCCTCTAGAAAATCAATGATAATGCCTACAGATTAGAACTGCCCGAGGACTATGGGGTTTCTAATGCCTTTAACATTGCTGACCTCAATCCGTATCACCTTGATGGAGAACTAAATAAAGACCATTCAAATTTGATCCTAAATCTAAAACAACCCGAAGAGAATGATGGGAATCGGGCTAACAGACCAATAACCCGCGGTCGAGCCTGAGGATTAGAGGAATTGTCAAGACAAATCCTCTTGTTTTAGCCGACCCCTATTGAAGTTAAGTACTTCCTTATCGAGTCACCCTTCATACTGAATCGAACGACTACCTATCTCTCTATAGTACACCGAATTGAAGATGACTCACTCGTGCCCAAGCCGTCTAATGACTCGGCATCTTCGTTGCTAAGAAGACGAGATAGAGAGGCTCCAAGTTGACTAAGCCACCCCTGCTCAGACAAGCAAGTTGTCCATACTTTTTGTCCACATCTTCTAATAGCCTCGCCAATGTAGCATTGTCACGTGTATAATATCATATGTAGAATCTGTTGCACTAATGATTGTTTTCTTTGTATATTCATTTTTATTATTTTGTATCTTGTACAGTACTTTCATAGGAAATGCCTTTTTTTTTTTCCCTTTTGGGCAAGTTGCCTTAACTTATGGGTATCAATACCTTTATACTTGTAACTGTAAGGAGAATTGAGATTATCATTTATACACTTTGAGCATTTCTTTCTTGTGTAAACATTGCTTGTTTGCTCTTGGCATTATTCTTATCTTAACCCTTGAGCAAGATTAGGTGGTGAACAACTTCACTGGACTGATTCGTGCGTCATATTGAATTGTGTTGTGAGTTCTCGAAAGTTTCATTGGTGCATCATATCCTCTAGAACTGTTCATGGGTTTTGCTTACTTCTTCATTCGTCATTCATTCCTTTTGTACTTTCCCTGTTAATTCTTTTGAGCTTTTTGCAAGCTCGAACTCATTCAGCAACCGGCCTTGACTGTTCTTGGTCACGATTCGCATCAGTACAGGTGTTAGGAAAAGGCAAGATGCGTGTCATTTTGTAATCCCAATGACATTACGAGCTGAATAGAGGCAACTTTAGTTAGATTAGTGTCGGTACTTTAACAGTTTGGATAGTTGGGACTGGATAGGGATGGGTTTATCAAAAAATCATCTTCTAGTCAGCCTCAGGTGATTGGCTCTTAACAATTATCAACTCAGCTTCGGTACGGGTGTGGCTGGAAGCAGTTTAATTTGTTGTTAGGACAGGAGTATATTGAAGGGTTCAGCTTGACATCTTGGCCAATCACCTTGGCAACTTCTTGAATGTGGAAGGCGAGATAACTTGGCATAGCAATCTGAGGAATGTACTGCTCCTTGGCGTTCAGCTCACTTCGAACAAGTTAGTACACCATTTGAGTAAGACTTCAGGTTTGAGAGCGCATTATCGGTCCACGATCCCTATCACCACCCATACTGTCCAAACTAATACCTGGAGTGGAATTATACTTATACCTTACAGTCAATGACTAGGCATTATCTTCAATACTTGTTTGAGCCAAGGGCCATAATCACTAACCAATATACTATGTTAGTCACATCCTCCAAAGGCCGGAGCTCAAATACACCAACATAGAAAAGTTCACCCTTACAGTGGTCATTGCAGCACAAAAGCTAAGGCCCTACTTCCAGTTACAACCAATTGTAATACTAGGTAAGTAATCAAGGCATAGGTCCTTGCATATTTATAACAGAATACATTGGAGCGGATAAGCCTCTACTTGAGCTCACCATACCCATTTGGATGCTTCATGTCGATTGCTCCTCTACGAAGGGGGGTTAGGGCCAGTATCTCATTACAAGGCCCATACGGAATAAAGATCATCTATGCCTCGAGGTTCAGCTTTCCAGCAAATAACAACAAAGCCGAATATGAAGCCCTCATTGCTACCTTAAGTATTGCCAAGGACATCTAGGTAAAAAAGATCAACATCTGCTTAGACTTCATATTAGTTATACAACAAGTCAAAGGAGAATATGAGACTAGGGGTGAAATAATGGCCAAGTGTTTACGTTTAATAAGGGAACTTCATACAGAGTTCACTTCTTAGGAAGTCAACAAGATCTCGCGAGTAGAAAATGCAAAGATAGATAGATTATTTAGGATAGCCTCATCTACCATTCTTGCATCACATGATTGTAATAAGCCGCTTTTCATACAGTACCTCCCTGAGCGAAGCATAGAGGTAAAACAGTAATAAGTAGTAAAGACGATAGATGTAACCCTAGAGCCCTCTTGGATAAACCTTCTTGCATAGTACCTCAACATCGGAACGTTACCTAAGGACCGAGTAGGGGTAAAGAAGTTAGCTTACACTGCAGCTAACTATACATTGATCAATGATGTACTATAGCGGCAAAGACACAACATCCTACTCCTTAAATGCCTTTAGTTAGAAGAGGTTGCCCATTTCCTTAAGCAGCTCCATGCAGGAATTTGTAGTAATGACATCCAGGCCCAAGCATTATACCTTGAAGCGCTCAGGCTAAGGTATTATAAGCCTACAAAGAAGGAAGACACCAAGAACATGGTTCAGAAATGATACTCTAGACAAAAGTATGTGCTAATCACTTGCGTTAATCACTCGTGCCCCCAGTTTAAAGTTACACCCTTTGACAAACCCATGGCCATTCGCACAATAGGGATTAGGCATCCTTGATCGCTTCTTAAAAGCTTCAGTAAGCCAATGGTTCATTTTAGTAGCGGTGGATTACTTCACCAACTAGGCAAAGGCATTAGCGGTAGCCACCATCATAATCTGGGCTATTAAAGGGTTTGTGCTAACCCACATACTGTCTGACTTCAAAGTACCATATAGGTTGATCACTGACAATAGGAGGCAATTTGATAGCGATTACTTCAGAGATTTTTACAACAAGCATAACATTAAGCTATACTATACCTCGATAGCTTATCCTCATACTAATGGCTAAGTTGAGGCTGTCAATAAGATAATCCTTAATAGTTTAAAGAAGAGGGTAGAACGAATAGAAGGTAGGTAGGTTGATGAGTTTCCCAACATACTCTATGGATAACATACAATGCATAGAACCTCGATTAGAGAAACCACATTTCGTCTTGCATTCGAAACAAAAGCTGTCCTCCTAATTGAGTTGGAATTATCAACCAATAGGACCTAGCACTTTGATGTGAATACCAATCACACGGCCCTACAGGCAAGCTTGGACACCATTGATGAAGTGCGCGATATTGCATAGGCATGCACGGTAGCCAATCAGCAGTGAGCTACTCAATACTACAACTGCAACATTCGACATAAAGTTTTCCACCCAAGAGACCCGGTGTGTAGAAAGCTAAAGGCCAATGGTTCTGAGGAAGGATGAGGCAAGCTTACCCTTAATTAGGAAGACCCAGTATGAGTATTCGGTAATGTGGGACAAGGTGCTTACAAGCTTGAGACACTAGAGGGACGACCCATCTCTAGGGTGTAGAATGCCCAAAATCTAAGGCCTTACTTTTCCTTAATGTAACGATGACAATTGAAAGCACTTGTAACCATTGTTGAACATAATGAATTAATGAAGTTCTAACATGCGCCTCTTTCCTTCTCCTATGCTTCGAGGCGTCAGGTTGATCTCTATCCCTGAATGTGCCTTTCCTCATTAATCTTTACACTAACATGGTAGAGACATGCTGGGGCATCGATCTATATTGAGCTTTTAACCTTGGGTTGATTTTCATCCCCAAATTAGTCCTTACATTAATGATGCAAGAGCCTTCTTTCAACATTGATCTACATTGAGCCCCTAACCTTGGGTCGATTTTTGTCCCCAAGCTTCACCCAAGTTAATCCTCATACTAATGATGTAGCACCTCCTTCCAACATCAATCTATGTTAGCTCCCTAACCTTGGATCAATTTTCATCCCTAAGTTTTGCTTAAGTTGGTTCCTACACTAATGACACAGGCATCTCTCTTACGCATCGATTTACATCAGGACCCTAACCTTGAGTTGATTTTCATCCCTAAGTTTTTGCCTAAGTTAGTTCCTACACTAGTGATGCAGGCACTTTACTTGGGCTTAGATTTACATCGTACCCTTGAACATGGGTCAATTTTCCATCCTTGAACACTCGTCTAGATAAGACACTGTTATAATAGTTATTAAATACAACTCTAAGTCAAAGCAAATAGTGAGAGCCGAATGGAAGTAAACTAGCAAGCGAGAAGCGATGATCAAAGAAGAAAAGTTTTATTTCACTAATCAAATGAAGTACAAGGTTTAACAAGTCAGCATACTGAGCCTAATTACATCAAGAAAAAAAACTAAACAATACAAAGGCCTACAATTGCTTCTTATACTATGGTTATATGCTTCACTTGAACGACTACCCTTAGCTTTGACTTCACTCATTACTCCAGAAGCTTTTCTCCAAGAGGAACTCTTCTCAACTTCGACTTGGCCTACTCTCACGTTATGACTACATCCTTAGATTCTCGCATGGTTGAGCCTCAAATTGTAGAGGTCCTAATGACACTCAACCTCTAAGTGAAGGTTCCACTCCACCTTCTAGAGCCTCTCTTCCACAGAAGCGGCAATGGGGATAGTTGATCTAGTTACTCTAATCGGGGCATCGAACTCTTAGGGCTTGGCTGGCTATAAAGGAAGGTCGATGCTTTACCAAAGTGAACTAAAGGACTTGCAAAGTAAAAGAATCCCTACAAGCTACTTAGTCACCAAGTAAGCATGGAGAAAAGACCTTCTTTACAGTTGTAGTGACCACGACTGCCCCTGTTTACTCAAAGTCATCTAGGACAATACGTGTAAAGGTTACCCAAAACCTTGTGCAAACGAGTGTCCTTACGGTGAAGCCACCATGAACAAGCGGCAGGCTATGCTTGAGGCCCCCTCTTTTTCCCGGCATTATTAGGACATAAAGAGAGGAAGGCCCAAAGGCTACGTACACCTCTTGTTCACAGCTCGAGATCCAACCACCGTTGTGGGGTAGCTATCCATACCTTATGATCACAACTTGAAGGAAGAGGTCAAGGTGATCCTCTTCGCAACTTAAGCACTCCATCCCTCAACAAGATTGCCATAGACACACTTATGTCAGCTGATGGGAATCAACCTCCGACCACATTCAAGCCGAGGCCTATCAATGCTTGCAGAGGCTAAACTGCAACCATAAGGACAAAAGGAAGGAAGATGAACATTTGGCATCAGGTCTGTGGTCAGTTGAAGTGCCGAGAGATCATACAGCCGAGTAATTAGAACCAAAGAACTACTAGACACATCAGAGAGAGACTCATGCTGACTGATTCTATGACTCGGCAATTGTGGGCCAACTTCTCTGGTGTCTCGGCTAAGACACATAAGACATTAGGGACCCCTTCTCAGACTTAGACATCTAACTATCGACCCCATTTGGTTCAGATACTACCCCTCCCAAGATATGCCGAGTCTTGTAAAACACACAGTTTTGTATTCCTATATATGTTTTCCCTCATTTTATTTATAAGCCTAATTCTTTAAGATTTAAGACCTTGTATATTATTTATAGTTTTGCCACTAGGGTTTAGGACTTGCTATAAATAGCAACATTTGTATAGAAACAGAGATAGATATACAAAGATATATACAAAGAGTGAAACCTTCCTCTTTTCGAGCAAGGCTATACTTGAGTTAACATTTGGCCGATTATCAAGTATTGATCATACTCTTTAATCATTCCTACGTTCTTATCAATCTTGTTCTCAGGATCACCCATCTTGTTCTCAGGATCACCCTTTCATTTGAATTGGTTAGTGAGTCGTATCTAACCTTTATTTGGAATCCCGGGCAACATTTAGTATTCATGAGTCATATTGAACTCTATTTTAAGCTCAAAACCCCTGATCGTGTTTGTGTCTTGGTAAGCTATATTCATTCACATTTACCATAAAAACCTTCCCGTTCTTCATACCCATTTTCTTTTGAATACCCATTCTTATTCTTTCGTTCTAGATCTATTGCTGTTTTTTTCTAGATCGATCCTTTAATCTCTTATCATATTGGTATCAAAGATTTGATCCTTATCATCAGCTCTCACATATACCCCCACTAAGGTTGTTTAGGTGTTTGGTGTGGCTAAGCAAGGACCTACACACCATTTATATAGGAGCCATGAGATGTCCCCAACCATATATGTATCGGCCATTGCACAACCCCAGTACGTTGGGAACCCAAGTGACGCCTAAGGAATTAATGATGCATCGTATGCGTATTAAATATCCTTTGGAATGCACTCTGCCCTAGGCATTCTACTTATTAGGGATGCACGGTCCTCGAAATGAACTCTGTTGAAGAGATATGCTTGTGTCAATGAAGATCTACCTTGACAAAATTACCTTAACAAAGAGATTTCATGATGTCATCAATAAGATCTACTCTGGTAAGCTCGCCGCCCCATGACGCTAACACCTTACAAGAACCTCGAGAATCACAATTTGTTTAGGAGATAAGGTGTGTCAACCTACAAATAAACATCTTTGCATGATAAAAACACTTAGATAAGAATTAAGAACAAGTGTGAAGCGATAACACACAGGCAAGCAAGCAAGCATATAAAGAGATATCAACGAGTGGGCATTGACCACCTACTTGGGGATAAAAAATTCAGCTAATCTCATGAGAAAACAAGGTACATAGCTTGCTCAGGAAACATCCTCTTCGATACAAAAGACTTAGACAAAAAATGAATTGAGTTCATGTATATAGCCATAGTAAAAACACAAGAAGTAGCAACTAAGGGAAACAAAAAGGAAATCAAAGCCAATTAAGGGAAATCTCATTCATTCAAGCTCTCAATCCATTAAATGAAGGGAGGACGGCATCCCAACCTTTATACAAATAATGTCATAGAAGATGAAATTGAAAATGGGCACACATCACCCATACCAATTACTAAAAAGAAAAACAAAGTTTGATAGTGTTCCTAAGCATATTCAACCTGTTGCTATTCCTTCTACTGCTCTTACCCAACCTCACCATCACCACCTCCCTCCTCGAGGTCTACATTTGAGCTACTACTAGAAGTTCCTAACAAGTCACTAAACGACTCGCCACCCGACCCACCTCTAGTAGCAACCTAGGGTTTATCCAGCCAATGCAAGAAGGATAAGTCTACATTAGGCATGTTTTATCGAACTTGTTTCCACACCTCTTTCGCTATTGCGTATCTAGCTATGGTGATGGCCTTCTCAATCATAGGGTCATCCAAGGTCTCCATGAAGAGATCTCGTTTAACCTCATCTAACAACCCCTCACCTTTCAAGAGCTTAGATTCCCTCTCGGCAAAGTTGGCTTAGAGTTTCTCTAGCTCTTCTCCCCTTGCCCTTAACTTAGCTGTCAGATTATCCTCGGTACTTTTGCCAGACTCCTCAGCCACCTTTAGTTCATCCTTCAACTTGCCCACTTGTTTAAGGACCTCCCTATGCTAGCGTTTTAGGTTATTGAAGGTGACGGCTAAGTCATTGCGTACCTTCTTCTCCTCTTCCATCACCTTTCAAAGCCTCTCAACCTCGGCCCTTACTTAGCTCCCTTCTAACTAAAAGACTAACCAATTGTATGCGAGGATGAAATCCACTAAGTCATACAAATGTGAGCATAATACACAGTAAGTATTCAAACTATGACCAAGCACTTTGATAGAAACACGCAATTAGCTTACCTCATTATTCCTCCTTAACAACTTCGTTGAGCCATCCACTTAGTTGTTGCCTACCACCAATTGCTTGAATCACACTTGTAGTTTCTCAAACCTCTAGGTAAGCTAATCTATAAGCTGTACAAGGGCAATTCGTTTATCATAATAGACCAAAGGTTCAACATATTCGTTGTCAGGAATCTCAATGGCAGCATTAAGGATTCACTCCAAACTTACCCACTCTACATCCACTCGAGCACCAATTGCCTTTGGGCCCTACTCTGCAACTGCAACCCTAGCCAGAACCTCTAGAATCATACCCCCACCAGATGTAACCTAGCTTACCACCAAAGTCTTTAATGATACCCCTATTAGCACATCCTTATCATCTTGTTGAACAACTTCGAGAAGTGTTTGCCGCCTTCCATTCTTCTTCTTCAACTTTTTTAAGAGACAATACAAGGTCTCCAACTCCTTCTAACTTGGGTCGCCTTCTCTTCTCAGGCCTTAAGGTACTCTCAAGTTACCTGCTCTATATAGCAAGCAGCTTTGCCCTTACCTTCTTCGTGGCTAATTTTGAAGCTGCAAAAGAACAAACGAACTCCTTAGGAAAATATACTGAAGCAAAGATAAGGCACTTACTAAGCTGAGGATGAGTAGCTCGAAGTCTCCTAGTACAATGGCAAGACAACATTGCGTGGCAAACAACCAACCACCCCTCATCACCCAAGCATAACAAATACATGTCTCTTCGTAAACAACAGCATTCCATTCTTATACTTCTCACATATTGACAAAGTTTTGAGCTTTCTTAAGCTCGCTAGATTTAGGAGCTCGATGTTAGCCATCATGTCCTCATCCCCTAAGACCTTTAACTTCTTACCCTAAGTGGGCCATCTCCACTCAGTTGAAAAATTAAGGGGCTGGGGAACATGAATACGGTAAAAGAACTCCTTCCACCTTTTCACCTTATTTGGTGGCTTATCAATAATACTCATACTTGTGTCTTTAGTAGCAATGTAAACCCCATCCATCGATCACCCTTCTCATAAAGAAGAAGTGCCTAAATAGTTGCATAGTTGGTCGTCGTAACTTCTAAATGGATAGTACCTTAAAAGCCAGTAGTTGAATCTATGCATTTGCATTGAGACTACCTAGTGCAACTTTGAAGTACTAGAAGAACTCCAGCAAGAATTCTCAAAAAGGTAAGCGGAGACTGAGCTTAAATGGCTTCGTGTAAATACCAAATGATTGGTCATCTGCTGTGTCATAAGCTTATACCCCATCCATGGGCTCCTCCATTCCCTACCCAAGCATTACTCCTACCGCTCAGTAGACCAACCTTAACTTCTTCTCACTTGCCACGTAAGGAACATGATCACAAGTATGCTCATTCGTGACAATTGTCTGTAACAACTATCTAATGTTATCTTCCTCACCATTCAGTGGGTACGCGTCGTAGGGACATTGTTATATGCACTACCTCCTCTCATCTCAAGACAGTATTACCCCATCTTCTTCTCTCACAGCTGCTACTGCTGCTGCAGTTGCTACTTTAGAAGGAGTAGGGCTATCGACCTTAATTGGGACGAGCTCTCACAACTTTCATTTACTTCCCTTGAAATTGAAGGATAGGAGGACTTACTCTGATTACCAATTGTGCTTTGATTAGCCATCGCAAGTGATCAACAAAGATTGGAAGCACATGATAAAAAGCAGTAGCTTGCAAGTCAAAATTTTGGCAGAGTTTCCATTAAGTGAACAAAGCAAAGTGAAAAATGAACATCTAAGCTCCCCTTTATATAGACAAACAAGGCGAACGGTCTTACCACTCTTAAAGCATAAACCTACGATAGGATATGTGCTAAATCTCAACCATCCATGTGCCCCACTCCCTCAGCCAAGAGCCCTGATTGATCCTTACATACGGATTCATGATGTAGCCTAATAATGAATTACCCCATGTGTGTAATCGTTCTTCATAGACCATCAATGTGTGTTACATTTCCCAATGACAGCCATCATGACACATTAAGTAGTCTACCAATCATATCAATGACGTAGTAACCTAATGTATGGGAAGATAAGCCTGACTAGAGGCGTTGTCCACTATGACCCAAGTGATAGAATTGGTCCCTTGCTTAGAGGCTCGACCTTGGTCCGATCGTATTGCACAGATTACTCTTCTTGCGCTTCGAACGCTAGGAGAGTGGGGGAACAAGTGTTGACACTTGATTCTTACCTAAACTAAGGCTTAATAGGTAAAGCCTATAATGAGGAACACCGAAAGGCACTCGAAAGAACAACGGCCCACACGTCACATCGCAATACCTATCCCCTTAGTTCCCTCCTTCCTTAAGGCCATAAGCTCACGCAGATGAAGATGCGAGTTGATGGCAAGCCTGTCCTTACATCATGACCTTCCTAGCAAATCAAATAACAATTGTTCGAACAGGTCACCCCTAATCGTCGAGCTAGCAATCATTGATCGTCTGGCATAAGCTTGGGGCTCAACTCACCCCTATTGAGCATCAAGTAACCCCTTCCTCAACATCTTAGCTCGACTTTTGCCTTTAGTGCCTACACTTCACTATAACTCATTAATGAGTACTTGAGATTTGTAACATGATTGGCAAACCTAATACCTCTACTCTTGATAGATCATTGAGTTATAGATTTGGTGGCTTGTTTAGTTATGATATGCTGCATGCAATGTAACTTAGTCTCTATCACGGACCGCATTGACCACTTACAACCAATATAAGTGAATCCTCGATCGCCACATGTTCAAGTAACCCACACAAAAGGTACTAAGCACTAGGCACTAAGAAGTGAGGGGGGTACCCCTCTCACTCTTTAATAACTTTTCCCTTTCCTTTCTCTCAAAAATAGAAGTTTGACACACTACACACACATCCTAAGCAAGCACAGTTTATTAGGTCCTTGGTGCCCCTCTCCCCTTTGCTTGGTTTTCTTTGCTAACTTGAGTGTTGGAGAGCCTTTACACCCATAAAAAGCTTTTTGTAGGTATCGAGGAGTAGAAGGCGAAGCTTAAGCCTAATTGAGTTGGATTCTATGTGAGTCCATACATCTTAGTTAGTCCAACCACAATCAATACCTTTTGGTCTATCAATCACCTCTTATGTAAAACCAAATAAAATTAACAAATAAATATACGAAAATTATTAAAATATGGTATTTCTTTAACTTGGACCTCCTGGACTCATAATTGTGCATGTATTAACAAGAGACCTAATATTTTCTACAAGCTTAAAGAATTTAAACAACTTAACTAAAATGTAAAGGACATCATTGACTTTGAATATAAATATTAGGGATCTTTGACTTGATTGATTTTGGGTATAATATAGGGGACTCTATTTATACTCTTTCACATAGCTATCTCTATTTGTCTGATTAAAAATAATATGAAAATTGTTTGGAGGAACTTGTTTTCCCCTTTTTATAATTGAAAATTGATAATCTCATTTATCATTTTTAAAATTTATCCCTTAAGTTATTACTACATGTATTTAAATGACTAAAAGATTATAAAAAATATAATACTGTTGTGATGTAATCACATGATATTTAAAGAATTTAAACAATTTTGACATTTAATTTATATAAATAGAGAAAAATTGAGAGGAAGGGTACAATTTGTGATGACTAAAACAGTAATTCCTTGGACTGCCTAGGATGGGCTGGCTTGGGCTCAAGTCAAAACTTCTAAGGGCTCGAATGGGCCCATACTAGTGGGGCCTCGAACATAACTTATTTATTATTTTTTTTCCCCTTCAAGTCTATTCCCGTGATGGAATTGCTGGAGCATAGAAAGCTATTGATTAAAAATGATCAACTTAAGAAGATGATTTAAACCATGATTTCCATTTTCACGTACAAGTCGCCCACCAACTGAGCTACACATGTTATTATTAATATATTGATCATTAATTTATTCAATTAATTATTCAACTATGTTAGAATTACCGACTAATCCTTCATTAGGTTGTTCAAACTATATTATATTTCGTGCTATCAAATTGTGAGCAGGAAAAAGAAAAATTAAACTAATTTTTTACAGAAAATCAACGTGGAAAGATAAGCAACAAGTTTATGAAAATAACCAGCAAATGACCCAAGAAAGAAGAAAGGAAAGAGAGGAACAATGGTGGGTTAATAATTGAAAACCAATCTGGATACTCTTATCTGTATAAACCAGAGAATTCGAGCTGCTATCTACTCAAAATTTTATTCTCACCATTAAAAATTGTGATTTGGAAAGAAAAACGTACGAAGATACATGGCTAGGCAAAACCAATTCTTATACTTCAACAGTAAAAGCCACCAGATGATTTCTTTCAGAGCATGTTTGAACAGGATAAGGAAAAACAATTCTCCAATGTCTTTCCCAGACCCCTATCAGTTTCCAAGAGCATTGAAACTTCGAGATACATTAAAATGCTTGGCGCATCATTTTCTTCGGCTTTTTCACAAAACTTAGTCGGATCTTTTTAAGTTTCCTCCTTTTCCGAGCCATTTTCTCAGGAAAAGTCTCCCTCTTTTTCTCTTTTTCTTTGGTCTTGGCTTTCTTCTTCATAAACCTAGGATCGATCTTGTAAGCCTTAGGTTCAACAGGCACCCCTCTACTCAAAGCTTCATTAAAAAGTACATTAGCTCTATCAAGTCGATTGTGAGCACATAATTTACCCATCAATAAATCGTATGTCTTGATACCAGGCTCACATCCATCAGCTTTCATCTTCTTAAAAACACTCAAAGCATGATTAACCCTCTCGATCCCACACAGAATCTTCAGGAACTCATAATAATCCTTCTTACTCAATGTATACCCTGTGGATTTCATCCTATCAATCATCTCATCTCCTTCACCCACTCTTGCCGCCTGATACAAACTCCTAATCAAGACAAGGAAAGTCTCCTGGTTCGGATAACACCCCCACTCTCCCATCCTATGAAACAACTTCACTGCATCCTCAGTCTTCCTAATCTTACACAAATTTCTAATCAACACGTTAAAAGTTTCCACATTCCTAGGAACCCCATAATAATCCATATCAACCAAAACCTTCTCTACTTCGGAATTCATCCGAAACGGATCTTTTTCCCTACATAGCTTACAAACGCAATCCAATATTGCATTGTATGCGACCGGACCAATCTCAAAACCACCTCTATACATCTCTCCCGCCAACCTCTTAGCCTCATCTAATTTACCATCAATACACCACCCTTTAACCAACATATCACAAATATGCACATCAGGGAAGAACTCATTAGCTGAATTCTTAACCATTTTCTCTGCATAATTAGCATGACCCTTCTCACATAACTTCTCAACAAGTAATTTCATTGATTCCTTATCTCTTTTAAGCCCATAATCTCGTTCCATTCTCCCAAAAAATCCAACAGCTTGCACTGGCCTATCAGCCCTAACAAACCTATCAATTACACATTCCAGGGTTCTAGCACCAAAAACCACTTTCTCCTTCTCACCACTCAAAAGCTCATGAATTGCCTTGAAATCCTTACGACGACCAAAGTAATCGACAAAGTACGAAATTGTCTCATCATTATGACTAAACTTAGGGTTTTGATCAAGCCAATTGTAAAATCCCAGAACTGTACGGCCTGCATCAGGAGAGATATTAAGAGTCGAAAGTACCAACTCCCTGGTTGGGTTGACGTGAGAGAAGTGGAGAGAAAGACGCTGAGCAGCTGAGTCAGTGACCGAGTTCGAGTCTGACTCAGTTTCTTCACTTAGCTCTTTGGAGATGGATTGAGCTATAAAGTCATGATCTTGCTGGTTACTTTGGTCCTGTTGTTCTTGGGCAGTGTGTTTTGTAGTTGAGATATGCCTATAGAGAGAGAAAATGGAGAGAGAATGGACCACTAGGGTTTGCTGATTAGAGGTGAAACGGGAGGAAAATGAAGGAGCGTGTAGAAGACGATGATGGGAGATTGTGAATGAAGAGAAAGACTGGGATGTAGAGATGTAGCGAAGGAGGAGGTTCCTTAGCTGCAGACATCGCAATGACGGCATTTTCACCGTGAGAGTGAACGGGAGAGCGGGGGAAGGAGACGGAGGAGATGGTAAGGAAAACCTAAATTGGGTCTGTAAACAGGTATTGGGCTTTTCAATGAGAAATGGACTTCTTTAGGCCAAAAATCGGAAGTGGGCTCTCTTAATAAAAAATAGAAGTGGGCTTTTTCGTTTCATTTTCTCGTCAATTGTTTAATCTAACATGTCATAACAACCCTAACAAGAACATAATGATGGCATTTATTTCTATTATGAAAATACTAGTTAATCCACATATAACTATAAGGCAGCGTTTGATTGCGTAATTTTTATGATATTAGACTAAACAAAAAATTTTATTTTATGTTTGATTTGTATATTTGTTTGGTAATTAAATAAAAAATCGAGCCGAATAATTAAACAAAAGCTTTAAATTTTATCATATTTACACCATAGTATAAAAATAAAATTTACTAAACGAAAGCCAAAATATTTTACATTCTCTAAAATACCTCTTAATCTTATAATATTGAATTAATTAATATTATTTTCATTAAATATTACAAAAAGTTATTTATTTTATAATATAAATAATTAATTTTTTAATATAAATTTCGTATCCAATACTATACAAACTAAATATAGTATAATAAACTTATATCGTTTAATCCTCCTTATATTTATCTTATTCAGTTCTTTTTGTTTAATCCAATCTTTATAACTAAACGTTACCTTAAGTATATTCAGATCCACTGAAGAGTAAAATGCAAGATGAACGAAGGCGTAAGTAGCTAAAAATAAGTTTATAATTATATATAAACTAGTTAAAACCTTACGCCATGCATGGATTTTGGTTTAAAGTATACTAAATGATAAAAACAATAAATTAATTTGAAAGCTACCACATTTAACATATTAGTAATATATATTTATGATATATTATGTCACTAATGGATATTTTTAATGAATTTATATATCTTTCGTAAAAAATTATCATCTTTTAAAATGTAGGAGTGAAGTATCATTTCATGTAAAGAGTTATATTGATTTATGTTAAATTTTGCAAAAGTTGCAACAATTCAAAGTATATCATTTCATGTAAAGAGATATATTGTTTTATATTGAATTATGTAAAAGTTGCAATCATTTGAAAAACCTAGAGAAGGACATGTCTCTTAAGTAAAAGCTTATAAAATTATATATTATAATAGAATAGGTAAATTGTAAATAATATCCTCTTATATTTACTTTTTATGCGCATGACCCTCTATCTTTAAATTCGTGTATTCAAATCTCTAATCTTTATAAGAAAAATGGATGCAAATTCCTATACAACCATTTTTCTCTTAATTTTTTTAGACATTCTTTTCAATTTTGATATTTTTTTTATGATTATATAAGAACAAAATACTAAGATATGGTTTAGATACACTTTTTCCTTTAAAAAAAATATATGAATCTAAACATAGAATATCAATAATAAAAGGATAAGTGCACATAAAACAAAACTGAAAGGTATAGTAACACATCACCTAATTTATTAGCCATATGCAAATCTTAACAAGCCAGATACTTGAAGTTAAAAGCTTATGTATGTAAAAGGATTATGTTAGAGTGATGTTAATTTTTTAGAATCAAGTATTGAATCCTATTTTAAGGAATAATAGTTAGTCTCAACCTTAAGATTGTCGAGATGTACTATTTTCACTACATTCTCCCACTTACAGCAGAAACATGCAAGGTTTAAAACGACAACTATATCTATATGTAATTTTTAGTAATCTCAAAAAACTCCAAATGTATAAGTTAGGGAATTCTCGTTCTTTTACCATCAACAATAATTCCTTCAACTATATTAAGTTGCTATTGTTCATAATGATCATAGGCATCATTATTTGTCTCACTCCTATAGTATAAATCATGATTGAGGAAGTCAAGTATAAAAATTTATGTTAAAATTTTTCAAATAAGGAAATAAAAGGAATACTTAAAGGCACATATAAAGCGCCATCCTAAAAGTTTTATACATACCATAACTAGTTTGTTAAGAATTGGCATAAAATCTATCAAGATACAAGTAACTACATCATCAAGAATAAAAGTAACAATCCTTTGTTTTTTACTACCATAAAGGATGTTGGTATTTGGTTTTTAATGTTATGTGTATGAGAGTTTCATAGAAAATAAATGCAGATGAATCGTGCAAAAATGTATGAAAATAACAATATATAATCAAACATTCATTCATTATGTTCCAAATGCCGTTACATTTCCTAAGGATGTGATCTTTGAAAACAATTAGTTATCTACAATTAGTGTGATTTTATAATAATTATAAACTCATCTTAACTATCTATAATGAAAGTACACAACTCTTAGACTTGAATCATTACATGTGTTTGCTCAAAATGTCAAAGAATACATGGTTCATAAAAAAGGAGCATGGTCATGTTGTCGACTATGTTCTTTGATCTATCACGATACTATGTTAAACAAGAGGAATATGAGCAAGATTATGGCTATATTTTTTATTGTGCTTCTCCTAACTATCATAATATATTGTTGCATGATAGGAACATTGGCATAATCACAACCATGTTCTTGGGCATGTTTCTCCTAATTCTCATGATATGTTGTTGCACTATAGAAACCTAGGCAAGATTGTGCTCATATTCCTGGCTATGCTTCTCCAGACACTCGTAACATTACTACATTAGTGAGATACATGAACATGGCCATATTCTCATACTTGTTTTTCATTATTTCTAAATCAAGTAATCCATCATTTTCCCATCATTAACTTATATAATTGGTAATTTATATTCAACTATTTGTACCATCATTAAAACTAGAAAATACAATCCCAAACTTAGGTGAACAATAATGTTTAGGGCATAAATAACTACATACAACATAGTTATTTGGCAGTTTACATACAAACATATAATATACTAAGTTCAATAGCCATAAGCAAGATTAAAATATTATTCAAGTGAAACAAGTAGCATAGTCTCAACACCCAAAAATCTAGTATACTTAGGTTTTGATAACATGCATATATATATATATACATAATACATTGCATAGGTTATATGATCCCAACACCAACTTCATATAAAAGTGTTAGGGTTATTCAATCTAATAATTAAATCTATACCTAGCCATCTTTTACTTATTTCATCACTAATATCAACCATTAAGTAACTAGTCTACTATAACAGTCTACAATAATATCTTATACCACTATAATTACTTATTTATAATTTCTCTCTAATATAACTGACTCGTATCATAGCAATAATCCATGTTGATAACCTACCCACTTGCTTGTAGCAA
This sequence comes from Lumnitzera littorea, assembly GCA_024138015.1. Taxonomy (NCBI): domain Eukaryota; kingdom Viridiplantae; phylum Streptophyta; class Magnoliopsida; order Myrtales; family Combretaceae; genus Lumnitzera; species Lumnitzera littorea. The sequence goes on from JAMXBB010000002.1 coordinate 117,596,636, forward strand.
TTATGCACCTAAACTACAAGGACATCATCTAGATGTCCATCCCATTATGAGTGCACAACACCTAGTTCATGAATGTTTATACGAAATTTGGCATCGGCTCAAGCACAAGTGGTAAGCATCAATTATTTATGGTTAGATAATTATTTGGTTCATTTTTTTCTCTATTTTTACACACACAAACGATAAGTAACAATAAGTCATGTTACCTAATTATAGCATACTAATTAGAAATAACTCTAAATATGGTTCAAGTTCTACGAGTATGCAATACATGATATCAATCACCATCTTGTTTATACTAAAAATTCACGTTATTCTAAAGTTTACCTTGTTAAATTGGTTTCAAAGTAGGTCCACTTAATGCTTTTTAAGGAAAATTCAAGCAACCTATTTCTTGAATCAAGGAATTGTTTTCTCATTGCATCACAACTTAGTCGACTCAATCTTAAATTTTGTCAACTAGGTTCTTATGTTATTTTGCTTGGTTAATCCAACTTCAATTCTAGTGAACTAGATTCCATACCAAGGTTAACCTAATTCCTATTAACCAAATTTATTATTTTTCCAACTTTTCCTTCCTTTTTACTTAAGAATTAATCTTAACTCATTCCAATTGAGTTTTACACTTAAAGTTCCTTTTCTAAATACTCTAAATTTAAAGTCCTAGCTTTTCTAGAAAAATTATAACTCCATAAAATTATTGTCTTTCAATTACTAATATTTTCTTATAACTAGACGGGAAATTTATAATTTTATGACAAGATCATAATTAAGTTCTTAGCATAAAATTATGTTTTTCCAATAATGTGATTAATTACTTAGAGAGTCTTTATCACCTTTCTTTTCTAGGATAACTTTAATCTAATGAGTTCAATAGCTTACCTAACAACAAAAATAACATAATTCTCATAATGGAAGGCAATGGCAACTATGATTCCTTATACCCACTCTAGTATTTTTTGTAAACTTTCCCCTTTGATAACGACAAAAACAAGGTAATGGTTCAATAATTCTTTTATGTAGAAAAGAAAAGATAGAACCTTAACTAATAATAGATAAATATTTTTTAAAAATGACCAAAGAACTTAATTAGCAATAAAAAGAAAATTAGTGATGCTAAACGAAACAAAACTTAAGAGATTGTGGTTAGTAATAGTAACTTTTGGAAGAAAATGAGAGGACACAAAGGAATGAAGGGTATTAATATACCTTGGGGTTTCCTTTACGCAATGGATTATTCTATAGTTGTGTTCTTATTTTCTATAGGACCCATCTAGCCTTTTATCTCATACTTAATTTGTAATCTTTTAAATCTAAATAATTGAGAAGACTATAAATTTAATGATTTAGATTTTAAAAGTATAAATGAATGATGGGATAAAGAGTATGACCGATCTCATCAAAATAAGGATTGAGATTATAGAATCTCCCTCATGCGATAGGCAAATTGGATTACATTTTATTTGTTATGTTCAATATCATTAATTAAGAATTTTTATAAGATAAGTATAGGTAACTTAGAAGTTGTATTTTATATATCTTACGGTACATGTGCTAAGATGAGTACATAATATGAAGATTTTATATTCAATACTTTACTCAATGGGAGCATGGGTTCTATGAATTGGAACCATAACCTATTTTATAACTTTTAAAACCTACCTAAAACCTACAAGACTACAGAGGGTAAAGAAGTTCTATTACCTACTCATCCATACATGGATTAATTGTTTAATTCTAATATCTAGTGCTTTCTTTGAAATTTAAGTGATTGAGTACCGTTGGCGCCTATAATTTCTTAAAATGGACATTTAGAACAAATGCTAATGGATTGAGTGAGTCATCCCATCCAAGCTTTAATAGGTAACTTATTGTACTTTTCTAGTTAGTGTCATTTACGTTGGTAATGGGTGAGTATCCTAGTGCTTGTTTTAAAGCGTTCCAAATGTGCTTTGCTTAGAAGAAGCAATCATAAAGTTAGGGGCAATTCATAATACTGGAAATTATTTGTTCTTATCACAACTTTATAATAATTTCGTGTGTGTATATTTTTTTTTTTAAACTTTTAATATGTGCAAGTTTACGCCAACAAAATATATCAAGTGCAAAAATATACGAGAGAAGAAAAAGGCCCGGATCACCATGCCGTATCTTTGAATTTGATGGGAAAGGAAGGAGGGGCCTTGTATTTGAAATTGAAGAGAGAAGGAATCTAGCCCACCCCGTTTCACACATACAGCTAGCCTATCTTTTTCATTCCAGGGCAATCTTATTAAAACCCTGTAAGAACAAAATAATATATATATATATATATATATATATATATATATATATGAGGCTTTTGGACGTACATTTCTCTTTAAAAAAAAAATAATGGCCCATAAAAAATCAAAAGAAAGCCCAAAGCCCAGAGGCAATTGGTCTCCGACGCCATAGCAAGTCCAGTTCCAAGTGAAGATACCACCGTTGACGGCAATCAATTTCAGATGGGGTCCGTGTGCTGAAAGATAGAGGATCATAGAAGCAAAAATTTCCAACCATAGTAGCAATAGAGGGAAAAGAATGAGTAAGTAATATACATTATGTGGTCATATATAAATATACATAATATGTAAGTATTAATTATATTTAGATATATAATAACATGAGTAGTAGGATGTTAGGTACCCACCTGCTATTAACTCACGTATTTGAATTCGATTGATAGTTATATATTACGTATATTTTTATGTGTATATGTTACCTATTGAATCCCTTCTCTTAATCAAGATATTATAAATAGAAACTAATAAAATCTTACAAGTATTGATTTCCTCCTAATTTGATTAGAAAATACTTCAATAGTATTAACATACCTTAAAAATATTGATTACCTTACAATTCAATAATACTAATACGTTATGTGAATTAATGAATATTTTATAAGTATCAATAAAATATTAACATGTGAAAATATTAATTGGTACCTTTTCAAAAAGTATATAGTTTTATTATCACATGTTAAAATTTTATTAGTACTTACACATTATTCATCGATTCATATGATATGTTTGTACGATTGAATTTTTTTTTTTTTTTAATTTGAGAGAGTAATTTTGTTTGCTCAAAATCCTAATGAAGATGGATGGTAATAACCGTTATAATTTAGTAGTATGAATATTGATTTTCTAATAAGATGGATAAGGTTCAAATTCTTTTTCTCTAAGTTGTAACGGTGTCGGCGGAAAAGAGGGAAAATATGATAATGATGATGGGCATTTAGACGAGTAAAAGCATACGTGAATATAGCTATTTTAGCATAATGATTAATGAAGCAATCCAATTAGATGTTTTATAATGTAATGGTATGATTATTGTGGTTTTGGAATGATTGAGCAGGACGAAATGCGGTCTAGTTCGAAGCCAAGCCAGTAAAGAAGTTGTTTTGATTCGATAGCCGCCAACCTTAGGAAAAGATCGCAAATGAGAAATGGATTATGCTTTTCATCTTTATTGCAGGATAGTAATCATATCATATGAGTCGAGTAGGAACTTGTTAATTATTAATCCAATAAATTTTAAGTGCTTACCACTTTCCATGGTTCTATATTCTCCTTTAGCCATGGTGGTCGTGGCGGCCTCCTCATCAAAAGATATATATAACTAGGTATTTCCATTTCTTGGCATCACAAAAGAGCAGCATTTTAGGGTTTCAAGGATTTGCAAATCATGAGCTTTTCATGAAAAAGCAACCCAGGGCAACCTATGGTGGGCATGGTGACAGTCTGGTGATGCCCAGTCTCAAATAATTTATTAACCAGTGCATATATTCTCTGTTGATGACGAGACATGCTTGCATTTCCTCATACATGAAACCTCCAAATAAAGGATGTCTATGTTAGAGGAGGCGAAGTTAATGCGCGAGTCCAAATATTTGTTTTAAATACAGCAGAACGGGAAAAATATTCAATGGTATCGATATATAATAGATAAATATTAATAAAATTTTAATATGTAATAATAAAAATTTATATATTTTAAAAAAATATTATTTTATTTTTATATATTAATATTTATATGATACTTATTGATTTTTATGGTAAGTTAATACAGTTAAATCTTCTCGGGGAAACAAACCTTATCTTCTGGGCAAAGATTTACATTAGATATGAGGCAAATACATTCCGATATATACATATATGCATATATAAATATATATGTTTCAAATCTATTTTCTAGAAATTATATATATAAACTGTTCAACAATTTGACGACTACGCAATCGACATTTCTGTACTGTTTTTATCCGTTGATGCAACTAGGAATGGTTGTCAGATAAGCAGAGTGGATGCACTGATTACCATCATTGCTTCACCGGAGAAATTGTCAATGCCATCATTGACCCACGAAACTCGCAAATTATGGATTTATTGCCATCGTTCCCTTGCTTTGGTTCTTTTTGTTAATTTTTTAATTTAAAATAAAATAAAAATAACTTTAAATTTTCCAGGCTTCATATCATTTACATCTACATATCCATTTTGGATTTTAAGGCAAGATAAATAATTGTCAACTTTAAAACTTATGAGAAAAATGATTCGATAGATATCATATGTTACGTGTTTTTTTTTTTTTTTACCAAACACATATATAATGTGTTATACACGTATGATATATAAATATTAATAAAACGTTATCATATATGATATGTACAAATTATAAATAAAAGTTAATTCGAAAATTACTATTTATATTATTATATATATCAATATATTATTGATATTTATATATCATGTATATATAACATATGGATGGAATACATAATGAATCTTTTTTTCATGAAGTATTGTAAAAGAACAGAGTTTAATGCAAACGCCTTCTACTATCCAACCATTTACATCGGGGTGTGAATAAACAAAGTGAGAAAAAGAAAAAAGGTATCAAGACTCTTATGATAATCTAGTGGTATGAATACTGATTTAATAGGATGAATCAAGTTCATAAGATCCTTATACAATTCTTTGAGCATGCAAAGAGATGTAAAGGAGGAGGAGCATTGGATTTAAATTTACTACAACTTTAAATAATTGCAGCATGGGATGTAGCGAAGTGAGAGTTTTTACAATCTCGTTCATTATCTCACTATTCATTTTTATGTTTTTAAATTTGAACAACTGAATTCACGGTTTATTCAATGGTTCAAATTTAAAGGCGATCAAATTAAGGATAAAACAGACTATGGTACTGATCCCCTAAGTAAAAAAAAAAAAGAAAAAAGAATGAGACTATAAGAAGATCCTAGTGAAGCAAGATGTGATTAGCATTATCTCTCCATAAGGACTTCATTGCTCCTTTATAATAAAACCATCCTTTGCTGGACATTATCTTTGTTACATGATCAACTCATAGCATCGTGACAATCGATCACGCGTATAACGTATGGTGTGGGATAAATAGGTAAAGAATGGATGGAATATGAAGCCTTGCTTGTATATTATCTTATAGGTACAGATTTCAAAGTTTTGGAATTAGCTTAGAGCATTCAAAACTTTCTTAAAAAACAATATCCCCTTGTGCAACTAGTAAAATTTTCTATTATGTTTTTATAATATTAATTTTTAAATTAAATTTCCCACTAGCCTATCATCTTATCAATGGTTTTGTAATTGGTATGATGCTATCATAGATTTACAATTGCTTAGAATAAATATCATCATATTCGTAATAGTAAGTCTACAAATATCATAAAATCTAGTATGAAAACATAAAAATAAAAAAGAGGAAAAAAACAACAAAACAAGATTTCAGACAATTTCAACTCGATCAACATCCATGACTTCACAATAAAACAATTTGTCTCTTCATTTTGATCAATATCCACAACAACTTCAACAATGGAATTTGTCCTTAGAAAATAAAATAAAATTATTGAAATATAAAGTTATTAAGTATAGAGATATTGTACTCACTCCACAACCTATGTACGTTCTGTAAAATTATATCTAGAATTTACCTCCTAAACTCTAACATTGATCTAAAACCTATTTGATCAAGTAAGTTAGAGTAAGGTATGTATTTTAATTGAGTTACTCACTCACTTCCACATGCAACCATCAAGTATTATATTGCAAGAGAAGTAGGTAGAAATTATCGAAAGATGTGCTAAAAAGGTCTGCTGCAACCTGTTGGCAGTATATACAGTATGCAATGTATGTGTATATGTATATATATTTTGCTGAAAAGGTACGGAACGCCAAAATGTTATTCATTTTTAATTGTAAGTTTCTTCTTTGATAGTGGACCGTGTGAAGTGAAATACTATTTGTGTTGCAGATCATGGATGGGACTGCTACATGTGTCGATTAGAAGAAAACAACATTTAATGATATTAATATATTATTAAAATATTATATATATTAATAAATAGTATATAAATAAAAATAAAATTTTAATATGTGATAATATAGTAATATATTTTTTAAAAAAATATCAATAATATTTTTATTTATTAAAATTTTATTATTATATATTTGCCTTTCATTGATCTAGTTAATGTATTGGCGTAATCGAAGAAAGCCACCTTGCAGATGCAGTTGTTGGACAGATTCTTAGGAGAAGTTTTCGGTTTTTGGTTCCACTTTCAACTGGGCATTTTCAGAGCTCAATGGCAGGAAGCCTGGAACATCATATCATAATTGACCACAATAATAACACTATTTATTATAAGAGAATTTTTTTAATTCATTGAGCTCCATGTAATCCAAAAATTAGATATTATCTAACCCATTTTACCACAAAATAAACATTTTTATTTTCTTTTTTTTTTTTATCTTTTGATTATTTCTTCTTTTGGCTTTAGACTTACTGGATTTGGTTTATTTTCACTTTTCTATCTGTTGGGCAACTTTTCGAAGGTGGTTTTGATCGATTCACCTGCAATGCTTATTATTTCCTTGGCCTCTCCTCAATCTCTTTATACTTTATAAGTTGGGTCGCAACTCGAATAACTAATAGGGACCGTCCCAAGCATCCCAAGAATAGGGGTGATCAAAGTGTCCTTTTTTAATTTGTACAAATTTTTTTTTCTTTTAAAAATTTTTTTAATTTTTAATTTACTTTAATTTATGTATTTAATTTATATTTATTTTATTATATTACTTATTTTATTTAATAACCTGGGAAAATTAGATTACGCTACGTATCTTTTCTTTAACAAACAAGTAATGGTGTTAAAAAAAACGACTTATTTATATTTATTTTTCTATTTTTAATTAATTAATTTAGTTTAGATTTATTTTATTTAGTAATATAAACAAATTAGATTCCACCACATGTCTTTCTTAATGAAAAAAGTACAATGCAAAAAAAGTGATTTGTTTGCAAACTTTTGTAATTAATGACTCAAATAGAAACCAAATAAATTAAGAATTAAAATTTAAAAAAAAAAAGTGAAACATTAACAACTAAATCTATATTTTCTCCTTTTTTTTTTTCAATTACTTGTCTTGGGCCTAGTCGAACAATCAAGAAGGCCGAGAGGGGGAGGAGTTTGAATTGATTGTTGTGAAAAATTTCAGAACTTAAAAACTTTCAACAATGCTTAAACTCTTTTTACAAAATCAGATTTACAAACGCTTCTTAATGTTCCAGAGAAGGAAAGAAGTAAGTTAGAATTTGTTATCAGTTGCTGAATTTTTCTTTCTTTTTTTTCCTTTAAATCTTTTTTTAATTAAAAATAACAAGTTTGGTGAGCTGCAAGAGGAAGCAAACGCAATTCACAATATAAACAGATGTATAAGCAATTGTAGATAGATAAAATATGAAAATAGCTAAGCTTAAAGACATATAACAGGATGTAAATTATGCAATAAAGTGAAAGTGTAGGGATAGAGGGAATCAAGTAGTTATATATATAGAGAGAGAGAGAGATCTTTATAAATCTAGAGAGGGAATCAATTGCTCAAATTTCTTAATATAATAATAATAATGAAAATTTTAGCTCTCAAATGCTCTAATAATATATGTTGCTCTATCTTAATATGTTCTCTATAGATCTTTGTATTCAATCCTTTATATGATCTTGTCTTCAACATTCAAATAGGTCTTTTAATGGAAATAGCCACTTGTAAAAATATTGTCGGTTAGTCTTGAACTTCAATTCCTCGACCATTTATTGACAACAGGCTTTGGCTTGGCCTATAATATAATTCAGACGATGTCACGATCGGCTTCGGCTCGAGCATATAATGAGATATAGACAACGGGCAATAGCTTGGTCGTGTATCGTAATGTGGGCGATGAGTATTGGCTTGATTTTATAGTGTGATACAGTTGATGGGTACTACGGGCCCCATTGTGTTATGCAATGGAAGTGATGGATTGTGGTTCCATTACATCCGAGTTATTCCAAATCTTGGTTGGTAAAACTGTGTTATCGTGGATCTTTTGAATACAAAATTTAAACGAATCAGTATGTCGCTTTGGTAATTTATAGTCCTATGTGTAATGTAGCATATGGTTGTATTTGTACATTAGTTATGTGCTAGTTTTTACGATTCACCCATTTGGGATTTCTACATCAGGTGAGTGATGTATATGGTGAGTTGAAATACGAATTTTTACTAAAGTGAAGAGACAAATGCTATGGTCCAATCCACTTGATATGTAAACTGATCCTTGGGAAGATTGATAATAGATGTAGATTAGATCTATGAGAGACATCAGTGTTAGACTCTTAGATGAAATGTTTTACAGACAAATATTAGATGTTGGACCATTGAGAGATGTTGGATATTCTATGGAAAAAGTTTGTTTCATGGTTTTTAACGTTTTGAGCCTTAGGGAATTTCTACATTTAGTAAGAATTCACGGCGGAACAGTTATATCCTTAATTTCGAGATGTGATCAATTTAGTTGGAGTAACACGCCATTTTGTATAATTGGTAATGCATAAGAATTAATAAAAATACTACTCATAACCGTTTTTATTCCTCACTTATAATTTTAATATAATATACACATGCTATATTGTTTATTCTTATTCATCACTGACCACTTCAAGAGACAAGTTGAATCTTTCTTCATTGTAAATAGTCGATTTTTTGAATTAATTTTGGAAGCTATAATTAACAATAAATTTTTTATATAGTTATTTGGATAGGCTTTATTCATAGATTTAAAAAGGAAATAGAAGATGATCAGGGTATATAGCTATCAATTGGATTTGGGTACTTAGATTAGTAGTGGGTAGATAATGAATAATTTTTTAAAATCTTACTATCTATGTTATCAAATGTTTAAATACAATTAATAATTATATATTATATATACATACACGTGACGTATGATACTTATTAGGTTTTTTTTTTTTTTTCTGTCATTGGAGAACAAAATATTACTCTTAAAACCTGTTGATGTGGTCAAAAAGATATTAAGGGTTTTCTCCCTAAAGACTTCGTCTTACCGTGAAGACATGCATTCTATTTGCTATCCACATTGTGGTACAAGGACACGCCACACGTCTTATCTGTTCTTTATATCGCCAAATAGGTTTTTTTTTTTTTTTTTGGTTTCTAATTTACTCTTTTACTTTTCTTGTGTTCTTTGAACAAATTCATGATTCCATTTTTATATATCAGCTTACCAAGAAAATATAATTCATGGAGATGAGAATGAGATGCGGAACCATATACAAAGCGAAATCTATATCAATGTAACATCAAGGGTGTTGTCTTTATTTCGAATAAATATAAGATATAAAGATGTACATATGCAATTTCCAAAAACGACTTCGTATGGAAATGTCCAAGATATGCATCCCTTTACACATTTGGGTATCATGGCTGTATGTTTACCCAGGTTAAAGATTATTTATTAATGTTTCAATTTTTTTTTTCTTTATAATGACACAATATTTACACTCAGCTCGATTTTGATCATTGTTTGGGTAGTTGTTTGTGTAACTGGTATTACAAGTATCACGTCTATTGCTTATGGTAATTTTGGCCATAAATGGTGGCAATCAAATGCAGTCAGAACATCTCTTGAGCGAAGAATTTGAAAATAAAAATAAAAAAGTTAAGTGGTGTCGGAGTTGCCTCTAGCATGGGGTCTCTTAAGTCAGTAAAGAGTATAAGATGATAGCAACAATATCGAAGAGAGGGCCACCATTTCAGATGTTTACCTTAGAGGCTCAATGGTATTTTATAGGAGAAAGAGGGTGTCCGGATCATGACACGTGGAGCTAAATCTAGGGATACAATTAGGCTGATTGATACACGGCACTCGACCAATCTAAACCGGAGGCATTAGGACATTATTAAAAATTCTACAGTTTTGGGATCATAAAAAAACATAACGAGAAACTCGACTTAATAAGAAATAATTAATTATTTTATTGATGTTGTCTTATATATATGTGTATATATATATATTTTATCAAAAAGATTAATAAGTATATTAAGTATTTATTTATAAAAATCCTTTAAAAATATAATGACAATAACTTAAAAATAAAAATAAAATAAAATATTTTACTCAATCAAGGTATGATGGTTTAGGTATTAGATTCATAATAACTTTAGGGGTGAATTGTACTAAAAGCAAAAAATATCCTATAAGATTATGGGAAACCAGAAACCTTATAAAGGCAAGTTTTTAGTAAAATAAGTAAAAATTTTATAGAGATTTGATTTTAAGAAACACTAAGCCTTATAGTAGCGAATTCGAGTTTTATAAAACTCATTTGAAACTCAATCTTGGTTGCATCTTTAGCCAAATCCCTTACCCTTCATACATTTAAGAATATTTGCATAGAATAAAAAAATCACCATATGATCAAGAAAGTTGCCCTAGGGATGTGAGGCCTCATTTGTAGGTGGAGCTCATACTTGAGTCCAAGGCAAGAATGTATTACTAATAGTATGATTTGTGGTGAGGTGAATAAGAATCAATAAAAGCACACATATAACAATGTTATCCATCACTTATCAATGTCATTCAATACAATATATACATATTATATTGATAGTTTTTATTCATTACTCACCACTTCAAGAGAGAAGTTGCATCTTTCACCATTGCAAATAGTCAATTTATTGAATTAATTGTAAAAGCTATAATTAATTAGAGTCTTAACAATAAATTATTTACATAGATATTATGATAGATATTTTTTAGAGATATAAAAAGAAAATAGAAGACAGTAGTGGGACAAAGAAATATTAATCTTAAAGCCTGGTAGTGCGGTCAAAAAGAGAAGGAGGGTTTTCTTTGTGTCACCATGAAAACATGCATTCTCTTTGCTATACCCACATTGAGGTACAAGAATACGCCACATGTCTCTACATATGGCTAAATAGGTATTTTTTGTTTCTATTTTACTCTTTCAACTTTTCTTGTGTTCTTTGAATAAATTCATGGTTCCATTTTTATTTATCAGTTACCAAGAGAATATAATTCATAGAGATGAGAGATACGGAACTATATATAAAGTGAAATCTATGCCAATCTAACATCAAGTGTGTTGTCTTTATTTCGAATAAATATAAGATATAAAGTTGTGCATATGCAATTTCCAAAAACAATTTTGTTCGGATTTGTCCAAGATTGTGTAACCCTTACACATTTGGGTATATCCTTATGCTGTCATGCTTACCAGTTACCCCAATAAAAGATTTCTCTCTCCCTCTCCTTTTGATATCTTAATACCTTTTAGCAATGACACACCATTTACCGTCCAAATGAATTCCATGCTTTCGATCGATGAGATACTATATATCCTCGAAATGGATTCGATAGTTTGTACTTGCCTCAATTAATAGGACTATATAGACAAATAGTAAAAAAAAAAAAAAAAAGGTGTTACATATATTGTACAATTTATTGAAATTTGGTATTGGAGCATCTGACGACACATTTGTTGTTATTCTTCCATTAATATTTACAAATTGGACCAAATTTAGGTACAATCAAGATTTAATCTAATGTCACATACGGGAAATTATGTAAACATGTACAACTAATGATGGCCAAGTGATCAATATGGAACCTTATTTAGGTTTTTATTTTAGTTGTTGAACTTTGTGTGTTTTGTAATTCCTTTTATGTTGAAAATTATATAAGATTTTAAATTTTTTAAATGGGTTTTCTTAGTAGATCATCGGGTGTCCGAATTTGCATGCTTTTATACTATGGTATTATAACTCTACATTTTTTACGTCTTAGGTCTTGATATTTTTGAATCCCTCTTTTACTGCCTTCGTTATACAAGATGCTAAAAACTTGTTATTATGGAGAGTTCGCACATTAGTTTATTCCATGTTTGCAAAGGAGGGTTGATAGTTTGGAATCTAAACACAATCTGATAAGATACGATTTAAATAGATTAATATAAAAAAAAAATTGATACGAAACATAAACGAGTCAGACCAGTTTAAGTTACCATATCTAGACATGAGATACACTTTTTTTTTTCTTTTTAATTTTTTCAAGTTAAGATCTTAATTAGAGGTATGAAATTTATTACTTTTAGTTATATATGTTTCTTACTATATTGCAATTTAATTAAGGAAAAAATTATAAATTTATATATAGATTCTTTGACTATTTCCGTTGAAAATCCGAAAAGATAATATGATAAATTTAGAAATTAACATTGGTAATAATATTAATATTCATTTAATTGATAATTCTACTTATTGATATTATGTAAGTTAAATTTAGTGATGTTATATATTCTTCTTACTGTACCATAATTTAAATAAGTAAAAAGTTACGAAGTTATATATATATATTTTTAAACTGTCTCACTTAAAAATATGACAAATAAAATGAGAAGAATATTTGGTAAGATTTTGTACATTGGTGGTAATGCTAATGCATATTTTATCCAAAGTTCCACTTAATTTACTGATATTATATAACTTAAATTATCGGATTTTCTATATTTGGTAAGATTTTATTTTACCAAAATATTTGTTTGTGTTGTATTTTTATATTAATTATGAAGATATTATATTATTTCTCTTTGTCAATTTTAAATATTATTATCACTTTTTTTTTGTCTTATAGATTTAATTATAATATTTTAATTGATAAACGGGTCTAGTCCGAGTATAAGATATGTTGAGTTATGGGATTAGATTTTTATATGTGATTAATAAATGGATCATGTCACGAGTTGAGATTTTCTAGATACAAACCTATCTAAATACAAAAACAAGACACAATACAATAAGACGAATTATTAACCTTATTTTACAAGTGTTAACTTTTTGCTCATAAGGTGACCATGAACTTTATTGATTTCAAATATGTAGAAACTAAAACAGAAAAGAAAAAGAGCAAGAATAGATTTTAAAGTGCATAAACGACCAATAATCAATTTATTTGTTCCATATTAAATTACGGGTGCATGATATTGGTTGGGATAATTACAATAGAAAAAATGTACATTTAATTTTAAATATAAATAGAGGATATTCTTGCTAGGCTACTATATTATAATGAGATCAATACTAATTTTTCAATAGGATCGATAATGTTCCACTCTCCCTTGAAAAAAAAAGAAAAGGATACTTATTAAGTATCATAAGCTAAAAGTAAATGTTATCATATAATAGTAAATGTATATACATATGTATTAGTGGACATGCATTTGTGATGAGCATAAGGAAATTAAATATATCAAGGAAATAAAATATAAAACAACTACTGAACTAAACTATATAAATAAAAAATGATTTTATCTATAAATGACTTTGAAAATATATAAAAATAAAGGAAAACATAATTATTTGAATAAATTATAAATATGTGACAATGTGATTTATACATATAATACTGTGTTGATGGGAGAGAAAGAGGGAGAGAAAGCAAGCAAGATAGAGAGAGACCAACTTAGGGTGGGGGTGTTTGGTGGGTAAGGCGATTTGACATAGAGAGAGAAAATAAGATAAGAAAAGAAATTCATAGATTTTGATAAATTTACTCATATAAAATAGGATAAATTACGTAGACATTCCTTGAAAGCTTTTAATTTTATACTGACTCCCTATTTTTTCAAAACTCAACACTTATACCCAATGAAATAATTATATAGCTCACTTTTTATATATGTTGGTAGTATATATGTTTATCTTTGTTGACATACACAAAGAAAGTGGAAAAATAGGTACCATATCAAATTCATACACTAACATGGCAAGCTTAACCTATTTTATTTATTGGATCTAATTTGTAAAGTTGACCTAATGCCTAAAATTATATGAAAAAAAGGACTTGGAGAGATTATAACAAACTAGATGAGAACAAAGAATTAATATAACATTAATATGTGAAATTGAACCTGAAGTTAATGATAAAAAAACCTACACCTAATCTCTATAAAATCATTCAAAAAACCTTAACCAAGCCTTAGCGCACCAAAACTTTAACCTTAGTTCCATTTGGAAGAAAAACGATTTTCTTGAATTAATATCTTATACACATAATATGACAGTTCTCTCCATATTGCATTTATTTTTAGTAAAGATTCATTTTTTTTCCTATTCTGTTTTGGTGAAACACATATTGGGTATTTGTTTGAGGTCCAAAGTTTGTACCTTTTTGAAGTTATTTAGCAAAAATTCAGGAAATTTGGAGTTGTAGAGGTGAAAATAAAGATAGCTTTTTCTTGATAAAGAAATTGAATAGGTTATATCTTTATAATAATAACATTTACATTATATATGAAATTATAACAATCATGACATAATATTTGTTAATCCTTCCTTTTTTTTTGGGCACATGTCAGCAATGATAAACACATAGGTTGTCAAGTGGGCACCATAATTATTTCAAGAGTGTAAGTGCAAACTTTTCAAAAATTAGGGGTTCTATACAATATCAAAAGTTTTTAGGGGACGTCCATATAATTTATCCTATAAAATATTGATAGCCGATATTAAAAATAGGAGCTTTCAAGTTAATTTAGTAAAATAAAAAAAAATAGATGGTTACTTAAGATCTATCTAATTTAAGTAATATAGATATATATATTTTATATCAATAATGTATAGTGGTCTCTAAGTTCAAATAATAGAACATAAGCATAAATATTACAGCATGTGTTATATTTGGATTTTTCTACTATCTTATTCATGTTTTTCACAACATCGTTGCTGCGTTTTGTCTAATCTTTGATTTCATATTTATTAGATCTCAATTATTGAATTGATTGTATTTTTAATGACTCAGATTTAATTAGTAATAAATTAAAAATTAAATGGATAGGAAGATTGATCTAGTAAAACATATGGATGGAACCATTATATTTATCCTTATATAAATTCAAATTCGGATGATTTGCTTGTGACTGAGGGTAAACACAATTGTAATAGAAAGTTAAGCATATCTTTATATGTTGTATCACATAAAAAATATACATTCTCTATTTATAAATAAAAAAGAAAAAAGAAAAAAGAAAAAAGAAGAACATCTATAGTGACATTTCCCGAGGAGAGAATACCATAAAGGATGTATGGATATGGCAGCCGATGGGAATCAGTGAAAGGAAAACTTTTGAAACCAACTTGCATTGATAAAGAAATATGAATATGAATATAATATTAATATAGTGATTGTTTGGATATTCAAATCCTATATGCATCTTTTTTCCTTTATGGTAGATCAAAAAGTATATAAGCTTTTTCAAATGCATAGCTAATACACTGATGTATATATTCTTGCAAGGATTTGCATCCTATCAAAAAAGGTGGTAAGATATCACTGTTTTTTCCTAGGTTCTTATTCTGATCCTCAATCATTAAAAGTTTTACGCACTTAGCATGGTGATTTCACTGGAACACACAGACACACTATCCGACAATGTTATATATAAAGAATTTTTTTTTTTAAATTAGTACGATGAATACTAGCTTTTTCTTTATAACAAGTTAACAACACATAATTGACAAAATATAGGTGAAAATACCGAATATATAAGTTACAAAAAAGTTATGGATATTAATTTTTTTTTTTTTTATGTTAACGCCTTTGGTTAAGGAATCATCTTAATTAATCAATTCGGGATAACAATTTGCTTTATGTTATATAGAATTAAAATTTAAAATTATAAGGTACAAGGTACATTTGATATTGAATTTTTATTTATAACAATATGTAATTAATGGAACATAGGTGAGAAAATCGAAGAGGGTTAAGAAAAAAACTAAAGAGAATTAAAACAGAGATGGCCAATATTTAGAGATAAATTCAAATAAGGGATCAACATTTCAAAAAATTTAAAAAATGATTAGCATTTTAAAAAATTTATATAAGTGATAAAGGTTTCATAAAATTGTTCAAATATTTTTATGAAACGACTATTAAATTATAGTTTTATAATAATTAGACTCCTTTTTTGAACCATTTTGTGTAATATTGATATTTTGTATAAACTTTTCGAAACGTTAATTTCTTATTTGAATTTATCCAAAAACATAAATCCCATTTGTTGCAATTCTTTCGAAAATCTCATGAATATGACTTTTCATTTCTTTTTTTTAATGTTGCAACCTTTGATTAGGGAATAATCTTAATTAATCGATTATTAATAACACTATGCTTTGTGTTGTTTAGAATCAAAATTCAGTAATAATCTACGTGCATTGGGGATAAAGATGAAGAAAAGTTAGTCAGAATAAAGAGGGAAACGAAAGAGAAACAACGCTGGGATTAATAAATAAAGTTTTTGTAGCTAATGGATGACACTGTGGCTTAATTGAACTTTAAGGACAAGGACAAAGGAATCTTATTTATTCATTTATTTATATTTTAACTGATTCTATTGTGAATGTGAGATACCATTTGCAGATATGCTTCTCCAATACAGTAAGGACCACCACGAATTGAAGTGGCCTTCAGTAGAACGACTCAATATACCAAATAGATCTTTTGTCTTTGTCCTCGTGCAATTGGAAAGAATAAATATAAATATATAGGATTTTGGATATTTGATAAAAAGACTATAGCTTATACTTATGGTGCTTCAAAACCGTATAGTTGTTGGTTAGAAAACCAAATGTACGATGTATATGAAAAAAAAGATTCATTAGTATTGATATGTTACGTATTTTAATAAGTAGTAAACCAATAAAAATGAATTATTTGTAAAAAGTTTCTCCATTGTTATTTGTTATTTTTATCAATACTCTATCTTCATCTGTTATCATAAAATAGGGAATTTTTACTCATTTTATTCATATATTACAGTATATAGCCAAAGAATATAACAAAGAGGGAAAAAAGTTTCCCTAATTCGAATAATGTCACGACTGCCTTGCCCATGAGAAGTGTTTTATCTATAATCTCAAACTAGCAATGGTGTTGGATTCGGTTGGAGTATTTGACTCAAACATATTAGGTGGTCAAAAATTAAAAAAAGGGTTAGATTGGATTTAATTGCGATTCAATCAGGATTAGATTAGACCGATTTTATGATTGGGTCAGGTAGAATCAATTTAAGTCATATAGGACCAATTCAAGTTTGACAACATTACAAATTAGGAATAGATAATTTTAATTTCCATTATTTTAATTTCCCTTAATTTAGAAGTCAATTGTTAAGATCGTTTAGAAATCTGAACAACTTTATATAAATCATTATGATATTATATATTTTCTTATAATCTAAAATAATAATTACATATAATAACGTATCTTAACAAATATCGAGGTCAAATTTAGTGGAGACAAATCTCTCAAATTAGATTTGCTTTTGGCAGCATCCAGCTTTAGCTAGGCCAGTAACATCAATTAATTAGGTTTGTTGATTGAATTTGACACCTTAACTAATGCCTGTTGCTTCTCCATAACTTTAACGAAACTACACTTTTTATCGTTTCCTGATATAAACTGGTAATAGATGGCACAGCTAATTTTCGATTCGGCGGACACTCGTTGTTTGATGCACTTTGGGAAATTCTACTTTCATTCCCTTTTTGCAACTCTATTGGACCATGTGAGCCTTCACTGCTGAAGGCAAATTGCCTTCCCCAAATTTGCTACTACAACTCGGGATAAATCCTTATCATAAAACTAGGAACATTTGTTGCAGGAAATCAATGTCTGCTTAATAGGTGCTTTGCATGTGGAAATTACATTTCATAGCAATGATGCACTCACTTTTCTTTGGATCCAATGACTGAAGTTTAGTCATTATTAATTAATACTAAACGGGTTTCTATTTCGTTTTAGATTTTATTATTCGATGAAGAATGGACATTTTTGAGGCACTACTATCGGATGACACTAGTCATATGACATATGCCGAGTTCCATTTTGCCACCTTACAAACTACCCACGATGCTTATATGCCTGTTTTTATCCCGTGTCTGGATTGAATGAAGGGAAAGAATTGGAAAGGAAAAAATGTACATTTTTCTTGTTTAGGAGGAAGGAAGGATTGGGAGGGGATGAATTTGCAAGGAAACTAATTTTGCTGGGTCCACCAAAAATTTTCCTTTCCAAATTGGAGATCACGGGAAGGAAATATTTTGAAACCACTTTATTGTTCTTGCAATTAAAGTATAATTCAAAGTTAAAGGGGCTTTTTTTTTTATATTTTAATAAAATAAACGATTTTATTACTAACTTTTCCTTCGCTTTCATTCCTTCCTTAACCAAATAAGGAAATTTATATTTTTTTATCTCAATTTTTATCCTCTCTAATTCTTTTCTCCTAATTTCATTCCTTTCTAATTCTTTCCCTCTTCTCAAACGTAGTGTTAATCATTCATCTTACAAGTTAGCTTTTAAGATTGTATGATATCAAAGCTAATTTTCACTAAAAACTGCTGGTCTTGCTGCACCTATTCACCAAATGTGTGTTTACTTTGGGAAATGGCAATTTCATTTTCCCCTCATTCCTTATGTAGTCATTATTGTAGTATTTAGTTGGTTTTTCATCCCCATAGTACCTATCTCATAAGAATTTCAATTCCTAAAAATTAAGAATACCAATTTCTTACACACAAACTCATGATTTACAATTCTTAGCCATATGTTTATGTTATTCCCCAAAATATCCTCATGAACAACAAAATCAAAGTTATCTCTCTATCATTTCTTTGAATCTCTTCTTTCGATCTCCTTCTTCTACATATCTCTTTTGTTTGGCTATTGCTCTAATTAGATTTCCTCTGTTATCATCTCTAATCTCTCCTCTTTGCCTTTAGATCTCCTCTATCTTCTCTCTTAAATTTTTGCTCTCTTTTCACTCTCAATCTCTCCTCCCTCTTCCCTCTTAAAACTCTCAATGTCTCTATGACACCAAGTTAAAGTTAGAATTGAAGGAAAGTTAGAGATTAGGTTAGGGTTAAGTTTTTGAATTGAAGGGAAAATTAAGATTTTAGATTGGGGTTTAGGATTAAGGTTTCTTATCTATGGATGTAAGATTAAGGATTGGGTTTAATCAATGTGTGCTTACTCTGTTTTTTTTTTTCTTTTCCTTTTATAAATTAGTAACTTTGTTCTTGATTAGGGTATTTTATCTTCTATTTATTACTTACTCTTACGTGCAATAAACAATGTATTGGCAATTCTTTACACTTAACTAATCACCACAACATTAATATCCTCTTTATCACACCCCTATTTCATTCTTTAGTAACTGTAATTCTATTTTCCCTTGTTCTATTCAGTGAAGTTAACCCATCGTACATCTAGTTCACTCTATTACTTTTGCAATAAGGATATAATAAGAAGGGATGTTAAAATCTTATATTGCCTATTTGAAAATTTATCATTATGTGAATATATATGCTCTAACCTTCCATTTCATAAGCTAGTTTTTCATATGAGTTTTGTGTTTTTAACATTTTAATTATAAAGTTATATAGTTTTACCTTCAGGTTTCTACATAAGAAAGTAGTGCGTATTCAAACATATGCTAAGTAATTGTTTAACAACATTTATTAGCCACCCGATGTAATAAATTGTGAACCATAAATGGCTATGAATCAATTGCTATATAATTAAATTTCTTCATGAAAAATATCTTGATTAAGAAATTGTACATAATGTCATCAATATTCAATTATTTACTTGGTTTCTAAGACAAACTAAACTTTGTGGCCATAGACTTATGGATCTTTCTTACCTCAATTGGGTGACATTGGATATTGACTTTTTAATCCATAAGAATAATGAATTCTTTCTTGATTAATCATTGCCCTCTCTATATTATATATTGTATCCAATAATTATATTTTTTACAATCTAAACTAAAATTTAGTTTGATAAGATCAAAGTGTGATATTTCATATATAAGATATATGAAGGTATCAAATCTAGAGATTATATAGACTTCTTTATATAGAGGAGAAATCAATAATAATAAACATATGGTATTTTGTATAATAGACTGTGTTAAGTGTACCCACTTAATTTTGCACTCACTAGTATAACTTGAGTGTCTTTCCTTTTGTTTAGTGAGAATAACCACAATTATACAATGTGTTGTTCTAAATGTTTATATTCTCTTAAGATACTGAGCTAACTAAGGGCAATTTTAGATAATAAGATGTTATATAATTCTACTAACAATATACTTTTATTGTTATTCTATACATACTCTAATTATCTATATGATTTTGTTGTAAAATATATACAATATATAATAAATACTTATTTTTTATTAATAATATTTATAAATATATTAAAAGTGTGTTAGTGAATAATAAGCAAGACCTTAAGGCTTGGATATAAAGTTTTTTTTAGGTTCATGAAGAAATAAATTATAAAATGAAATGGACAATCGAAAGTAGATTTTCATAAATGCTTCATTGCCTTGAGATGGTTTATTGGGAACAGTCAAATTTCTGGAATTAATTGTATAGGGTTCTATGGACAATAGTTAATTAGAGTCCTAGCTAAGTTAATTATTTATACAGCTATATTCATATATTGATCTACAAATTTATTTTTAAGAAATGGAAAAGAAAAAGGAAGACAGTGCTAGGGAAAACGAATTCCATTCTTTAAACCTGTTGTCGTGGTCAAAAAGAGAATAATCGCTTATTGAGACATGCATTCACTTTGCAATCATATTGAGGTACAAGAATATGCCACATTTTTTTTTTTTTGCCTTTTCTTTTAATTTTCATAATACGGCCAAACAGGTTTTTTTGTTTTTTGTTTTTTGTTTTCCTATTCGTATACCAAGTTTCTACATTATGTCTTTTAAACTAAATCGTAAAGCATTAGTTTTTACATAGCATTCTTAAGGTTTAATTGGTTAAATTCTCCTACATTTGTAATGTAAAAATTTTTAATATTGAAAAGTGGTCATGAATTGAAATAAGCTTTTCAAAGTTTAGAGCATATTTGAATAACGTGATCTTTTGTCATGTTTGGTATATAGGAATAGGTCGTACTAAAATTACAATTTCGTTCTTCATTTATTTTCTTTATATTTGAAAGCACACTTAAAAGTCAGAATTGTAATTCCATAGAATAAACAATTTTAACTTTAAAATGGAATTCAATTTATATAATATAAGTTCCATTTCATTCCATTTTTCTTTCTCACTATACTTAAATATATATATCATTTATATATCTATATTATTGAAGCTCCATTGATCTTATGGTGTATTTTTCCTTGTTCCCTTAAATATCCCTAAAGAATGTTTGAAAAAACTATTAGAACATATGTTGTTATAACCCATATTAATAATTTTTAGGATAAAGTGGCAACTTCCTATTCTCTTCTTTCCCTCTCTACCATATTAATTGCATTATATCTTTTCCTCTCTACTACATTTATTGAATGCAAAATCATTATATTATTATGAATCATCATAGATCATATTAGATGCAAACTCTATTGTTTACTAATTAAACTCAACTCAAGCCTAAAGCAAGCCAAACGAGCCTAAATCAAGCTGAGTTAGAGCTTGCTTGCAAGCTTAAGTGAAAATGAAAAAAAATATATAATTATTTAAATTAATAAGATCTATGATGATTCATAATAATATAATGATTTTGCATTCAATAAATGTAGTAGAGAGGAAAAGATATAATGCAATNTCCTATTCTCTTCTTTCCCTCTCTACCATATTAATTGCATTATATCTTTTCCTCTCTACTACATTTATTGAATGCAAAATCATTATATTATTATGAATCATCATAGATCATATTAGATGCAAACTCTATTGTTTACTAATTAAACTCAACTCAAGCCTAAAGCAAGCCAAACGAGCCTAAATCAAGCTGAGTTAGAGCTTGCTTGCAAGCTTAAGTGAAAATGAAAAAAAATATATAATTAAATAGATTAAGAATATTGAATAAGATTATATTATATATAATATATTATCCTATCATATTATATGTTTGTATATATAATATAAATAATAGTATTTAAATTTTAATAATATATAATATTTATAATATATATATTAAACTGGTGAGCATAAGTAAGCTTGTGAGCCTAATCTATAGTTGGAGCTTAAGTTCAAACTTGGTTCTTTTAGATAAATGGACTTTATTTTGAGCTTAAGCTCGAAGTCAGTTCGTTTACTAATCAAGCTCAAATGGAACTGAACTTAAAGTAAGCTAAGTTTGAGTAGCTTGACTTATTTGCAACTATAATAATTTGAAAGTTATGACAAAATGGTCAAGTTGGAACGTTTTTTTTTATTTCTTTTCCTAATTTAGATTCTTTAACTTTACATTTTCTCAAATACCCTCAATTCATCCCTATATGTTACCTTAGGTAATTAATAGTTAATATCACAAGGAATATATGATGTCAATGTTATAAGTTGTTGAAATTTCTAAACAATTTCAACCATTCATTCATAAATTAATGGAAATTGAGAAAATGAAAGTTAAAAGGATTCGGTTTTTTTTTTTTCTATTGTAGTTGTTGAACTTTACATCTTTTGTAATTCTTTATATATTGAAAATCATAGAAAAATGTTGTCTTTGTTAAAGAGATTTTTTTTCTTTTTCAAACTAGGTATCTATTGATAATAGATTTTGGACTTAAAGGCCCAAGCCCAACATGGTTAAGAGGCCTACCCTAGATGAGGTGATCGATGCAATCTCTTACTATTGCTGACCTCCCTAATGCTAAGTGGAGCAACCAAGCACCAAGATAGAAAATGAATCACAATCTAAGGCACACACACTTGCTAGTGAAGCATTAAATGCAAAGTGATATGTGCAAAGCCGAAGGTAGCCACCATACCTTGCTATAAGGTCATATCCACACCTAGCCCTAAAAATCTAAGATAACATATCCAAACTTCTCGGCTACCTTCTCATCTATCAGATATTGTTTCTTATAAATAGTTTAAATTTTCCCTTTTATATGATAAACTCATATAATCTAACATTCATAATTACTATCCATTTAGCTTGGGATTGACTTAAACACTAAAATGGTTATATGTGATACTTGCTTTAGTCATATATTGTTTGTGTAGGTCTCCCTAGAAATTGTTAAAGCCCATATCTCTACCTTGTAAGGCTTTCAAACACTTGAAACCTCTGTCGGTGAGAGATCTAGGATCAATAATATCTAAACTCTATATTTTTACGTTTGAAATCCTCAGATAATTTTGAAACCATTAGATTTTGTGCATTCGTTAGAAAAGAAGCTAAGACTTCTTGTCATGGAGAGATGATGCCAGGGTTTATTCCATGTTAGCAAAGTTAACTTTTTCCTTCTTAAAGTGAGCATAACTAAATTGATTTGAAGGAGAAACTTAGGGCGGGGGATGGGGTGGGTGGGTTTGGGGTTTTAAAATTCATGAACATCCACATAATCAATCCATTTCTTTCCATAATAAATTGCGACTGGATCATGTGGATTACTTAATGGGAACAAGTTTCTACAGTGACATTTCATGAGGAGGATAGAATCCTGTAAAGGATGGACATGGCGTGCCCTTGAAGAAAAGGTAAGACATGACTGATTTTCCTAAGTGCTCAATCATTAAAAGTGTCACATAATGATTTTTATAGGTTATAAAACCATCCTTTATTCCCTAAAGTCCATGTGAGGTTAATTAGGAAGCCAGTGGAAAGGTCTTTAATGAGTGGTATTAATATATTGCATACATATAAGTATTAATATGTAGATATTTAATTGGTAATTTTTTAAAAAGTATATTTTTTTATTTTTACGTATTTAAATATTATTAATATTTATATACTATTTATTTACATGATGTGTTATTATTATTCAATTTTTTCCCCTAAGGAATCAAACAAGTCCTGAAATAAGGTGTGGTCCTCGTGAAAGTTTGGTGCCTTACGTTAATTACTTTTTCTTCTCCCCCATTTCTCTAGCAAAATTGTCAATAATCCTCCCCTTCCCTCGTAATTTTATTTTCCTGGCTTGCATCGGCAATTTAGTCATCGTTGAGGACACCTCGATTTATATTTATTTATTTATCTTTTTTTTTCTTTTTCTTTTTTTCCCCATAAATATGTATTTAATTTCATTAATAATAATGATGATGATAATGATGATAGCAATTGTAAAATCCAGAGATTATGTCACAAACAAAACAAGACAATAAATGAACATAAATTCAAAATAAGACAAAAGATATAATTGAAAATGAGAATAAAATAAAATAAAATAAAAAATTAGGAAAATATGATAGTTAGTGCATAAATAAGTCAAATTACTCGTGAAATACTTAAGTTTGGTTTAATATTTACTTGAGTTTAACTCGAGAAATTACTCATGAGATATTTAAGTTTGGTTTGATATTTAGTTGAGTTTAACTCGAGAAAAATTGAATCTAGTTTAAGTTCAAGCTATTTGAGTGATTAATCGAGTTCAAACTACTCGAGTAATTAATTGAGTTGAACTCTTGCTTCATAGTATTCAGCTAAATTACCTCACTAGCCTAATCAAGCTCTAGTCCCATATTAATACTAATCAATTTTCAATATTAATATTATCATAATCAAAATAAAAAAATATTTTTAAATGAATCGAGCTCAAATAAGCCTAATCGAATTAAGTCGAGATTGAACTTAATACTATATCATTTTGATTTGACTCGTTTACATCTCTAAATATAATACAAACACCAATAAAAAATAAAAAAACTTGGAAATTGGGAGTTTTGTAGCTTAAACAGAAAATATATAATAAAAAGACTAACATCTAAAAATATATTTCATAGTAATGCAAAAAATTTTTCAATATTTATATGTATTCCATAATTCATTATGAGCTTACCTAATTTCGTTGAAAGCCTCTACAATAAGTGTATTCAAAGATTATTTATATGTGTAGATAATTTATACTGTGAAAATATAAAATTAAAATTAATATGTGTAAATCAACCCAATCAGTACGCTACCTGAGACTTTGACTAAGTTTTACTATAATTATGAAACCCTATTTTCCTTTCTTCTTCATTCACCAACATACCTTTTTTTTCTCTCTCTCTCTCTACCATACCACCATATTCCACACCTATTCCAATTACTACTTAATCAAACCAAACTTAATATTACAATTCAATTCATTTTTTAAGGAAAAAGTACAGAAAAACTTTAACATTTACTTATTTTTTTATTTCAATCTTTAATTTTAAAACTTTCATTTCAGTTCTCGACGTTTTCAACTTTTGTTAAATAGGTCCTATTATCAAGTTTTGTTAGGTGTTTCGTTATTATAGACACATGGCAGCACGACATTGGTCCATGTGTAATGTTTTAAATAAAAAATAATAAAATACTTTAAAAAAGAATAAAAATATATATAACGATTCAACTCATAATTTTTTCAAACTTTAAGAATTGATTTGGTTCAAAGTTTCGAACCAAAAATCTCATAATGTTAATAAGAAATGAACGAGTATAAATGAGAAATGAAAATTTGAGGCTTACTGTTTGCATTTTAGAGCACAAATTTCAACATAGGTATGTAGTGGAAATTTTAGAAAGTTGGGAACTAATATTAGCTAAGTTTTATATGTAGGTTTTGTATGGAGCACATATGTGTAAAGAAACTAATTTAAGAGAGACATTAGCATTATCAAATTGATAAAAACAAAAATTATATGACTCATGCAAAAACTTAATTTTTTTCCTTTTACCTTTCATGGTTTGGTTCAAACTGTAACTTTTTTAGACCTACATAAAAACAATTTGGTTCAATTGATAATTTTTCCAAATAAAAAATTGGTTCAAACCTAATTTATCTTTTAGTTCAACTCTATTTGACTTAGTTTGTAATTTGTTCATTTTTTTTTTTTGGTGCCCAACCCTATCTTTAGGTTGCTACTACCTCATCGAAAAGGTAATATAAAATGACTTAGAAAATAGTTGTTAACACTTAGAAAACTTTAAGTTTAAGAACCAATTCACACTAGCCACTTTGAGCCACTATACTTACTTCCTTGATTCACCAATTCATACCTTACCATTTTCATTTTGAGAGAATTATAATAGAAGAGATCAATGTTTAAGAGTGATCAATATTTCGAAAAATTTAAATAAGAGATCAATCTTTTACAAAATAATTCAAATAAGGAATCTGATTATTGTAAGGCTATAATTTAATAGCTATTCTATAAAATTTATTTTAATTATTTTGTAAAACGTTGATATTTTATTTAAATTTTTCAAAAAGTTAATTTCTTATTTAAATCACTTTATGGAACGTTAATTTGTTATTTAAATTTTTTTAAACATTAATCCATTATTTGAATTTATCTTCAGACATTAATTTCCTTCGTTATAATTTTCCCATTTCATTTTACTCACAATGTATCCATTGTGCAAATCCCACCATCATCATAATTGCATAATTGTAAGTTATCATCCCTCAAACTTCGTAAAACTCATTGTCTTGAGTTCAAAACTATAAAATATGTTCTTGTCCAAAAGACGACATATTTGATTAGATTAACTCGACCTTAGTGATCCTTAAAGCTTGTAAAATGTGTTACTGTGATTCTTAGATGAAATAAACAAATAAAAAAATGAAATATGATTTGGAATTATCGGTAGAAATAGAAGTTTGAATAAAAGTAGAGAATAAGGAAATTAGAGCTAAGGTTTGATTCCATAAGTTATAGCCAATGACTTCTAGGATTTCTTAAGTAATCTTGAGCTTGGAGAACTCTACCTAGATTACCATATTTTTAGTTGCAACGAGTCTTGGTGAGTAGGAACTTGATAACACTATTCTCTTGCTTGTTGACACGTTGTTTGAGTAATCTTGAATTACGAATTATAGTGGATGGTATTTGATTCAAAATATAATGGAAGTATGTTTTTTTGTGAGTAAATATGTGATAAGTACATAAATAAATTGATGACAGTTAAGCCTTGTTCCTCCGTTTTGTTGCAAATCACTAATCATATAATGGAGTGGAGCCATCCAGACGCCACAGGAAGGCACCCGAACGATTCATCTTTCTTCTTTTACATCAAGACATCCAAATGCCCTACGGAAAGTTGTCCAAATGGCTTAGCCTGATCTTCTTCTCTTAGGCACCCTTTCAATGGCACTCCGATGCCATTCGAATGGGATAGCCCTATACTATTCAAAGGCTTAATTTAAAACCCAACAGTATTAACTTATATCGTTTATAATAGAATGACAACAATGAGGACTTTCTAAGATAGAGGACGAAATCGTTGTGCCATGAATAATAATTGCATTGGTTATATTTCATGAATCTTGTTGTGATATGATTTTTTGATCGACGGTGGAATCATATATTATTTTGAATTGGCCATTATCAATGGGACGGTCACCCTTAATCAGAATCCAATTTATAAGTAAAAACCAACATGCATTGTACAAGATATTATATTATCTAACTACAACCACCTCTACATAGAAACACAGAGAGGCTGAGGAGGGCTTTTGCCATACCATACACGGAACAAGTGACGCTTGGGAGCATCGCCCATGTGATGAGACCAAAGTCTACTCTATCATTTAAGGTCTTGCTTGCCTATGCTCTAAGACGAGGTCAACGCTAAGGGATTACGTAATGTTCTTGGACAATTTAGGAATTAGCAGAGGAGTAGAATCCACAAACTTGTTAAAGAGAGATTTGCATCCTTAATTTTGTGCTTGTTAATAGAAGACCGTGCATGATGCTGCATTATTTATAGTGGCCCATGCATGGTATATGTTTGTAACTTACTTGACTTGCGTGTACATAATGTTTGAGGGTATAACACTTCATCGAGCCATAATTTATGCTCACCTCTCTATAAGTTTATCCTTATTGCAATCTCTTCTACCATAGCACTGTTAGGAGAGATGAGAGCCTAGATTTCCACCCATTTGGATTTCCCTTGTACTTGTGTCATTTTATTATTTTGTGGACTCACTGAAATTTCTAATTTATAGCGTCACATACCTGAAATCTAATCTATGAAATTTTAGTATTTTACTATTATAAGTTTGATTTCTAGTTAATATGGTTTATGGATTAAATGCTTCATGAATAGTTTATTTAAAACGCTACGGGAGAAGTGCTCCCTCTCTTGGATATTATTCATGTGGATTGTCACATTGAGATGCCCTGCAAGGCTTAATACTAGTAACAAGATAACCACAAAAACTTAAAAATAAAAATAAAAATAAAAATATAAATTTTTAAGGAACTTCCTTAATGGACGGCTGAGATAAGGTGGAGAGGTTTTTTCAAAAGATAGTTTTTTAAAATGTTAAAATGACATCTAAGAACCTGGTAAGGATAAAATTGCTCCTAAATTTATGCATATGATTTGATGAAAATTCCCTCCAATTTCACATCCGTCCATTCATATCCATTTTGCTGCTTTGTATTTATATATAACAACTTGAGAGAATAAAAAATATGATGGATATTGAATTTTCTTTTATGGCTATACCTAATTCACAGTGCATAAATGGGGACATCGAAGGGGTTACAAAAAGCTACAAATATGGTTTGTTTGTTTTTTTTTTTTTTTTTCTTTTCTAGTGTTACCATCCTTGATTAAGTAATAATCTTAATTATTATTAGCTACAATTTAACAATTAAAATAATACTTTGCTTTATGTTATTTACGATCAAAATTCAATAATTTATATGCACAGAAGATAAAGATGAAGGAAAGTTAGTCAGAATAAAGAGAGAAATGAAAAAGAAACAACATAAGGATTAATAAATAAATAAAATTTTATAGTTAATGGATGACACTGAGGCATAATTGAACTTTAAGCACGAGGGGAATTCTTTTTAACTGAAATTATTGTGAATCTAAGATACCCTTTGTGATATGATTCCTTAATAAGGACCACCATTAATTGAAGTCGCCTTCTGTATGACGACTCATGCCATATAGATCTTTTTATCTTCTGTCTTTGTGCAATGGATGATGATTATAAATACATAGGATCCGGGTGTCCTAATCACATTTGATAAGAGACTATAAAAAGCTTTAGTATAATTTGAGATATATATATATATATATATATTGTGGAATTTCTACTAAAAAATCTGGATTTGTTTGTGTAGAGAGCTAAAATATGTTTAACGAGCCACATCCAATAATAACTCCAATCGATTATGTGGTCGAATGATATGTTCCAAATAATCAGGTACATTTTGAGATAACTGAGGGAATCTTAGTTTTATGAGTTTAGAGCCGGAGCTGTTAACAGTGGGATGAGGATGAGTCTTAATTCTTTTTAGTAGGTTGATGCACTCAGCTATACAATCCATAAGCTATTAGGTCTAGATACACAATTGTAGAAACTTCTAAAAAGCTTTAGAAAGATTTGATGTTGTTAAAATCACAATTCTACCAATATAATTTTTATGAGTTTAAGATTTTAGAAAGTTCTTAAGTTAATTTGTATATAAAATCATTTTCGTTTAGAATAAATTTACGTTTTTAATCGAGTCTATATATAAACTTAGTAGAAATTTACATTTTTAATTGAATTTTTCAATTCTATATATCTGAGTTAAATGTGCTAAAAAATTAAAAAGAAAAAAATACAACCAAGCCTTTATGAGTTATCAATTATTAGGGTATTACACCATCTTCTATATAATTATCAAAATCGTGATTTTACTTATATAATTGTAAGAGTTTATGTTTTTAGGAGATTCTTTCAAATTAACTTAGGTACAAAACTGTTTTTGTATAAAAACTTACTTTTTTATCTTATTTTACATATCAAACTCGATTGAAACCTATGTTTTTTATAGAGTCTACTGATTTTATGTATATAAGTTGAATGGACAAAAATAAAAAATTATAACTAGACTTTTACTAGCTAATTTACTATTAGAGAATGAAATCATATTCCCTATCTTAATCCTATTTTTTTTTTTTTCCATTTTCTCTCTCTCTAAGTCCTATGTTCAACATCGGTAGCCTTCATTCACGTGAATATTATATTATAGATCGAGAATTTTTTATAAAAAAAGAATTCAATATTTTTATTTCTTATTCCCATTATGTATTTGAAAATTTTTATAACTTTTATAAGCATATTTATAGTTTTTTAAAGTTTTTTTTGTATAGGATGTTAAAACTTATATTTCTACTTTTTGCTTTTATGTTTCTATTCTATAAACCCTTTAATGATTTTACGTAGAATCACGAATTTAACTACCTTAGATTTGACTCTTATATGTAGATCATTGAAGTGATTAGTCAATGGTTGTTGAAGACCAAATACTATAACTACTCTCGTACTCTCTTTTTAGAGCAAATAGAGGAGTGAAACCAGAATCGACCATCGAGCTTATGAGCTTAAAGATCAGATGGAGACGAGAAAAACTACTCCTTGCACTCAATAAAGTAAGGGAAATGATTATCAACTTTATTGGGATAATTTACATATTGAATTCTATAAAAGGGCTAAATGTAACTATAGTTTCATATATTGGTATCTTATGTAAAATGTTGCCAAAACTATGTTAAAAAAGATGAAAGAGACGAATCAAAAGATCCTATATATAACCTAATCTTATGCTAATTGTTTCATCATTAATTTGATTTCAAATGGTAATAAATATATACTACCATCATCAAATAAATCTTTTTATCCTTATTCATTATTTTTCACCTTCATATGTACAATCATATATCATCATAGATGATAGATATTTTAGCGGGACATTATCTTCTACTTTCCTTTTTTTTACCGTATATGGTTTCCTTATCCCAAATGGCATCTCAAACCTCCTACTACAAAGTAATCACCATTATATGAAAAGTTTTTTCATAATCTCAAATTAGATTTGCTTTTGCTAGCATCCACATGTAGGCTTATGGCATTAATTAATTAGGTGGATGATTGACCCCTTAACTAATGCTTGTTGCTTCTGCATATCTTTTTAATGAAACAACCTTTTTATTGTCTCCTGATATCAACTAATGATAGATGGCACAAGAAGTTCTTGATTCATTGGATACTCATTGTTTATGCATTTTAGGCAATTTTACCTTTATTCCAGACTTTTAACGCCATCATTTGTTTTCTTTGCCTTCCATTTTATTCTCCTTTCAACTTTGACCTTCTTTTACTTCCGTCGAGTCTAAGCTTAATCTTCGTCATTGAGACTAAACTAAAGGCCTATTGCCTATTAATGGTTTTCAAAACTACTTACATGTTTAATTTGCGGGTAGTTCCACTTGAGCCAAGTTGAACCAGTATAATATCGGGTTCGAGTTTAATCTCGACTTAAAAACTTGAAGCTCAGCCTTAGCTCAAGTTCAATCGAGTTTTAAATTTTAAATTTAAGCTTAACTCGAAAATATATATGATAAGCTCGAGTTCGACTTGATTAGTTTGATTAAGCTTGAATTGTATAAATTTTTCTAAATACCCTTAAACTCACTTACATTTAAAATAAACTAAAAATTATATCAAGTTCGATTAAGCTTAATTAGGATTATGAGCCTGATGAGCTTAGTATTTTAAAGCTTAAGTTCAGTCAGATTTGCTACTCAAATAGCTCGACCTCGAGCTTAGCTTAACTCAACTCTATTGACACCACATTGAATTCGAGTAAAATTTTAGCCGAACTCAAGTAATTTGCAAACCAACTTGGTTCATTTATACCTCCATTTGTAGATTTAGAATAAGTTAGGAGTAGAATTGTACGATTAAAGAATATAATAGAGAAACGATAACTAGGAGTAGGTTCGGTCTACTCTGGTTTGGTTTTCACTCCATGACAAATCAAATCATTATATATTTAAACCAAACCATATGATTTGATCAAGAATTTTTTCAAATCATTAAACTTTGGTTTGGTATAGATGGGCTTACGGATTAAAATACATTTTGTAATCTAGAAAGGTATATTTGTATAATATATAATCTCATATTAAAGCACTAAATTTATTTAATAACAATAACTATTGATATTGAATAAAAGGTTGATGAATTAAATGTTCATGCAATTAAGAAATTTTAAATGTCTATTAACAACTAATTTTTTTCATAAAGCTCACATATATATGATATAACTTTCGAATTGACCTATATGTATAATCTAGAAATTATAGTAATAAAAGTTAAATTCATATAGATTTCAATAAATATAAACTAAAAGTTCATTTTAGTACTATGTTACAATAAAAAGAATTTTCATAATTATAAGTGAAAATATTATTATGTTTTTCGAAACAATTTGGTTTGATTTTATAGTTAGTTTCATCTATCTTTTCAAACTAATAATAAATTTTCAGTTTGGTTTAGTTTGAAAGCCTTATAAACTAAATTGCCAAAGGGATCATATTCAGTTTATAAACAATTCAATTTGGTCCCCTTTTTACCCTACCCCTATTAATAGCTATTATTTTATTTTATTTAATTGCACTTAATATATAGTAGTAAACAGGAAATATATGAGCACCAACATATTTTTATCCAATTCATGACTTGAGAGTTAGGATAGAGTATCGTAAATATAACAAAATATACTACGAAAGATAAAGGAATCACTATCTCTTTGATTTTATGGAAGAAATGCTATCATTGATTTCGCAACCATCGGAATTTCGTGAAATAACTATTTAGCATACCAAACGTAGGGTGGGAATTGATTTACAGGACAAGAATGCATATTCCATTCCTTCTCTAAACAGCTAACAAAACCTGTACGAATATTGGTTGCATGAAATCAATGTGATTATGAATAGTCATTATTGCTTATGAAATTACATTTCACATCAATGGTTCACTCACTTTTCTTTGGTTTTATTTACTTAAATTTGATCATTTCCAAAGATTTTATCATTTAATTTAAACTGATTTTGTTACAGCACTATAATTGGATGGTATGAGCTAGAGAGAGAAATAGGATGGGTAAAATATGAGATTTTATTTGTACTTTATCTTGTAAGTAATGGTTTCTAAATCAAAACTTATCCCGTAATAGCATAGAATCATTTTGAAGTTTGTACCTTATCAATGCTTATTGAATATAGGAAATCGAATATTTTGTGAAACTTATAAATTCTCATATCAAATATTTCACGAAATTAAAATTTATTGTACACATTTTAAACAATTTGAATCCATCTATATTTCCATAACTTTATCTTCATTCAAATTGTATAAAGGAATGCTCTCTATGATTTTGAAAAGCGACACTAAAAAACCTACCTTATACGATGATTTCACCAAAAATGACATAACAAAATATAAGTAGGCATGAAGAAGACTTGACCTCCAATTATGCTTATATAAGCCATAGCTTATATATATATATATTTGCCCATTTAGTAGAAACTAAAAGATATAGGTAAAATAATATTTATATTCATTATTGTTATTTAATAACTTTTAGAGAGTGGTAATTGTATCTTGAAACATATAGCTTGTGTTCCATAGAGTACAAGAATCTAAGATAAGTATTGGATGTTGAAACATCATAACTATACCCTAACTTATTAGCAATTCGTGACATAATTTGTCACTTTCAAATACTTACCTAAAAATTATCCGATCAAATATCATATCATAGTTGTCACTTTCAAATACTTACTTAAAAATTATCCGATCAAACATCATATCATAAGATATAAGATATTAAAAAGTTATCCACTCACCTTTCAACTCACTCTATAGTCCTAGGTTGCCATATTGCATCATTAGAAACTTTTTATGATGTTTATGTACCTGCTTTGATGCTTCAAAGAAGAAATTTATAGTCATGAACCAATATTTATGTGGCAGTTTATGGTAAAGTGTTACCATGGAATATTGTAATTAGTTAAAAGAAAAGGCAAACTATTTTATACTTCATATGATTCCACGCAGAAGATAAATATTTACACAAGAAGACACAACTTTTTTCTCTCTCACTAGTCCAACCCATATCATAATGTCATAAACACATCCTTTGATCATGTAAAAGCACAAGAAAGTAATCTTCTCAGCTAAAAGCATGTAGCAAAACCTAGTAAAACCATAACTAAAGTATTAGAAACCCCATATACTCTTATTAACTACATGTAACAACAAATAACTTACTAGATCTCCCCATAAGTATATGGCAAAATCATGAAGGAGACCAACGTCTTAAACCACACTAGGTAAATTTCACATTATTCTTTACTAAAACATCCCTTGAAACGGCTTTGCACACCAAGGAGTGTTTCATTTCCATAGAGAGCTTTATGCACTCACTTAAGTCCACTCCATGGTGGTCCTTGGGCACCCATTTGAAGTTTTGAAGCAATTGAGCCAGCCAAAGCTCAACAATTGCTAATCCCATGAACCTGCCAGGACACACTCTCCTTCCTGACCCAAATGGAGCCAACCTCAAATCTGACCCCATAATATGCACATCCTCTTCGATGAACCGCTCGGGTCTAAACTCTTCGGGATTGGACCAAACTCGATTGTCATGAGTTATCGCCCACATGTTGACCATTGCGGTTGTGCCTGCTGGAATGAAGTATTGGCCAATGGTGGTGTCATGAATGGCTAGCCTTGCCCAAGATAGGAGAGGGCCTGGTGGGTGCATCCTTAAGGTTTCCTTCATAATAGCATGCATGTAAGGCAGGTGAGGGAGGTCGGTGTCAGAGACCGGGCGGTTGAGCCCAACCACAGAGTCGATTTCGGCTTGGGCTTTGGCTTGGATATCGGGGTGTAAAACCATTCGTGCTAGAATCCATTCCAAGAGGATTGCTATGGTATCGGTTCCTCTAAAGATCATTTCCTGAAATTTCATGAAATTGAATATTCAAATGAACACGAAGCAATAAGTGAACAAAATGTTTTGAGAATAAAGAAAATTCGAGGGACATAAAATAAAAAAGTGAAAGATAAGCACCATATTTTAGATTCCCAACATCATAGGATAACGAAGAGAGGAAAGCAAGAGAATGTGGTCCAATTCCAAATACCAAACACCATGAAAACACCAACCTATCAATGAAATGCATCTGGCCGGACAATGTGAACCACTTGTACTAGAATCAACTTTTCTAATACATCACATCCACAAACAGTGAAAATCAACAAAAACTAATACCTTGTGATTTCAGACATGTACCAAATATTATCAACTTTTCCTGGAGTTATCGTACTTTTGTTCATTTTACTTTCACATATGCTAGGGCGCAAAAAGAAGTGAAATTAAAACTAAATGCAAAAAAGAGTAATAATTAAAACATAAATTTCAACGAGTATGTGCTGCAATGATTTATAAAAACAAATAATTTTAATATAAGTAGTCATCAAGAATGAACAATGTAAAAATAGTCAAAACTTCGCCATAAAATCTATAAATCCGATTTTTGGTTAGAGGTTAATTAGACCATTAGAGAGATCAAAGCACGGCATGCATGTGTTGGAAAATAATCCTAAATGTTAAGGGATTAAACAACTATACAAGTTTAATTTTATTGGGAGAGAAAAAGGTATCTCTATATCTACATTAGTTTGATAACCACCCGCATCTCTATATTCTAGCATTGCAATATTATGTACTATATATTATAAAGAATGATGATACACGGTAAGAAAAATTACTAAGAAACTTTGTTGAAAATTATAAGGTAAGTTTTATAATGCTAAAACGATAAAACAGTTATAAGTTTTATAAGAAAATGAAAACTTACCCATAAAACAGCAATAATGTCAGAATTACTAAGCTTATTTTCCTTCTCCAAATTAAGCAAAACATCAACAAAATCACCATCCCTATCATCATCCTCGGAATTCCTAAGTTTTCCTCCTTTTACATTCTCCTTCTTGACTCTATGCTCTTCAATAATTTTTCCAACAAAATCGTTCACTCTCACTACCAACTTTTTACATCTTTTCCTAATTCCTTGCAAATCAAACCAACCCAAAATGGGAAAATGATCACTCCAATTGAACACCCCCAACAAATCATACCCTTCACCAACCAAACTTTCTAGCTCATTTGCAAGCCCATTTTGCTCGTTTCCACTCCCAAATAAATCATAACTTTTCCCAAACACGGTCTTCATAACATTATTCAACGACACAAAGTGTAGCAGGCTTCTAACCTCAACGGCACCGTATTGGTCCATAGCTCTATTAATTTGTTTGACTAAATTAACCCCGGATTCATGACGAAATTCCATGTGGCGGGAAATCATCCTCGGACAAAACAAATGACTAGAC
This sequence comes from Lumnitzera littorea, assembly GCA_024138015.1. Lineage (NCBI taxonomy): Eukaryota > Viridiplantae > Streptophyta > Magnoliopsida > Myrtales > Combretaceae > Lumnitzera > Lumnitzera littorea. The sequence goes on from JAMXBB010000002.1 coordinate 117,633,252, forward strand.
GAAAGCCTACGGAGATTTCTCCAATACTCCCCATACGGCGCGAAGCCCATGGCCCGGTGGAAAAGAAGCCCGTAAGCCGACTCCTTTATGGGCCGATCAGCAAAGACGGGGCTGTTGAGTAGTTCACGGGCCGTTTCGGGCTCGCTAGAGATTATGAAACGGGAGGACCCCACGGAAAAGGCCATGAGAGTTCGAGCATTAAAGACATTAGAGAGACGGTGGAGGATGCGGTAGGGAAGAGAGGATGGTGTAAAGGCAAAGGCAAGGCCGAGGACCGGTAGGCCCGACGGGCCAGGTATGGGCGGGCTCGGTCGGCCTTGGAGGAAAAAGCGGGAGAGAGACCATGCAAAGCCTCCTGGAGAGAGGAAGAGAGAAAGGAGAGATAAGAGAAGGAAGAGGAGGATAAGGGAGAGAGTTAGAGGTTGTGGTGTAAAGAGTGGGGTGATGAATAGTGGGTTGAATTCCAATGACATTATGGTACGGTAACGGTAGCGATGATGGAGGAAGTGATATAAAAGAGGGTGTGTATATGTGTGTGCGTGTGCGAGTACGAAGGTTGTGGTTTGGTTTGGAGAGTATGTAAGTTCAGATTTGGTTGGGGTTTGTGGAGAGGCTGGGAGGGAAAGAGGGAAAGAGAAGTAGTTAGTTTGTAAGAGGAGAATGGGAGGAGTTTATATAGGTGATGAAATAAACCTTTTTGGTGGGTTTTCTATATATATATATATGCTAATTCAGAAATGTCCACTTTCTTAAAGTTATTAGTTACTAAGCAAATATATATTTAAAAAGAAAAAAAAAAAACCCACTATATAACCGTAAAAAAAGAAATACTTTACTAAAACGATAGATCGTGTAGATTAACAATGAGATTTATAAATATAAATAGGAATTTAACATCTAAAGGTATTTATAAACATGAAACTGTTACCTGTATGGTTGGTGAAGTGTGAATAGACCGTGAACACCCGATAAATCTTTCTTTCGAGTATCTCCCTATTTTTCTATCTTCCCTCCCTTCACCCTCCCACACTCTCAGTCGCACTTTCACATGTGCAGATACTCATAAGAATCATGAAGCTCACGAGAATGTCTGTGCAGCCTCGTACACGCACAGATCCTTATTACACAACACAGAAAATCGAAAAAATTACACTCTCTCCCGACACTTCTTTAAAGTAAAAAGAGAAACGAATACGTATAACTGGTTAAATTAGGAGAACTTGCTTGGTAACTTCTTCGTCGGATTTTATCAAATGTGAGCATGTTATTCAAATATCAATCCCACGAGAGGAAATCCTTCTAGTATTTTCTGACGTTGTTGGTGGTCTGAGACAATGTCGGATAGGTAGCTAGATTAAGATGTATATGTATATATGCCTACAAGCCAAATTACGACTTCTAATCTTACTAGTAACCGTATATTATTACTTGGAACTTTTTACCCACCTTTTTTGCTTGAATATTTTTTGATTGATAAGTAAAATATTTAATTAAGTATTATATTTAGTAATTTTAAACTTTAAACGAAAGATTTAACAAAAAGAAAAAAAAAAAAGAATTCTATTATGTATGAAGTTTAGTGATTTCAGACTTTAACTATAATATTGAATAAGTACACAAAGTTTAGACAGTGGCCTTACTATTATTTTTAAATCTTACAATGTTTGGTCAGGATTATCATTAATTGAAAAAAGAAAAAAAAATCTTCATCAAAAGTAATATATCACGTGCAATATTCAATTATAAACAAAATCAAACGAAAAATTGACACCGCATCCATGATAGAACCCGTCAAATTTTCGTTACTTATTATTGTCTATCACATCGCGATTTACACCACGTAATACTGTTAATGAAGCCTTCAGATGCTCAAATCCAATGATTAAGGTCAGTTATTCTTTCTTGATTTTTTTTTTTTTTCCCCTTCCCTCCATTTTTCCCTTCCGAATATTTCCCATCTTTGTCCTAATATTCCTAAAAAGAATGATGGATCACTTCCGTAGAGATTTACTTTACACTGGAACATAGTTCCTATATTATATATTAACCAATTAATGAAATATGTTTGAAACTCTCATAGGATGACATTCAAAATCCTACCAAAACAACATATCCATCCTAATTTCCGTTGTTATTTCAAGATTTTGTATTATTATTCCATTCCTCAGTAAGCCATTTGCCTTTCTACCTCTTTCTCGTGCAGTAAAATTAATCTTATTTTCGTGTTTCTTAAATTCTCAGGTGGCCGTGTCAATGGCATTGATGCATCCCTTAACAGTCAGTTCATCAAAATGACTTCTTTTTTTTTTTTTTAAGAGCATAAGTTTTTTATACACTTATGCTTTTTTCATCTCTGTTTCAAAAATATAATAATTTGCAAAATGCTTCGACTATATATATGGCTATAAATCCAGGTTAATTCCAGATATGGACCTTTCCTTCACCAAGACGATATGACTATGAAATCATTAATATTTTTTTTTTCGCAATATTTTATTCATTACAATGGAGATAATTATCATATGTATAAGATAATTGTTAATGGAAAAACTTTTTTCTGGGAAGAATATATTTTTTACAATTAATAATGATAACTTTCTGCAATCAGCAATATCAGAATTTTTTGCAGTCATGTACATAGCAAATATACTTAAAAAAAGAAATAGAGAAATATATGCATTCTTAATGGGATTTGATCCTGTGCAAATTTCTATACAGTGTGAATGTTGCTGCAACAAAACTTAGGAATAATGCAAATTCCACGAGTTTAGAAGGGTGACGATACAATTCCATATCTCATGTAACATCCTAAAAAAATTAATATTAAAATATAAAAATAATACGTTCATGAAGAAAGTCCACTCTCTATATGTGTAGAACTTGTAATCTACTAAGAAAATTTAGTCCAATTTTTTGAAATATAAAACTTTAAATCCATCACAACAAGTTTATAAGTAAAACATTTAATGAAAAATATAACAATAGATATAAGGATAATAATATGAAAGAAATGCAATAAGAGATGGAAACTAAACAGGTAGAAATAAGATAAGATGGAGAGGTTTTTAATTAAGGAAAAAAAAGGAAAAAGTATAAAAAATTCTCTTAAACTTTGACTTAAGTATAAAAGTTTTTAAAATGAGGTTTTTAATCCTTTAAATTTTAATAAATCGATAAATAAACAACTTATAGACTTTAATTTTGATATGTAAATACTCCTTACACTAAAATTAAAACTTAAGGGGTGTTTAAGCACCAAAATTAAAGTTTAGAGGATATATGTATATTAGAATCAAAACTTAAAGGGTGTTTAAGCACCAAAATTAAAGTTTAGAGGATATATGTATATTAGAATTAAAGTTTAAAAAGGTTATTAGGGTTATTTGTTAATTTATAAATTTTTAAGGAATTAAAAATTTTATTTTAAAATTTTAAAATGTCAATCATATTCAAATTAAAGTTTAAGAGGTTTTTTGTAATTTAAAAAAAAATGGAAATCCTTCGGGTTTTTAAACGTTTTTAAAGCGTGAAAAAAGGATGCAAAACGACGAAGGCCCACAATTGTTATTGCTGCTACGTGTGGCAGTAAACCGTACCCATGAAACTACAAACGTATAATAAGGTTGGCCCAAATATCCGACAACACTTGTCCATCGAATCAACCACCAGGTGTACCATTGATATTTCATTTTTCAATAGAGTTAAAATTTTCCTTATTTGTGCACAGAATATAATAGCGAATTTTATGAATTATGGGGTTGTATGAAAACTGAAACTGTTAAAAGTGGTTTTTTTAGTAGAGGGATTTATTAGTACTTAAAATGCAGTTATATTTTTTTATCAAATATAGAGTCATTGATAAGTTTATCTTTTGGATTCCTAAAAGAATAATGTAATAGTATAAAACATAAATACTAATATCCCAATAAGACATATTTGGTTTGATTCCCCCAATTCTTAATAATTGTAATATATATATTAGTTGAAAAAAAAAATTCCTATAAGGATATTAAGAGATCTATTGAAAAATTGATATTTCTACTATCTCCTTCATATTTTTGATAAGATCGATTTAATTTTTTATCTTATTTTTAATTTTATATTCATTAGGTCTGAATCATTGAGCTTATTATATTTTTACTAGTCTAAATTTAATGGAGATAAATTAAAAGTAGGATAAAAGATTATATCAATCTCATCAAAATAAATGATAGAATCATAAAAGCTCATATCCATAGAATTGTTGAGTAAGAGCTTTAATCTAAAAAATTACTCATACTCCTATACACACATAATTATAGTATTGTAATACTAATAAATTAATAAAAGTGTGTTATTTATTTTTATAATTTTTATCAGTATTCCTTATTTTATTAATAAATGCTAGAAAAAGTCTAGGACCATGATAAAAGAAAATTCTATGGTCTCATGTACTTGTTTGATAAGGTCTATTCAATATATTATTCGATTATTAAATACTTTATTATATTAATTTTTAAGACCATCTGAACGGTTAAATTATGGAATAGAAGGTCTATTTATTAAAAATTACCGATGAGTGCACCCATCTAATTTACTAGTTAATATTGTAGAGGCATGATTTTCGCCATCAAACAAATCAACATGTAAAGTCCTCTTCTTTCACCATCCGAAGTATGATCTTTGTAGCGCAAAAATCTACATAGCAATGAACCGATAGCTCATGACTGATGTCCTTTTACAGCTTCCGACGTAATCTAATTATAAAATAGGAGATGCTCGAACTGAAAATGTACAAGTTGTCCATAGTAGGACTCATCGGTCACCTCAAAAAAATCACGATTTAGATTTGCATATCGATGAAACTATCTATTTCATTTTCTTTCTTGTCTTTGTTAACTTTATAAATTTGAGATAGATATTAGGATGTGTTTGTTTCCAGAAAAGTATCTTTCGAATTTGATTGTGAAAATCTTAATGTAATTCTATATTATTATAATAATCTCAAAATGTTAAAAATATCAATGGTTTTTTAGTATTAATTATTGGTAGAACACAATGCCAAGTTAGGGAATTTCTCTTCGATTTGTTCTTGTTTTTTATCGGATTAATCTAGCCATTCATCGTATTTTTGATTATATTTTTTTAAATATAAAATATTATATAATAATAAATTTAACAATTTCAATTTAAATGAATGTAAATCAAGTATTAGATATAAGAGTTAATCGATCTCATCAATATAGAGACGGGACTATGGAAGCTCCATAAGATTAGTGATGACAATTAATAACTGCAAATATTAGAGATTTTAATGGAAATCATTTCCCACAATTTCCATCAAAATATATAACTTATACTTCTCATCATTACTTGCCGTAGTCTAGAAAAAGAGTTTGATGAAGCAATATACACGTAATATGTATAATATATCTTACTTATAGTATCAAATATGAGGTATTCTAAAATCTAAAATATGTGATGTGTAATTATAAGTTTTGTACAGATTTCAAGATAGATAATATATAGTACCTCATACCTTATGTCATAAGAGCAGGTTCCTTAAATTTAAAATTATAGACCATTATATGATACCTAATATTTAAATGGAGCACCTATCTAACTATATAGAATTTTATAGGTATGAAAGTCTAGCAAGAATCAACAAACACCCCCTTATTGGGATGTTTATATAGTGGTGTAGTATGGTTGTAGTGATAATTATTACTACGGTGCAATACAAGATATAATAGTGGGCAACTTTTATAATTTAGTTTATACTTTTAATAGAATTGGTTAAACTCTTTTTCTCACTTTTAATTTTATATTTATTACATTTGGATCACTAAAAACGTAATTATTTTAATGATTTATATCTATTAGATACAAAATGGAAGGTAAGATGAGGGATTGGACTAAGCTCGTCAAAAACATAAATGAAATAGTAGAAAAATCCTAATATTAGACATCATTACATGACTGAAATTTCAATTATAATGGTATCACTCTAGTTATGTCATTGGTATATATATATATATATATATATATATATAGATAGGTAGGTTAAAGGGGAGTGAAATGAAAAAATATTGTAAAAGACAAAAGTTGTCAAAATCTTGTACAATCAAGATCTAGGAAAAAAAAAAAAAAATACACGACGATGCACATCAATGTAACTTTACAATATGAATTTCTTCCACAGTGGAAGCAAAACCAAAGGAACGATTAAATTCTCACATGAATTTGTGTCCTTACAAATTGGTATAGTGTGTCTCCATCGTATCAAATGAATCTAGACTACAGAATATCCAAGTTTAAGATGAGAACAAACAAAATTCTAACACGTCAAAAGATAAATAATAATTTTTTAAAAACTATTACTATTTCTAGATATTATATATGCATATAGGTGAATTTTTTTGAACTGGATGGGTGCAAGAAAAAGCAACATTTTTTTTTTTTTTTTGGGCCATAAAAAATCAACATTTAAAGCATGCAATAGTTTGTGACCGAATACAAATAATGCAGACATAAGTGTCCATAAAATATCTTGATACGTCATCTCTCAGCTGAAGTTCCGGGGTATGCTGGCTACGGCCTAAGATATGGGAATGATCGGCAGATTCGAGTGGGACTGAACGGCACGAATAGTCCTATTCCGAACAGAACGATCCCTAGCCATTCATCTCAAGACCCACACCCAATAGACACTGTTTTTGCTCCACCGCCACATCAATAATGGAATAGGTAATTACTTGCAGTCAAACTTGTGTATAGTATAGGCCACTATTCCAATTACACAGAAGAAGCATTTTCTATCGAATAATGTGTAGGTAGGACAATTTAATGTTTAGAGGCCAAAGGTCTTGTTTCTATTTTTATGACGGATAAAAAAGTGAAAATCGTAATAAATAGGGTGACTACCAGCTTATAAATAGAATCTACCGTGTGATCCCATTAACATAACAAGGTAAAATAGAGATTATAAGACAAAGAAACACTCTTAGTAGCAAACAAGTGATATTGTTTAAAGTAAACGTATACATGTACACACGTATTGGTTTGGAAGATCAATAACCATAAAAAGATTTAATCACACCCTTCATTATGGATTGAGGTACGGTTCCATATTTAGTCTATTTAGTTTATATGTCCTCTAAATATGCAAATCCTAATTTATAGACAAGGGATTCGGTGTTTTCCATCAATACGAGTATACATGCTTGGATAATGTTGAGTAGTTTAAAGCATTTATTGTTGCTCAAGAGGATAAGCTCTCAATGTTTGAAGTAAATAGAAAAAATGCGACGCTTAAGGTGCCGCAATGAGGGTCATGTGATCTGTCAAGTTACCAAGATCATTGCAGTAAGGGATACAGTCTGCATCGACCTTTTATCTAAGAAATGCATCCCTTACAGAAGAGGGGTTTGTTGCATGTCTTCATACTAAAATGGCTATGGTTATCTGTGTAGCACATAACTAATTGTTTGAGCCATTCCTGCTCCACAATAAGAATTAGTGCATATTCAATACACTTATGGCTTAGCTTAACTTTGAGACAAGCATATGACAATTGGCAAGATCAATTAGGTACTAAACGAAGTAAGAGAAACAAAAGAAATAGCTTTTATTTTCTGTATATGCATATAGGTTTTAACAAAGAAGTCGATTGAGAAAAATACAAAATTTTATACAAGTTATATCAGAGTAATTATATGTGAATTACTATTATGAAACAAGTATAGTGTCTTTAATTAAATTATGTGAACATGTTAGAAACTTATTAATTTTTAAAACCCATGTAAATATTCCATTTGGAAGTGAAGATATTTCTTTTAGAGACCTGCAATTCACTTTGTTCCGACTGTCGACCGGGTTGGATTTCATGTGTGCAACAAAGACAAGTTTAGAATAATTTACCAAATCTATTCGGAAACTACGTTGTCCGTGCATGCAAAAATTCATGGACGAGTCTATTATTCTTTCAATTTTTTTTTTTTTAATATTGATAAACGCAAATTTTAGGATGCCAAATCAGGAAACACGTGATTGGAACTAGTTTCAGAAGGATTCAAATATGATGAGTTTTGTCAAAGACAAACCTAGCGGTTGCATATCTATTGTCTCGTTTCTGGATGTAGCAATCCCATTTTCTAGTAGAATTAAAATTATATTTCTGACATTTGATAATTCTTTGCAAAATTTTTAATTGGTTTGGATAGTTATTAGGCATATTTGAGCATATTAAAATTGTGGATGTAAATTCAAATTTTGATACAATTATTCTCTTCGCATATTTAGCATTTTAAATATATTAATTGAAACAACATTCTAACAAGGCAGCATCTCTTTTGTGTGTTAATTTGATTTGGAACCTCAAGATATTTATGTACGCAACTCATATATACGAATATTGAACACCCGAAAGGAAAGTCAACATTTGATCCAATCACATGTACACCTATGGTAATACATATGTGATAATAACTAGATGTTCTGTGTATAATAAGTTGGTCCCAAAAAAAAAAAAAAAAAAAAAAAAAAAGAAAGAAAGAAAGAAAGAAAAAAGGCTTATTGGATAATAGCCACAATGAAGCACCTTTTGGAGAGGTCCATTTAATATTTTAAAACTACTTGGTAAGACCATCGTTTGACATCGATTTATTATCATTGCATTAAGAATATTACTAACAAGTTAATATTTTTATCCAGGAGACTAATATTAATATTGTGGATTAGGTACTTTGCGCCATGGGTCATATCATTATTTGAATTAATTTAAGTATAATATGAAACCTATGAACATTGCTGCCTTGTTGCTTGATTCCTTTTCAATTTCAAGTTCTTTTAATATTTCTATTGACTAGGCTTAATAGAAAATTTCATGACAAGGAAAGAAGACGTTTTGATTGTTGTTGAAGTCGTGGATCCACACCTAGGAACAACCCGTTGATATTACATGTAAAAGTTCTAAAGAGTAAATAAGGGAATTTAAGATGTAACGTCATTGAATCTTATGATCATGCATTGAGGTGCGCCATTTTAGAATCCTTCTGGAGGAGCATTATATGTAACTGTAACGCTCTAGGTTCAAAACTGTATAGATCACCATATGTTCTTGATTATCTATTCACATATCAAATGTAATTTTTTTTTTTTATTAAAAAGCTCCAAAATTCCTGTAAAAGTCTCCAAATAAACTCATAAAATTTAATTCTCTAATTTAAATCAAAATAACATCTAAGTAATTCCTTAAATTCTAGAATAATAAACATTTATCATAAATGACAATCATTTATATTCCACAGAGGAGCTAAAACTTAGTATATGAAACTGACAACCAGACATGCATGCCATGTATCATACACACAATTTCACATGCATTTATGTAACAAAAATATCTAACAATTCATTTAATTATCCTTTATTAGTCAACATACAGCATAACCTAGAATTATTTACAATTAACTTAGAACTTGGACTAACTCATGACTCCACTTTATAGTTCCTAGATCGAAACACTAGTACCACAGCTCTTGTTTAAATAGATATTGGGACACTATCACTACAACCCCCAAGACACCACATAACCTAAAGGGTACTAGGATATTGGTACTACAATCCCTAACTACTGACCTATTTACCTCGAATCATTTCCATAGAAGATTCCATTTGGGACAACTTTGCCTAAGGATTAATAACTTACTATCTCAAGGATGTAAGCTCTAAAGCCAAGTCAAGTAACCATAGGTTTGAGCTTAAAACCCAAGGTTTAGGGCGATCGGCTAAAGGATCCGATTAAACCCAAATTATAAACTATTTAGCAAAATACCAGTAAAAATGACCCTGTAAACTTAAATTTAAGAAAATAAGTAGTAAAATAGGAGACTATAAAATTTTCAAATTTTAAGCATAATAACTGCTAATTACCGAAAAGGCGAAAAGTGTAATATAATAACTAATAAATTATTAGAGATAGATTATATGTATACTAAAAATTTTAGAATGACCAAAATAATATTTAGGAATGTTCACGTGTACCCTACATGTATTTATGTGTAGATAAAAATACGCGTAATTACTAAAATTGGCCGAAAACTAAGTAAATAATTAAAGAAAAATACAAAATAATTATAGAAAAATCAGAAAAAAATCAGAAGAGGATAACTGCAACAAGATCAGGTCGTGGACAGAAAAGAAAAAAATAACCAATAAGAATTTGACAACCAAAAAGCCAAAAATCAAGAAAATGGGGCAAAATCCCATCAAATTAATGCACATTAATTACTACATTTGTCTATAAATAAGGAAAAAATTCTCAAAAGTCATTTGGCCAGTTTGAGATCTAAGAAAAATCAAAACACTAAAAAAATCAAGAGAAAATCCAGAAAATAAAAAAGAAAACTGTGCAGATTAGCAAGGTGAACTAAAACCACCACCCACCACCACCTGAGACCGAACCACCACCACCACCCTACACTAGAACCACCGCCTGGACCAGCCGATAGCCTTGGACCGGGTTTGGACGGCCAGAAAGCTTCGAACCGGTTAGTCATTTATTCACCCCGATTTTTGTATAATTTTGTAAAATTAGTTATTTTGCCTAGAAAATTATGAAACTTGTTATTCTAAGGTTTTATTGTATGTAAATTTAGGGAAAAATATTGATTTAGCTTAATTATGTCTGGAAATATAGGGTCCTTAACAAATTATTCAAAACCGAGCATGATTAAACCGAAAAATAAATAGGCTTAGGGATGTAGTTTGGGGCTCAAAATTTTTCTGTAAGATGCTCATATGATATAGAACAGTGCTATGAAGTCATTTTTTTAAAATTAATTTTTGAAATTTTTAAGTTAATTTTTAGCTCTAAAATGATGGTAAAATTGGGTGATTTAGGATTAATTAGGTGATTAGGATGTTAATTACTGATTTGGATCTTAATTAGATGTTTAGGGAAGTTAATCTCTACAGTGGAACCCTAATCCTAGCCTTTAGGTACTAAGTATGGTTAATTAGGGAAATTAGGTAAAGAATATAAGAAATTAGGAATATGTAAAAGTGTAAATTAATAAATCTAAAAAAAATAAGGTTATTTAGATAATATTATAATTGAAATCAGAAAAATAATAAATCTGAAATAATATTTAATTTTAAGTAAATATCTCAAAATGTAAGATTTTTACACATCGGGAATAAATCCGATGCCACAATTAGGGTTAGCGTGTACCGAATAGTTTAGAATACCAAAATTACGACCCAATAGGATATTTGAATACTCGAGCATAATGTGATTAATGTCACATTGGGATTCGAGCTTGAATTACGACTTAGGAAATAAAACTAGAATCTAGTTTAGGAACCGAACCCCGAAATAGAATACAACGAATTATTAATACATTATAGGTATACAAGAGGAAAATAAGTTACATTATGAATTAGAATAAGAATCCATAAAATATAAGTACTAAAAGGACCTATTTGCATTATAGGACACCTAGAAACAAATCAGCTCGCAAGTTGAGGATCGAGCGATCGAGCAAATTCAAGTAAGTTGGGTTATTGCTTATTGTAATAGAGTACTAGTTTTGTAGTGCTCGGAGACTTAGGCTTGTATATGCTTGTGATTGTAAATAGTTCGCGCATGTGTTTGATGTATCTGAATACGTGCTGGAATTTGTACTGTGAATGAATTTGTGACTGATTGAATTGGTATGAACTTATTTGAATACCCTAACCGGAATTTAATCTTAGTCGACCTTATAACCGAAAATGTCATGCATTGCAACCCGTTAAGGGATCATAGGACTCTCCAACCAAATACCGATCCCTTCGAAAGGGATAGCGCAGGATTGCAAAATGGTCCCTTCTTGGTCCTCAGTCGAACTAAGTGACAGGAGAGGAGGTCATAGCGGGGGTGAAGTCAATGGTTCGGAGGTAGTCGCGGGAGGAGCGAGGTCTCCATTGCACAAGCTTGGGTTTGATTGTGAGCTACTGCATAACATGGAACTCCTCAACCCGGATCAAAGCAGGTGAAATTTCTCTGATTTCACAACGGACCGGACTACGTTGTGCGATGACACTTGATTGTTGCATTGCATGAAAATAATTGTTTGATAACCCTGTTTGTGCTTGTATGCATTCATGAGTCTCCAATTCAACTTACTGAGCTGTAGTTGCTCATACCTTTATAGATCCTTTTGCAGGTTCTGATTTGTGATCACTACAAGTATTATGCCGCCCTACAATTACCCAGAGATTAGTCTTTTTGAAGCCAGGGGAGTGAGGTCCAAGATATTTAGTAAAATGTGTAACTGGACTGACCTTATAGTTAAAGGTTAAAGACTGATAGTTATTCTGTAAATTAGTAGACTGTGGTGATTATGTAAATTTTCCTAGGAAGCTCTGTGGACTTATTTATAATTATCTATGTTTAATAGAAATTTGTGATATTTATCATGATTGTAGTATAATTATTAATCGAACTGTTTACTTCAAAGCGAGTGGTCGTCGACGCCTTGTGTAGATTATCTCTATGGTAGGAACTGTGAGGCCAGTTTCTATCATAGAATGGTTTACACGGCGGAACTGTTGCGACTTCGCGACTTCGGGGCGTAACAAAGGACACTGGTATTATGACCTTCGAAGCCTAGCTAAACACAAGCAACAGCAATAGCAACAAGCATAATTAATATTCAGGATAATTAATAGTTTGGTTTATTTTAAACTATGCTATACAAGCATAAACAGCAAACAAGGGTAACACATACCTGGATCCTGCATCTCTCGGTTAACCACTAACTTAGAATCCTTTTCAAATTCTACACTTGAAGTATAGAACAAGATTAAACTTATTATAGAATCTATTCTAGGTTACATAAGTTATAATCCTCAACCTATCTTACTAAGTCATTATTGATTCTTAAGTCTTGCTAATGGCTTAATTTAGGGTTCAAAGATAGTTTTAGACTCTCTAAGATGTTTAGAAAATGTTATGGTAGATTTGGTGAAGAATAGAAACAAGAAACAATTGAAAGAGGAAATGTAACAAGATCATGCCTATGGTTTACGCTTGTGATCTTGACCATGATCCTCCATTTAACCTCAAATTCTTCAATATAAAACTTGCCAAAGAGTTCAGGGGGTAGGATTATGATTGTGATCTTTACTCGTGACCCCTTTTTTTTTTTTTTACAATTTCTTCGTCCTTTCCTATTCACAACTCCACAACTCCTCTTAATTCGTCTTACAACCTAAGTCTTCACTTGTTTTGATCCTTTTATAAGTTTGTTTATGATAATGAAACACTCAAATGTGTCCCTAACACTATGAATCAACAATTAACAATCAACAAATCAATGATCAAGAGATTGCATGCCTCAATTTTTAAGGTTTGGTGTTTACTAAATCACAAGAACAATGATTTTCTGTGCTTCCATTAAGACTTTAAGGAATAAATCTATTATCAAATCTAATTTATTGTCATCCTTTCTTAGAGAAAAGCTTCTTACCTTATTGGATTGGTTAGCCAAAATCAGTAATTACCAAAAGGATTCGCTTCAAAAAACTCCAACAAAACCTTGAAAAGAAATAATCTTTAAAATTGATTTCGATTTTTATGAATCTATAATTAAAGAAGTCATGTCTTAACTTTTAGATACCTCATTCTTGCCTTACTACTATTACAGTTGTGAAGGTTTACTCATTGCCAATGAAGGGAAATGGAATGATTAATGGTATAAAGAGGCTATCTATTTGTAAGGATTTCTATCTTACTTTCTTTTCCAAAACTACCCCTGACTTTATAAACTAATTATTTCAACGTCATTATCTTAATAACTATTTTCTTTTATTAATTTTGTAGGGTTTTACATTGTGCTAGAAGAGGTAGTTGTAGCATCAAGAGATACTATAATGAATAAGAGTTAGAAGAGGCTTGTGAACTTTTTAAACAAATGGCAACCTATTTTCATGACTAACAAAATGAGAGGGTAATACCTAAGAGAGTAGCTAGTGTGTAAGGATCTAATGAAGTAAAATGGTTGAGAGAGCAAGTAATTGTACTTACATCAAAGATATCACAATTTGATAAGCCTACTTCTAGACTTAGACCAAATGAAAACATCCCACCTATTAGATGTTGCAATCTTTGTAAAGGGAGATATGATAGAATTAGATGTCAAATGGAGTTTTGCTTTGTCTAATGAAGTATAAGTGGAAGAACTTAATGCAATGAACGGTTTAACCAAGGAACAATAATCCTTATCCCAACATATATGATCCTAGTTAAAGAGTTCATCTGTATCTAACATGGGGTAGGAACCAAAACATTAGATATAACGGTCTAAAATGACAACCTAGTCTTTGTTAGTTATCACCACTATCATTGAGAGAGAAAAAGGAAATAATAAAGGATTCGTGAAAAGTTTTACCAAGATGTCTGATTTAAGAATAAGTAGCTAAGAAGCTATTGTCCACAATTTAGAATAGTTTATGAGACAGCTTTGTGAGAATACACCACTAGACCATATGTAGTATATCTTAGCAACATAAAAAGGTATCTAAGACCAAGAGATCAAGTTAGACTAGCTAATGGTACGGGTAAGGAATATAACACCATTGATAAGAGCGTAGAAACACCTCTACACAAAGCTTCTTAATGAATTTCAAGAAGAAGATAATATTAAAGAGGAATTTGAAATTATTAGAGGAACTCCCACCTTTAAGCACCACATCAAGGTTGAGATTTAACATAGTGACAGAAAATTTAGAAGAAGAAGACTTTGTTAAGGGAAGTTCTTTAAGAGAAATTAAAGAAATGATAAATGAGATTTAAGGTATTGAAAAATATGAAAAGAAGGCTACAAAGAAGGAGACCTAAGTGCAGTGGGGATAATTTAAGTGAAAAAGATCCAATGGAGATAAGGGCAATTCTACTCGCATAGGAAGGTAGGAAAAGTGAGAGGTTTGAAGAGGACCTAATTAAGGAAGAAGAAGATCTTAATAAAGTGGAAGAATCTAAGTAAGGAAGAAAAAAAACCTTAGGGAGGTGAAAGGATATCCAAGTGAAGAAGAAAAACCAATGAAAGTTAAAGAAATTCTAGCTGCAAGAGAGTAATGATATAAAAACTAATAAAGAGGATCTTGATGAGGAAAAGGTAGGGTCTATGTGAAGATGAAAAGTGAACATTAGGGATAACAAATATTCCAAAAGTGAGATTATGGAAAGAGAGATTAATAATAATTTTGAAGAGAACGACTCTAGAGATGTTTTTGATGTGGTTTATGACATTAAGGGAAAAGAAATAAATGCACCAACTAAGAAGGATTGTGCTTTGAAAAGTTTGTAATCCTCCTAAAGTTAGAAAATCTTGAACAATTCATAGTGTCATGTATTATATTGGGACTATTTTTTCTTGAGCTTTCTATAATCTTGCCATATCCACTAATGTAATGTCTAACAGACTGATGGACAAGCTATATTGGGGGGATGTTAGAAGAGTTCATCCTTCGATTTGTAGATAAACCCTCTATAAGACCCCAAAGAATGTGAGAGTGTAATAGTAAAGAGTCGACAAAAGTTTTTGTTAGACTATTGAGATTGATATGAATGACAAGTGACTTCCACTAATCCTTGGGCTTCTTTCCTAACCATAACTAAAACCTTGATAGATGTTAAAGGGAAACATGATCGTAAGGGTAACGGATGAGGAAATATAAGTTGTGTGCTAGGAAGAGTAAAGAAAAAGAGGACCCTTCCACTTGTGAAACCATGCACTTTGAAGAACTAAATTGAGTTTTTTATGTTGGAGGGGCTTGTGATAAAAAGCAAATCAAAGGATCAATTGAGGATGACCTTAACATTGCAATGAAGCTAACTTTATGAGCCGTCTTTGTCATGCCCTGAAATAATAGAGTCGTAACAGTCCTGCCATGCAAACCATTCTAAGATAGAAACTGGCCATACAACCGCTATCTTAGATCTAATTTACACAAGGCATTTACAACTAACCTACTTAAAAGTAAATAGTTCATAAATTAAATAAATTATTTACCTAAAAAAGTATGAAAATATATATACATATATATACATGCATAATATGATTCAAGTATCATAAATAATATTTATGGGGTTTCATTATATTATATTTCCTAAGTAATACATAATTTGAAAATGAAAGATTCTAAATAAAGTTAAGACCTTAACGATATATCTATTCTTTAGATGTATTTTTTTACTCTCTAAGATCCAGCAGTTGTTAGCCTCAAGATAAATATAAGCTACTTCCTAGCTAACACCTATAACAACGTTTATAGTGATATAAATAACCACAGTTCAGTAAGTTGGGACAAAGACTTAAAACTATACATCAAACACAAGTAGGGTTATCAACTAATTCAGTTAAATGCAATGCATGTTTAAGTAAATATTATTGCACGATATTGTTCGACCCATTATGAGATTAGAGAAATTTCACCTATTCTAATTGGGCTAAGGAGTTTCCATTTAATGCAACAACTCATGACCAAACTTAGGCTTGTGCAATAGAAACATTACTCCTCCTGCGATTACCTTCGAACTATTGCTTCACCCTTGCCACAAACTTCTTACTAATCATTTAATTCGACTAAAGATAAAGAAGGGACCAATTATGCTATCCAGTGCTTTCCCTTTCGAAGGAGTCGGTATTTGGCTAGAGAACCCTAAGTTTCCCCTAATGGGTTGCTATGCAAATCTGATTTAAAATTTTAAGTCATATATTTAACTAGATTCGATTTAAGGTGTTCAATTATTTCAAACAAATCACATAAATACAAGCCAAAACAACAACCCAAAATCATAGCATCACTTAGAAACAAGCACATGTGCACAACCACTATCTACAATTTCAAGCCTCTGAGTATTACAAATTAGTACTTCGAAATACAATAATGTATTAATCCCAACTTACCTAGACCCTCGCTTGGTCATTTAAGCTGTGACCTGTACAGACTATCGCCAATAATCTTTATAATACAAATGTTGGTTTAGTTTCCCATAACTACCATAGATATGTTTTATTATGTAATTTAGATTATGAGTATCTTTGATTTATGATCTTCTTACATTTGGTGATTTAGGTCTAAGTCTTTTAGAATTACTTCCCTTATTTAACTAAGTTTCGAATTTGTTTCTTGTTTCGATTACGGTTTCGGCTTTTGAATTAGATTCTGATCTAGGAATAATCTAAATTCTAATCTAGGAATAATCTTTATTTAACGCGTTCGCTTATAAATATGGATATACACACATAAGTTTTAAATCATAGGTTTTAAGTTTAGGATTATTATTTTACGCATTTATCCAATTTCTATATCTCCTATAATCGAATCAGTTTAAAATTAATTTCCGATTCAATTTTTGTATCAATCTCTGAATTTAGTTTTGTTTTAGCTTTTAATTATTGTTTTTATTTATGAAACATAGGAATTCTTCCCGGACTAAAATGTGACATTCATCTAACTATGCTTAGTTATCCTAAATCTATGTTTTAGCTCCTAATTAGTATTTCGATCAGTATGGTATACTATGTTTCTAATTTAACTACTGAATCAGCTCCCAAAGTAAGAATTACCTACATTTTCACATAATTTCTCAAATTTACCTTTCAAACCAAATTTATAATATTCTCCTATTATAATAATATTATCAATTTAACTTAATATTCTTCACTTATTTAATCTTCCTATTTCACATATTACTTATTATTACTTAATCTACACATAAAGCATACATCTAACCTCTCCAATACCATAATTTACATTTCTCATCATCAACTAACATTCCAAGACATCTAAATTCATCTTAAATCAGAATATAAACCAAACTAATCCTAAATCATAAAATTAACCTAAAATATATTATTTACCCACATATTTAGTACATATTATGCATGATACATACAACTAATGCTTCAAACTCCACTAAAGCCATGAAAAATATATTATACTCGGTAAATTATGGTTGTTATATTATGATTATGAAAAGTACTAAGATAGTTTAATATATATTATTTTCTAGTATACTGATTTTAGGTCCGATTTTGCTAAAAATTAGCTTAAATTAGGTAAATGACCAAATAAAATTATAAGATTCAAATTGAATATTTCCAAAATCATAAATAAGCTTTAGAAGTCATTACAAATTGCATTCATTAAGGAATTTAATTAAAAAAACTATTGTTTCTTTCATATGCAAAAAAGGGCAAATTCAACAAAATAATTTTAATAAATACTAAATGTGTAATTTATTAAAAATTATTTTTATGTAAATTAAATATATCATATAAGGAATATGTGTACCAAAAATTAGCTAAAAATAACATTATTTACTATTTTTTAAAATTCATACAAAATTTGTTGAAATTAAGCCTATTTTTAAAGAACCTATATAAGCACTTTAAATTTAAAAAAAAAAAAACGGTTTGATATTATGATTCTACATGCAAAAATACCTAAGGAAACCAAATTTCATAATTTTTCATGCATATTTTATATTTTTACTAAATTAAAGAAATTCGGAAGGGAAATCAGAACTCACTAATTGACAAGTTTTCAACCATTAGCGATGGCTCCACCATTGTCTACAGCTTTACACATGAGGTCCACTGTCTTTTGGTGGTAGTCATTCTTCTCCAAGTGGTCGTTAGGTTGGAGATCTTTTTATATGCCCTATTTGCATTATAATTTTCTAATTTTTTGTAAAGTTACTCTCTCTTCTTTTCTCTCCTCTCCCTAACTTTTTCTGGATTCTAAAATGTCTAAATTGAGTTTGGATGAAGGTCTTCTGTTTTTATAGTTAAGTTTAGGACTTTTTGTCCATTTTTTCTTTACCAAGCGTCTCTTATCTCTTATCTTTTTTACTTTTTTTGTAGGTTGATTTTAATTAGTTGCTTTTCATTCTCCATTTCCAATTTGTCACGCCCCACTTCTAGAATTTTCCTCATTTTTCCATATTTTTCTTGATTTTTTAATTATTTATGAATTTTCTTTAATTATTTAGTATTATTTTAGTATATTTAGGGGATTTTTAGTAATTTCACATATTTCTACTTATATGTAAATACATATATGGTATAAGTAAATACTCATAAATATTATTTAAATTATTTTATGATTTTTAGTATACATATAATTTATCTTTATTGATTCATTAGTTATTAAAACTCGTTTTACGCATTTTTGATAAATAATAAGAAATTTATAGATAATTTAATATTATAATAATTAATTATTTTATTATTTATTTTTCTAAATTTAGACTCATGGGATCACTTTTACTAATAATCCTAATTTCATCATAAAATTTGGGCTGGATCAAAAAATTTGCTCGATCGCCCTAAATTCTACAAATCAAACCTCAAATACCTAATTATAGGTCTTACAGTCTTGATATGAAGACATAATAATCAGGCTAAAGACTATAAAATAAGCACTTAGTGGGAAGTAAAGGAGTAAGGTTTATTTCGTTTCCAAGCTTTGGTTTATTTCATGTTCTTGTTTATTTGTTAAGTTAAATTGTTTTGTCTCTTTATTGTATAAGGCAGCTACTTGTGTTTGTTCTTTTTGTAGTGTAAGTGTTTGGTAGTGAATAAACATTTCAAGGTGAAATCAACAAAAATTTAAAGTAAGGCAACTTTTTGGATATGCTTAAGGAAAACTTTGCTAAGCACTTAACATCAACCTTAAGGGAGAAAAGTTCTTTATACTTTCTAATCTTTAATTCGTGCAAATTTAGTACCATGAAGACATTTTAGACTTCAAGCTAGGGGTAAAAGAGCATGTTATTATTGAAGTGGCAAAGGTTCTATCAAGGTTGTTGTTGCATTATTCAAGGGGTGCTACTAAATTGTTTGATGAAATATTAATTATTACACCTTAAAAATGGTAAAATTTTCAATAATCTCCTTGATTCTTTAAAAGCATAATTGAAAATGGTGGTTTCTTTTTCTTCTACACCACTAATATCAATTTAGACCAAATTGTACCAAAATTTTCAAAGCTTTTTTATCTTTATCATAGTAGAGTAATTTTAGGCAAACATTTTTCAAATCTTTCCTTTTGGTTATATAGTGAATTTCATTCACTTATGTGTAATTAATTTGTGAAATCTTTAATTAGTTTAATTACACTTGATTTAAGCTTGGTTTCAATAATTTAAGATATAGGAAATGTCTTTAGCAAGAGCTAGTTGTTAGTATTTTTAAAATCAACTTTTCTGCTTTGAATTTCCTAATAGTCTGATAATCTCTAATGAATCTTAGCAAAATGTTATTATTCTTGAAAGTTCTCTCGAACAAAAAGAACCAACGAGCATTAAGCTAATGGTAATCTCAAGTAATAAATAAATAAAATAAGAGTATAGAAGGGATATAAGAGTGGCCAATAAGTATGAATGCATAAGTTTATGAATGACAAATTTATGAATGAGTTCATTAGCTCTTAGAGAACCAACTTGTGAAAAAGATGGGGAATAAGATATTCCCAACAAGTAGAATGGGATGCATAAGCGTAAGAGAGAAAAGAGAGGAATAAAGGGTTTTCATAGATTCAAATTTGGATGTATGTGAGTTGAAAGTAGAAAGGAAAAATAAAAAAAAGTTGAAAATTAAAATATCAAGAAAATAAAGTAGCATAATGATTGCTTGTTTTGCACCTTTCTCCTTTCATTATTGCACTAGTTGATTGGAAAAATGGAAGTCAAGAAAATGACTTCTCTCAAATACTAAAGATGTTAGCTTAAGTCTCAAATTTTAAAAGCATGGCTTAAATAAGATTATTAAACTCTACTGAGTATAGATTAGCAAGTTATTGCTTTAAGTGATTTTTGTACCCTTGATTGACCAAATAAAAGGAATTATGTAGTATATTACTGTATTTCCATTTTACGTTGCAATTTGTAAGTGCAATTAGAGAAGTAGATATTTCCACTTGTACATTTAAGGAGATTTGGTACATTTGATGGGCTCAAGAGATGATATTGGTACATTACATGTTATTGTTTGAATTTCATTAGGGTAGAGATTGTTCACCTAGGCTTAAAAGTGAGCCTAAATCTATAAGATAGAATACAGTTAGTAGATACTAGAGGGTTGTTCGGTATGGCAACTCTGATACTTAAGTTAGTATCTACGGGATTGAATGAATCAGAGAGAAAGAAGCTTGTACGTATGTGCATCAAGTGTCTTACTTATAAGGTTTGACTCTTATTTATAAGTTTCAAGGAAGGAATTTGGATATATTTGTATCTTACCCAATTAAGCAAGTATATCTTTTAAATAGATATGGTTCGAGATTCGTGAAGGTAATGTGGCAACTCTATTATTCTTATGGAGTAATAGTTCTATGGTGTTGCTCGATATTCAAGATCCAAGCTTCCTAGACAAATGCTAAGGTCTAGAGTCCCTATGGAATCCATGTTATAAGCCTAACCAAAGTTCGGGAACCAAGATACTAAGCTGGCCTTCATGAAGTCCAATGATGGTGAGGGTTGATCATATAACGAACAGTCTTTTAGGGCCAGGAGTTAGATTGCGACGGACTAATCATTTACTGAGATAAGACGGCCTACAGTCTATAGAGGTTGGAATGGGTCTTGGGAGCCTACGGTCCAAAATTACTCATCAATATTAGGAGTGTTGTTTGACCTGAATGAACTTAGGCTTTGAGAAGGTTTAATAAGGTGTTTAGGGAAAAAGCAAAGCTCTTAAATTGAGGGTAGTTAATACTACATAAAAAAAAAGGCATTATCCCTTACTTAAAAGCTACACTTGCATGCAATTATTTAAGAAACTTATCATAATTATTCAAAATGAATAAATTATGTGTAAAATAGACCAATCATATGAACAATATGATAAAAAATCAAAATTGTGTTGCAAAGTGTTAATTTATGTTCATTTAGTGTAAAGAATTAATTGGCATTCAATTGGTTCTTTTGTACAAACTGATGCCCAACTGGAGTAAGAATATAACAAGGCCTACCATTTAGACCATGCCTTAGTTACTGGCTTAATAGCAGCTTCAGAATGCTAGAAGACAAACAAAGTGAACACACCATCTAGATGCTACTCCCTTATTATCTAGATGGTAACATTGTCATAGAGTCGTGCCAATGCCATCCTAGTAGGAAAAGAGGCACCATTTGAATGATGCTCTTAAACCCTAAAATAGGAAGTGGACATGTGTTTACCATTTAGATGGCACTACCCTTACCACATGGCAATAGTGTTATTTTTATAATTTTCTACATTTCAATAGTGCTCCTATTTTGCAGAAACCTTGAATCCTCTCAATTATTATGATTAATGTAGGCTAGCTTAAATTAATTTTAGATAGTTTAAGACAAATTTAGGTACTTTATGTATCGGTCTCATTTAACAATCAAGATGAGGGTGAATTGGTTGTTATAAATTTTAGAAAAAAAAAAAAACTTAAAGCTTTGATATTTAAAAGTCCTTCTAACCTACCCCCCACCCCCCAAGAATTGTTAGTAACAGAAATATTCTGACAACTAAACTAAACAACAATAAAACTATAATTATACGAGAGAAGAGATAAGAAGATTAGAGGCAGGACTTTATAGTGGTTTCGCCTTATACGTTAGTCCTCTCTTCTAGCTTTATCACTAGAGATCTAGTTGTCTTCACCAATCGTTCCACTATATCAATTCAATCAAACTTTGAAAGAGAATATAATATCTGGTCTTCTCAACCTTTACACTCAACTGCCTTGTCACACTAATCTCTACATTGACTAAATGTAGGCTATAGAAGTAATCAATCTCTTTTAAAGTTATAGATACAATACAAACTCAAGAAATTAAACAAATTGAAGAGAAAAATATAATTCTTCAAAATTTAGCTCAAGGATTTAAGTCACGAAATCAATTGTGAAGTATAATGTTTTCTCTCTTACTTGATTGGTACTGGCTTGGGTACTTATATATTTATCTTCAACATTCAACAGATGATATTTTGCTGATAATATGGTGAATGTTATGATTTGTAGATATGCAACAAATCCTTCCATCCTTATTATAAATTTGATATGGATCTTGTAATGTTTGTTTTAAATAATGTCCATTTTGAATCTATCTTTATCTATAAGTGTAGATTGATCTTTATCCATATTGTTGTGGTTGTGATTTTGTATAAATCCTAAAAAATATTTTTCCTACTTAAGTAGAATAAGTTTGAAGTTTCTATAAGCAGTTTCAACATTTTGCAATCTAAAGCTTCTATTGAATTTTTCTGCTTATACTTCATTTTAGATTTTCTTCCTGACCTTTTACCGGTCTTTCATCAGATCTCCTCAAAACTTCTACATAGGTTTGTACAGCACTTCTATCCTCATTTCACAGTGCAATTAAACCTTCTGCTTGAGCTTCCACCAATATTTCATACATGACATGTATGCTTTTATTTAAGACCCAAAGGTTCTACTATAACTTCTGATTTTTCTTTTTATACAACCTTCTAATGAAGGCTCTACATAATTTTTCCTATAAAACAAATCTTGCAAAACCATGATCAAACAATCCTTTTTGTTATCATCAAAACTAAGTTAGATAGAACCAAGTATTCTCCCTTACCTCGAACCCCCCTCCCCCCCTTTTGATGATAACAAAACACTTTGTGCAAAAATATTTCTAGAAAAAAACTTATACCATGAAAACACTCATATCTCATCATAGCATAGACCAAATAATCGTGCAAAACGTAAATATTCCTCTCTCCCTTTTTGTTGTCATCCATAATTTTTCATGAGAGACAAAATGGACAAGGATAATAGATGTGATAGATTAAACATAATTCATAGTTCCAAAATAGAGAAAATAACCAAAATTAAATGTAATCCATAAAACAGAGTTCATGAAATAGAAACTGTTAACATAACATAATGTAATCTAATAGAATTAAACTTAAAACATTTATTTCTTGGACTTCTTTTTGGTGGAGGTAGAAGGTTATTTTTTTTTTAAAAATAAAAATTGGATTAAGAAAGGGATTGTAGAAGGTCTTTTGAGAAGGCTCAGAGGGTTTTTCATTTAGCACAATAACCTTTTTTGATGGATGAATAGGCCTTGAATAGTTAGGGAATTGAACGAAGATGAAATCCTTAAGTTCTTTATCGAGGTCCTTCAATGCTTTGGCAATAGACTCTCTATCTAAATAAAGCTCAACTGTTGCAAAATTGCTTGAGTCTTAGATGCATGAGTTGCTATGACTATTCAACATGCTTCATTTGGTTGTCAATATATGTGACTCCTTATTGAACTTTGACAGATCTATCTGATCAAGCTAAAACTTGATGTCATCAAATCCCCTAATCATCTTG
This sequence comes from Lumnitzera littorea, assembly GCA_024138015.1. Lineage (NCBI taxonomy): Eukaryota > Viridiplantae > Streptophyta > Magnoliopsida > Myrtales > Combretaceae > Lumnitzera > Lumnitzera littorea. Next base: position 117,657,609 of record JAMXBB010000002.1, read on the forward strand.
ATTATTGCATCACCAATCTTTGAATCAACTATCCCTTCTAATGAAACACTTGTATCAAATAAATTCTCATTCAGAAGCAATTGATTATCTTTCCTGAAGGCCTTAAGCTTTCCTTCTAATAAAGTATCTATGTGATCCTTTACAGAATGAGATATTAGCTGGGATGTTTCATCCATTGAAATGTTGCTAAACTAACTTATTTTTCGTTCCTCAGTTTTCGATTGTGATTGACTAGAAGATCCTATCAATCAAGCAATCAATTCATCTTGGTTTTTCATTCTCTGAGAACCTTCTATAAAAGGTTCTACTCTTGCAGTATGCTCCTCCTCAACTATAGCTCTCATATCCTGCTCACCAAAAGTTCTTTTCTTGTGCCTTAGGTGCACATAATGTGCACCATCATTTGAATATCAAATAAAATTCTTTACACTTATTCCCATTTGGTGAAAAACTTTTTTACCAATCTTTTTTAAGGATTTTATATCATTCTCCCCCCTGAGGTATCCTCATACCCTTAAACCTTAGAAACTTCATAATAGTATTCCCATAGGACATGATATTCCTACTCTTACCTATATGCCTCATAATCTTAGTAGGCATATCTAAATTCTTTCCCTTTAAAATAGCCAAAATTATAATTGCACCTTCCATAATTACCTTAGTAAATGTACCCTTTTGAGGTCAAATATAACTTACTATAGCCTTATGTATGATTCTCACAACAAGTTGAAAGTAAAAAATCTAGGCTATCTTACCATAATCCTCATTTATTCCTTCATTCAATTCTTTAAAAATATTTTCTTTTGTTAACCTAATTAACTCATCATCATTAGCCAAGTCTTTCAACCTAAAACATTCTATTAAATCCTTCCTAGTTATTTCCACTTCAATACCAAGAACTAAAATATTCAACACTTCTATTTCTACATCAATCACTAGTGTCTCATAAAATTCCCTTAAAACATCTACATTCACTACTTCTTGAATATTTAGCAACCTTAGACAGCCTAAGTTGTCTAAGAACTCACTCCAGTAAAATCCATTCCTTTCAAAGAAACTGAGATCAAAGAATAAAGAGTCATAAACCTTATCTTTGTTTTTCTTAGAAGTTGCACCATCTTCAACTTATTGGAGTGGCTTTTTGCTAGGTGTCTCACTCATTTTAGCTTTGACTTGTACCTTTTCTTGGAATCCAAACTTTGATCCTTGGAGGGTTTCATTGTTTTCTGACTTTTAAGAGAGATTTCTTATGGTTCGTCTAAGATTTTTTATTTTCCTTTGGCAAAGGTGTTTTTTGTAGGAGCCATTCTAAGATTTCTTACATAGAAAGTAGGAGAAAGTGAGGGTTTGAGGATAGTAAAGAGAAGATGCAGAGTTTTGGAGGAGAGACGAAAGGACATTCTTTTGATAAAACGAAGGAAAGGTATAAGAGAGTTGGTCAATTAATTAAAACTGACACGTGAGATATTAGGATATGTAAAAACATCATGCCGCATTAAGGAAAACGTATAGATAATCTGGGATAGTGGATTGTAAATCCGAAGTTCATTTCTAATATATTCAAATCTTATTCTCTCTAAAGGTTTAGTAAGAATATCAGCACATTGCAAATCACTTGAAACGAACTTAACACAAATGTCTCCATTTGATACGTAATTTGTAATAAAATGATGACTTATTTCTATATGTTTGCATGTTGAATGATGGACATGATTTTTAGTTAAGTTAATGACACTCGTATTGTCACATTTAATTAGTACATTAGTATAACTTTTGCTATAGCCAAATGTTTGTTGTTTTATCCACAAAAGTTGTGCACAACAGTTTCTAATTGAAACATATTCTTCTTTAGCTATTGACAAGGCAATAGAATTTTGTTTCTTAGTCTTCTTGGAGGACCACGAAACTAATTTGTCACCTAAAAATTGATAAGTATTAGAGGTGCTTTTCATATCAACTTTACATCTAGCATATTGGCATCTGAATATCCAACTAAATCATTATTTTGATTCTTTGGATACTAGATACCTAGCTTAGATATAGTTAATAGGTACTTAAAAATTCTTTTAACAACTGTGAGATACATTTCAGTTTGAGAACTTTAAAAATGCGCACATAAGTAAATACTAAATAAAATCTTAAGTTTAGATGTTGTTAAATATAATAAGATCCAATGGAACTACGATAGAGTTTTTCAGTTACCTTCTTGCCTTCGGGATTTAAATCTAACCTTGTTGATGTGCTCATTGGAGTCGAAGCTCCTTTAGCATTTTCAAAATCGAACTTCTTAATAATCTAGCGAGTATATTTTTCTTAGTGTACAAATATGCCTTCATTTAGTTGCTTAATTTGTAGATCCAAGAAAAAGGATAACTCACCCATTACTGACATCTCAAATTCGATCTACATCATCTTTAAAAATTCTTTGCAATAATCTTCATTAGTAGAACAAAAAATGATGTCATCAATGTAAATTTGTGCTACTAAGATATCCTTTCGAAATGTTTTAGAAACAAGTTAGTATTTATTTTTCCTCTACTAAAGCCATTCTTAATAAGAAATTCACTAAGTCGTTTGTACCAAGCTCAAGGTGCTTATTTTAAGTCATATAAAGTTTTTCCTAACTTGAAAACATGATTTTTCTTAAATGGGTCTTCAAACCTAGGGGGTTGTTGTACATAAACCTCTTCTTTGATATACCCATTTAAGAAAGCGTTTTTCACATCCATTTGGAATAATTTGAAATTCTTAAAACAAGTATATACAAGCAAAAGACAAATAGCTTCTAATCTAATTACGAGGGCATAGGTTTCATCATAATACCTTCTTCTTCTGAATACCCTTTGACCACCAACCGTGCTTTATTTCTTACAACTTTGTCATTTTCATCCAGCTTATTTTTAAAAACCCACTTAGTTTCAATTGTTGACTTATTAGCTAGTCTTGGAACTATTGTCCAAACTTGGTTTTTATGAAATTGATTTAATTCTTCTTGCTTTGCATTATTCCAATTTACATCTTTTAATGCAATTTCAATAAAGTTGGGTTCTTCTTCAAACAACATGGCAAAATAATTTTCTATTTTTTGTAGTTTAGATCGTGTTTGGACACCAGTTTGAACATCTTTGATTATTAATTATAGAGGATGAGAAGGTTTAAATTGCCAAGACTTGGTTGAACCTTCTACTGTTTCTTTTACTCTTCCTTTGGGAGGACTAGAAGACTTGGTTTTGCTTCTACTAAAACTTCTATACATTCTAGAGCATTTTTCTCAACCTTCTTACTTATTATCTATTGCGGACTGTGACCAAAAACAAATAAAATTGGTCGATGGATGGGTTTAAGCTTGCAGAAAGCCCAAAAGGAATAATGGGGAATGGTGCAAAATAAGATGAATGTAAATGAAAAGATAAGCGAAACCCATGAACAGCTCCAATGAATATGATGCACCAATGAAACTTTCGAGTGATATAACGTACAAATCGGTCCAATAAGATTATTCACCACTTAGCCTTACTCAAAGGTTAGGATAAGAGTGATACTGAGAGTAAACAAGCAATATTTACGCAAAGAAGAAAATACTCAAGTGTATTAATATGATGATGTTGATATATCCTTTACAACTATAATTACAGGGGTATTTATACTCATAAGTTAAGGCAACTTGTCCAAAAGGAAAAAAATGAATATATAAGAAAAGTAATTCTTGGTGCAACAGATTCTATACATGATACTGTACACATGGTGATATCGTTGAAGGATGTAGACAAAAAGTATGGACAACTTGCTTATCTGAGTAAGGATGGCTTGGTTAGTCCGGACTTTCTCTCTTAACATCTTGGCAAGGGTAATTTTTAGTATATAACTTATTATTATCCCATTGTTACCTACAATTTACTATTATAGTATATTTGATTTAAATTTTTCTCCTTCGAATTTTTGTTTACCCTTTTCTTCATTCTTTTACCCCATAATCTTTGGAGACACGTTCCATTCGGTGGCCCAGCCAAAATCATTAGCCGCCCCTACCTCCTTCTCCGTCTTCCTCTTCTTTTTCATTTTCTATTTTCTTTTCCCTTCTCTACTTTTTCCCATTTCGCTGGATTCTCACTCGCGTCCTAAACCACCTGTCCTAATTCCCCTCTCGCCCTCTCTTTCTCTCCCAAGCTTCCTCGCCCCACCCATTCTCTCTTTCACTCGTCTCCCACTATCTCTCTCTCCACTGGCTTTTCCCCCACCGCAGCAGCCCTCTCCCTCTAACACTCTATCTCACCTCTCTCACATTCATTAACAGCTACAAACATCTCATGCTCCTTTAGGCGTTAACTCCAGTCTCTCGTACCGGCGAACCATTCAAGCTGTCGAACAACGGTTCGCAAGTGCCCTTCTTTTCTGGTCGTCTTCACTTTTCTCCGACGAATCTCTTCACTCCAAGCTAGTTCGTGACTTGTTCTGCTCTGTCTCGGTTCTATTCTCGGTGAGTTAACTGAGTTGACTTGGTCCATTTTCCACTTGCTTACCTCGCCTTGCTTTGCTCACCTTGTTAACATTCTGTTTTGATTATCCTTTCATCTTCGCTTCTAGTTTTCTGTTCGGACACCGGCGTGCGTTTGTTCGAGTTAATCAAATCCTTTCTCCCTTTACCATGTTTTCTCTCCAAGCCATGAGCTAAATTTTACGTACATTAAGCAATCAACCAGGCCCTATCTTCGGTGACGCGCGCTGCGTGTTTTTCCCTTCAGTCTGATATCCTTTACCAGCAGCATTTTTCGTTGGTATTTGATTTCTTCTTTTCCGGTGAGTTGACAACGTCCTTCCATTGAGTCTATTACGTGTAATCATTATGACTATTCTTTAGTGCTTCACCATTTGAAAACTATAGATGTGTTGTTATATTATACTATATTGTTCTTGGTCATAACGAGTTCGTGCTTTCAAATTGTGATAAATGCTTTTGTCTTTAGTGCGGTATTCTAAAACTATTGTTTTTTATTGGTTATTTTATTAATTACTACGTGTTATGGTTATAGTACTATATTTCCATATATCCTCGGCAAACATATATGCTATACGTAGAATAATAACACCAATTTATGGTAGTAAAATACTATCATGCTATTGCAAATTAACCATAAGATATATCGTACATATGTTTCATAAATTTAATCAGCTAAGGTGAGGTCTCCATTTCGTTGTTTTATTTATTAAAGTATCTTTTCCTTGTTTATTTTATTTTACTTACATTTCCCTTTAGTGCATGAAAATGAAGAACCAATTTCTTACTCCTCCATGAGCAATTCTCTTGTTGCTGTCGACCAACCAAAAATAAAAGATGACGATGAGCTGTCTTTTTCTACTTTTTCTAATTATTTAGAAATCTCCCGTTACCCCATGCCAAAGACAGCACTGCGTTTTTGGATTCTAGACTTTACTAGCAATAAACAGTATTTTATTAATACGTCAACAATCGACTTCGTTATATCATATGTAATTATTATATATTATCTTAAATTCCTTTCTTTGACCAATAAATCGATTCAACTAATTTTACTTGGAATATTTGAATCTATAATATAGATGCATTAACCAGTAATAAATTAACTCGGTTATTAATCTTTTGAAGATTAATACATACCTGTTCTTAATCCCAAAGAGATTTATCATGGATACTAAGTTTCGAGTTTCTCTTTGAATGGGTGCTTAAGAGCTATTTAGGATGGATTTGAAGTTGTAGATTTCCAATTAATGATTGAGAAGCCTTTCTAGGTACGTAGCGAATGCTTATGACTTGTGCTTGTTAGAGCAACAAGAAATGAGTAGAACTAATCCATATCTAGTTTAAGGTGTCATTTGTCGATTGTGCTTATCATAGTACAGGGGGCAACTGCTAATCATATACAATGATTCCTTAGTAAACTCATATATGGGACAACGTACCTAAATCTAATGTTTCATGGTTCCTAGTTCCCGATATTGATCTAAGGAGCTTTACTGTAATATATGGTAGTAAATTAAAAGACTTATTATTTATTCTATGTATTTATTTATATAAGTGATCGTGGTGTGGCAAGGTCATGGGTATCTCTTCGATGCTTATTAGCTTAAAGTACAAGATAATAATAAGCAGTTTGTTATTATTTTACATTATATGCATGTGGTGTGTTTGGTTCGGCATCCATATATACTTGCGCACTATGTACGAGGCTTAGGCTCATTATCTTATTTCTTTTTATAGATGCAGGTTAATTTGGAAAGTTGCTGTCTATGACAAGTACTACAATATATATTTGGATTGGGAAAGAGAAACAGTTAGTTTTGTGTTTATGTTGAGGAGGTTGCTAAGTTTTAGGATTATAGAACAAGTGTTGATGGAATTCACAGCAGGTTTTGTTGTTGTAGAGTTTTAGATCTTTTAATATGTAATTGTGTTTGGAGTGACTCACTTATAGGTCATCTCTGAATTAATTGGATAATTATTTTTAATACAAGAAATTTAGAGACAATATCGGTGCATTGGAGCCTTAACGTGTCATTAGTAAATTAGGAACACGTAGCGGCTTGTGGTGCTCTTAGGTACTCTAAGTTCCAACTTAAAATATAAAATGAAAAAAACATATAAGGTTAAGGTAATGGTTTTGATATTGTCCTTTTTTTTCTTTTACCAACTACACTATAAATTACAATATAGGGGAAGAGGAATTGGATTTGATTCATCCGATCGAGAGATAAGTGTACATATTACTAGACCACAAGGATTTTAGTGCAATTAAAGTTTATTTAGTGGCATGCCATTAATAGATATTTGCATTTGTGTTCATGGCCTATTCATATTCTTAATTTGGGTAATCCTTTGCATTTATGCAAAACTATAAATTAAATTAGATCTTTTTTGGCAAGGAGTGGAAAATAAAGAATGAATTAAAAGTAAACTTATTTATGTTGGAAGTTTCTCAAAGAATAACATGTTTTTTCACAAAATTCTTCACTTTAGAGATATAGTTATTAGACTCAAGTAAATAGTCTTCATGCAATTTTTGAGTGTTATGGGGAGTATAAAATGGAGATTTTGTTAAAAGTTAATAAATATAAGCCACAAATGCTTATGAATGTTCAAATTATTTCAGTACACTACTGTTGAATTATTTTATTACTTTTTGCACAAATTTCAAACATGGATGCTTGAATAGAAAAGGTAAGGTGAACAAGACGGTACAACAGCCATTCTAGAAGGGTGTGATACCACCAACTATCAAGCCCGATGAGCAGTCCATGGAGCCACTGGCACTTGATGAGCTCAAAGTGATTAAGGAAAACAATCGAGAAGCAGTGACTTCATGTAATCCTTAAGACGTGGAAGGCAATGAGTGTCGTCATAATTATACATTATAGCAACCATCCTTGCAACATTAAGGGAAGCATTGGCAAATGACTTAGGGAACGGGTGTGGGTAAAGACACTTTTTGGTAAGTCTCTTCCATTCTTGTGAAATCAAATCTTTTACATGGTCTCTTGCTTCTTCAATTGAAATGCCTTCCATTTCATTCAAGTAGTATTCTACATATGACCCATCATGGCCTTCTTGATTCTCATCCTGCATTTAATCCATTATATTACTTTGCGTCCTTTAATCATATCAAAATAATTCATAAATAAATATATGGTGTATGCTTTTGTACTATAAGGATGGTTAGTAGATTCCCTTGATTGTGATTCAAGCCTTTGACTCATTTATTAAACTTTAAATGATGTAAAGGTTGGTAGTGGTAAAAAAGACATTTACACTTACCTGGGCACTTCCCAAGTCGTCCCAAAGACGAAGTATCATAGCTGTTAAAGAAATGATTCCTGGAATATTTACTTCATTTTCCATAGCATCAACGCATTGCCTATTGATTTTATCAACTAAGAGGAAATATAGATGAACCAACACTACATGAACTCCCGAGCTAATAGTAGCATTCTTCAAGTATTCATCCGCAGTGGGTGATTGCTTAGAAGCAAACCATTTTGCTTCGACTAGGAATGCATCAAATAAGGTTGCCCACTGTATAAGAAATTGCGACATAAATAATTAGTAAGGCATAGTAAATAATGTTTCCTATGCAAATCATAATAAACATTGGGCTGGAAAAAAAAAATCATAATAAACAAAATTACAAATTAGGACTTCCCTCGAAAACTAAATTACAAATGATCTTGAATTCCTAAAGTATTATTTTTACATCCCTTCAAAGATGTTAACACATGGAAAATTTTTCCTCCAATATAATATAAAGCCGATCTTTTGTACTAGAATTTAAATGTAGTAATTCTTTGATGTTGATTCATCACGTAATTTGATCCGTACTAACCAGTAAAATACCAATCAAGTTTAGATGACTGATCACTATAAAAAGAGTAAAATAAATATCTACTTACAGAAGGTATTTATTGGTATTTTATTGGAGGAAAAATTTTTGGAGTCAAAAGCTTTTCTTCTTAATTGATCTAAGTATGGTATTTTAGAAAATTTGAGGTTTTCTATAACAAGGATGGTTTGTAGAAGGGTGTCATCCAAATTTACACCGAACAAAAATACCCATATTAAAAATATCCATTCAATCATTATGCACAACCGTACCGCCTTTCTTAGGGTATAAACTGGGTTCCAACGGTGCTTGGCATAGACCTTGCAACAAATGTTGTTGGTTATTTCTTCAAGAGCTCTAAAACATAATTTTATGTAGTCCGATAACTTTTTTGTATCCTCGCATTCGATATTCCATCTGAATTTACGACAATATAGAAAATGAAGACCAAATAGTTAATTCACCTTTCCAAACAAATATAAATAGCTACTAAGAAATTTATTCTTATTTTCTCAATGTCGCTATATATATTCACCTGCGGATTGCTTCTGCAAAGAGAGTTAATTCATCAAGAGTCCCATAAACATCGAAAATGTCATCTATGACATAGATGAGAGATATTGGTTTTGTGAGCTCCACTCTTTCTTCAGAGAAACTAGGGTCCATAAATGTTGTCAAACTCCACATGTACCATTTTAATGGTTGATCTCTAGCAAACTTCAACTCCTTTGCCAAATCTAGGTCCTTCCACTACCTAGAATAAAATGATCAAACAATATATACATATATATATATACATATCAATCATAATCTCATTAGTTTCTAATTCAATTGTACATATCATGAATAAATTGCATTTAACTTCCGTGGCCAAATTTGCGTATTGATTAAGTTGTAAGATGTATGATGTTGTGTCTAAAAAGGTATTCACACTAAGTTGTACGATGGCATTAAAATTGAAATGAGCAAAATCGATAGCTATAATATATTTGTCAAGTTTGTCTGGACGACATGACTCCTTCACGACTTAATGGTTGATGTTGATCTGTTACTGCTATCTTTATGTTATTTATGCTACACTTACCTAGATACTTCAAGTATTTCTTTCCGATGAATGTTCCTAACAAAGTTGGACTCCAAAATTGCAAGCTCCTTGAAAATACATTCCCATGTTGAAGAGCCGGTTATGTTATCAATATAGTGTCTCGCCATGAAAGCGGCCAAAGATTTGTAGAATGGATTTTCCAAGGTAGCTCTAACAAGTTTTGCTTCGTCGTATTCAAGATAAATCATTTGCGCATTTAGGAGTTTATGACATGTGACTCCTGCTTTAGCTAAAGCATCTTCATCTTCTACAACAAGTTCTGAAGCTTCCGATAGGCTTGTCAATCCCCTCACATCAGAGTGGAGCTTCTCATGTAGTCGACNATTTTATCTCCAGCAATTTTACATTCTTAAAGTCATCACGTTGTAATTTTTAGTCTACAGAAACGGTTGCTTTGATTAATTTTACCTCCATGACTTCCATTAATTTTATCTCCAGCGATTTTACGCTCTTAAAGTCACCACGTTGTAATTTTTAGTCTAAAGAAACGGTTGCTTCGACGTCAATAACTTTGGGAATTTCAATGAAGTGGCAGCTATTTTTGATTTTTGTAAATATCTACCGTCCACCTACTTTGTGTTTTATTTCAACGTGTCCTAGATTGCCCTATTACCTGGGATATTTGATTACATATTGAATGACGTAAATATATATAGATATATCATTCTATAATGTCCCCAAAACGAAGGGAGAGAGAGGGAGAGAGGGACGTAAATATAATATATATACGTCTCTTGACTTATGCCTTCGCAAATTTCACATGCCTTTTTGCCGGTGGAAGCAGCAGGATTTCACATGTTCATAGCCAGTAGCTACTCACACTTCTCTCAGTTTTTCAAAAGTATAAAAAAAAAAAAGCAAAAAAAGATAAAAAAAAACAACCAACCCCTTCTTGTCTAATGAATGAAGATTCATTGGTACTAATACTCGTTTGTTTTTATTAATGGTATATAAGTATTAAAGATAATGCGTAGCTTTAGAGAATTTACCAATTATGATTTGACATGTTATAATTTTACTGGTATTTGTATTCGCTAATTCATACACGTAACGTGTTAGTACAATTGAAATCTTTTTCGTAATAGAAATATCACATTTCAATTTACCAATTATGATTAGACATGTTATAATTTAGGAACTAAATTTATCGATGCAAGCGGGTCCATTGACATTTGCTATTATATTAAGGAACTTATAAAGTTGCTCTTATCCGCATGGTGGTGAAGAAGACAAATGATGAAAGGGTTTGACTGGTGAATGTACGTTTGAATTATCATCTATCGAAAGCTAGCCGCACAAATGCATATAGATCAATTGCATCTAACAGTTGATTACGAATTTCTTAGTTTGTTTAGTTTAATATTTATGAAATGTATTAAGAGACAATAATATTTATATAGGAAAGAGGGATTGTTTGTAAAAATTTAGATTAAAAATAAAAAGAATTTAAAGCTAAAATCCAGGTCTTAATAATTTGATGATAAGCTATAAGTAAAAAGTTGATTTTATGAGATAAATACCATTTCCTTAACCTCGATCCCATAGATTGTATTGATTTTTCCCTTATAAAAAAGTCCGTTGGCTTAATATTCATCAAACCCTATTCCTAAAGATTCTACATGCTAAACTTTTGAAAGCCTATTTACTACCTTTAGTGATTCGAGATATCACTGTTAGGCCGAGTCTCTCTTTCAATCTATGGATTTTCTTTTGACAGTTGCTATTAGGTTTGATTTAACTTCCATAGAATAAACTTCTAGAATAGTCGAAACCAATATGTTGTCTAGGTATGATATTTTGGTACCATAAACAAATATTGGAATTTTCACACATTGTATGTGTGATGCAATAATGTAATTAAGAAAACTTTTTGTTATGCTTTTCATTTTGATAACCCCAAGTATAAATGACAATCACTCTTTTTATTTATTTTTTTTCTATAATAATGTTAAGAGTACTATACAAACTCTGTGTGTTTTTTCATTTTACAGCAAAAGTTTAAAACTACTTAATATCATGCCTATTTGACCTCTGTTGAATTTTGCCCAAGAATTTTGAAGTTACCAAACATCATGTACAATTAAACTTTCCCTTGTTATAATTACTACCTTCATTAACTTTAGAATAATGATGGGACGAATATTCATTAGTTAAAAAGTCAAAGTGCCAACGAATAAAAGGTGAAGTTATAAATTTGTCCAATAAAATTCGAATTATCCTAAATCAAAGTAAAAAGTGATAAAATTGTAACAAGGGAATTTATGCGATAAATAGGTAGTCGCTCGACTCAATAGGCAAAATAGTCAACAAGGAGATACTTGACCTTCACATGAGTCGGTTGGAACAAGAGGATTTATCTTGCAAGTACCTCTAGTCTTTGGGCTCGACTGCGGGTTAAAGATCTAATAGCCTGATTCCCATCATTATCAATAGAACATCATTATCTATTTCTTCTTTTCTCAAATCATCATGAAAGTTCACATTAATAGATTATTCTATTACTTTAGTTAATTTATTATAGACTTGAAAAGCCTTACTATTCAAGGAATATCCTAGGAAAATAGCTTCATCTACTTTCTCAACAAATTTTCCTAGCTTGGCATTATTCCTTTTTACATAACACTTACATCCAAAGATATAGAAGTATGAGACTGTGAGTTTTCTTCCTTTATAAAGTTCATATGCAGTTTTATTTGCAAGGGATCTTATATAGACTCTATTAATAATGTAGCATGCTGTGGAGATAGCCTCGGCCCAAAAGAACTTAGCTACACTACTATCATTTAACAAGTTAGGTAAATCTCTTGGATGGTGTAATTTTTATGCTCAGTAACTTTGTTCTATTGCAGAGTGTAAGGCGCAAAAAAATTGTGAGTGATACTGTTATTTTCACAAAATGTTATAAAATCATAGTTTTTAAAAGCATTACTCTTGTTTTATAAAAACAATACCTAAGTGTACCTTGAAAAATCATCTACTATAACAAGAACATATTTGTTCCCAACAAGATTTGTCATTTGAGTTGGACCAAACAGATCTAGGTGTAGAAGTTCTAAAGATCTATTTGTAGATATTACTTTCTTCCTTTTATGAGGTATAAAAACAATCTTGTTCTTTAAACATTAATCACAATGAATATCTTCTTTGTGCTAATCTTGGGTAAATCGTATACCGAGTTATTTTTAGAAAGATTTTCAAGTTGATGAAAATTAACATGTCCTAACTTTTATGCCAAGTGTAACATTATTAGTAATCATTAAGTAGCATTTTTCAATTAAAACTTCAGATGGATTTACTTTATATATATTACCTTTCCTAAAACCTTCAAACAACAAGGATTCATCATTTTTATCATAAGCATAGCACTTATCTTTTTGAAATATTACTTTATATCCTTATCACAAAGTTGATTGATACTTAACAGATTATGCCTTAGGCCTTTCATAAGATAAACATTTTTAATAGAGAAGGGGAAAATACCAATATTATTGTATCCAATAATTATACTCTTTCCATTGTCTCCAAATGTGACATGGCCTTTCTCCTTCCATGTCAAACTAGTGAACAACAAAGCATTTCCAATCATGTGGTTTGAGCAACCACTATCAAGATACCAGGTTCCATAAATGATTTGCTTTGCATTCCTACATTCATCAAAACAGTTTAAAACTATTTACAAACCTAGCAAAGCTTGGGTCCTTTGTAAATCAGGCTTGAGCTTTGATCATTTACTTGAGATTTATTGAGCTCGAGATTTCGATAAAAGTAATGTTTTTCTATATAACCTACTTTATTGCAAAAGAAACATGTATAGGATGAAGAATAATTATACTTGCCTCCCTTTACCTGAATTTTATTGTGCAAAGTGTACCTTCTACTATACCTTCTATTTCCATTCAGATTGGTTTTAGGTTCTTTACGATACCTTTTACCGTGCTTTCTACTACCAACTATACCTTTCCCTTTGTCCATTGTTTAAGTCATTGGTTCCTTTTGTTTTTCATTCATAGCTTTCACAAACACAGTTTTAGGTGGAGTTTTTTAGCATTAACCAATCTCATATCCCAATCCTACATTTTATCAATCTATTCTTTGACTACATAATAACATTTGGACCTTTTTATCACTTTCATCAAACTTAATGAAGGTTGATTTTATCGAATGAAATAGTTCTTCAACTTTGGTTTTTAAACTACTTTCATCCTTCAAAATCTGATTCTCTTTAGAAAAGTCCTCCTTTTCTTTTTTCAAAACTTCATTTTCAATTTTAAGCAAATCTATCTTATTTGCTGAGATCTCATCTGTTTAGGTTAAGGCTTCTTTTTCATTTTTTAAAGCAGGAATCTCATTATCCAACTTAGAAATCTTAGCATTAGATTTAAATAAGGCATTTAGAGCACTTTCAATATCTATATAAACATCATCAGGTAGAGATTCAGTCTCGGATTTTGAGTTTACCTCGGAGAAGGCCATCAAACACAAATTTGCTTCCTCTCCTTCTTCATCTTCACAAGGTTCCTCATTCTTAGTTTTTGATTCTTGTAAATCGCTCTAGGTTGCCATTAAGGCCTTTCTCTTCTTCTTGAGTTTCTCTATTTTCTTCATAAGGATTAGACACTCATATTTTATGTGTCCTAGTTTTTTACACTCATAATATGTGAGTTCCTTCTTCTCCTTCTTCTCTTCTTCTTTATATCTCTTACCTACATAACTAAATAATTTGTTAGATTTAAACTTTCTTGAGCTTAAACCCCTCTTACCTTTTGATCTTAAAATTCGATTAAGTCATCTAGCTAGGAGAGTTACATCTCGTTATTCATCACTTGACTGCTCATCATCTAAGTTTATGTCAATCTCTTTTGCTTTGAATGCAAGGTCTTTTTCTTTGAATCTGGCTCTTCTTCTTTACTTAAGAAAACTAACTCATAAGCCATAAGCTTACTCCTCAGTTACAAAAGAGTTAATTTGCTTATATGTCAAGCCTCCTCAATGGCTATCGTTTTTGCATCCCAAATCCTAAGAAGTACCGGTAGTACTTTCCTCACTATATTAGCTTCATTAATCTTTTTCTCGAGTGAGGAAAGTTCATCTATGATCGCTATGAGCCTGCAAAAGGAATCTTTACTCTTTTCTCTTGGTTGTAACCTGAAACACTCATATTCTTGCAACAGTGAATTAATACTTGTTTCTTTAATAGTGCTAGTTCCTTCATGGGTTTCACAAAGCGTATCCCAAATATCATTAGCAGTTTTTCATGAAGATATTAAATAAAATTCAAAAGGAACTATTGCAAAATGTAAGAGATTCTTAGCCTTATTGTTTGGAGCAACTTTCTTCTTATCATCTTCAGAAGCCACTTGCCTTTGATCTGAATGTCACCAAACTCTATAATGTCCCATGATTCGTAATTTGTGGCTTGAATATAGGTCTCCATCTTATATTTCCAATGAGCAAAGTTATTGCCATCAAAATAGGGAATCTTGTTAGCTTATATGGTTAAATTATTTTATACCATTGGATCTTATACTTAATATGATAAAAGAGCCCTTATTTTAATGCCAATCATTGGTCCCGTTTAACTGGCGGGGTGGGGGGAAAGGTGAATTGATTGTTATAAATTTTTGAAAACAAAAAACTTAAAGCTTTGATATTTAAAAGTCCCCTCAAGAATTGTCGATAGCAAAAATATTTTGACAACCGAACTAAACAAGAATAAAACAATAGTTATAAGAGAGAAGAGATAAGAAGATCAAAAACAAGATTTTATAGAGGCTTTACCTCATGCGTCGATCATCTCTTCCATCTCCACCGTTAGGCATTTGATCATCTTCACTAGTAGTGGTGGTAAGCTGATGGTGTATTGATGGTGGTGGTGGTGGTGGGGTTTGATGAGGGCATTTTAGATGAAGATAATTTGGGATGAAAAATAAAAATGGGTAAGGAGTTATGATTCATTAGGTTAGTCTAAGGAATGGAGATGCAATGATTTTGGGGAATTTGAATGCCATGGAATTACAATTATAATTGTTTAAAACAAATTAAAGAAAGTAATATAAGAAATAGGGGGGAATGGTTTCCACTTCCCCAAATTGAACATGCCATAAATATCTTAGTTTTTCCAAACTACATTTATGGTAGTTTAGATACTTGTAGTTGTTAACAATTCAAACTCCATTCTATTAACTTGGATTTGAGTAGCAAACTATAATCTAATACTTAGTTCAGCTAAAGAGTTCAACATGGTCGTCACTAGTTCTATTACAACATAAGTACCTGGCACACACTAATCAGTTAAGTATATTATTTAAGATTGAAATTATTTTTATCTTATAAAAGTTTATGTCAAATTCCACTGTACACTGGAAAAGGAGGAAAAACTAAACTCGATTATAAGGTATGACGATGAAAATATCATAAGTTCAAGGGCTAGAGATTGTGATATTTCATTTGATTGAAGTCTTATAAAGTTTGTGAAAGAGAATGAATAATAATTTATAAGGTCAAGGCATAAAATATCAAGTCTAATACTAGAAAGAAAATTTGATCAAGTGGTTAAAAATGATTGATTAATTGTTGCAGATACATTGGGCATTATAATGGATGTATCAGCATATTAATATATAATAAATAAAAAAGAATTTTATTGGTTTTTTTTTTTTTGAGAAAAATGGCATGCATCCCAAAATTCAAGTGGGAAAATTGTAATTATCTTTAATTAGAAATGAATATAACACCTATATATAGAGGAATATATATGGATGATTACAATTATTTGTATAGGATATAGTAAATATACATATTTTTCCTTTTGTTATCAAAAGCAAGGTTGACAACCATAACATCAACTAATTTTTCTTCAAATATTTAAGCACAAAAAGAGTAAATCAACAATTCCGAACAGGGATGCAAATCAGTCGTGAAGAGAGTACCAATTATTACTAGTGAAGAGATTAAATCCCATGAAGAAGACGCCGCTTGTTATCTATTTTGTCTGTACCAAATGAGAACAAATACAAAGTTGTTGGACGAGACATATGCTAAGATGATGATGCAACTGCCTACATCAGGTGCCTTGGAACCACATTAGACACAATTGACTCACGTGGATTTACATGTTGTTTTGTCACCTTTATTGCTTCCTTCCACACTATTTTAAGTCAAGCATCGCCACCAAAAGACTCGGGTCTATGCCTCTACGGTCTACCGGCCTTTCGTTGATGTCTAGAAACCTTGTGATAATTAAAAAAAAAAAAAAAAAATCCAATGATAGTAATATGCTATTTGTATCGATAAGTGATTTATAAATATTAATAAAATTTTTATATATATTGGTGAAAAAATAAATTTTTTGAAAAAATATCAATTATATTTTTACGTTTATTAATTTATGTGACATATTAGTGCCATTAAAATCTTTCTATGTAACAAATTAATATCTTCCATTTCCTTTTTTTAATTTTCATTAAATTTCCTTCATTAAATAGTATCACTTATAATCAATGTTTAATACCGTAAGGAAGACAACCACGTCATAATAATTTTACTAGGTATTTTTAGGAGTTTAGACAATCTTTGATATTAATTTTGAAATTGATAAAATTTAAAGAAATGGATAAAATCCGAAATTAAAATGAAGCTCGCAAATTTAAAAATTTTTCCGACCAAAGCCTTTGTCCTCTAGGTACAATCTAATATTTAAGTCCAACTCCAATCGACCATATTATTGAAGTTGTGTTCAGATATAAGAGAAAGTTGTTCGATAGATATTATTCATCATGTGTGCAGGTTAACTATTAATAGTATTTGAACACAAAACAACATGAGTGGTAGTATTTTTAAAAATTATTTATAACCCCTTCCACGTGTTTAAACACTATTAAAAATTACACATCACGTATTTATTCATATAGTGACATGAATTGTATTACCTAATTCTTCTTAGTTATAAAGAGATTAATCGGAAAACATTTGCACACTTAACAAAACTATTCTCTTGAAAATTTTAAGTTCCATTCGGTCACAATGAAGCAATTTTCACAACAATCTTTGCAATAGTAAGGAATTGTTTAAAGTTACTAGTAAGGGGTTTTTGTGGCTTTTTCCTTTTCTTCTTTTTGGGTCATGGTATAAGCGCTATATATATACAGAAATATATAAACAACAATATGAAAATTGCCATAGATTTTGTTTGTCATTCGAAGTGTTGAAAAATAATGATATTACCGTTATTTTAAAGCTAATAAAGAGATTGAATTTAGATTGTGTTTGCCTAATTCCATGAAACGAATTTGTAGGGAAATCCAACGATTCATTGTTCTAACGAGTGTTAGACGAAGGCATAAACGGATGGTTTAAAAAAAATAATAATAAAGAGAAGGAGGAGGAGGAGGAGGAGGAGGAGGAGGAGAGGCCCATCTGATTCCCCCTTTTATATTTTGACAGGTATAATCGCAATGGATTAAAAAAAAAAGAGAGAGAAAAGAAAAATCTATAAAACCTACTATAATGCCGAAAAGATCTGAAGGAGATAATAGAAAATTATCTTTTCTTAATAATGCACAACCATCTCCTCCTATGATAGAGTTCAAGCAAGAGTTAGACATAGACTCACATTAGTTCTCCCGAAAACTTTTCGCAGTGAAGGACATTAAATGTTGTACTTTTACCATTAACTATGCACATTAGTAAGAACTAATTCTAATCCTTATGTAGCTAGCTAATTACATGCAATAAGTGTGATGGTTAATCTAAGAGATATCTTGATTTAACGAGACTTGTATGGATATTGTAAGAAGAGGTATGAGATGAGAAATAAATAAAATCCATATCATGTAAGTTCTTTGGAAAAATAAAAAAAAATGGGGATGGGGAAAACTTATTACATATTGGGGCAGTGAATGTGCCATTCTAAAAGGCATCTTCCTCATAATTTGCGAAAGAGGAAGGTGCTTCCTATTAATTTATAAAAGCATGGAAATGCATTTTTTTTTGCAAAATCTACATCAAAAAAAATATCATAGTACTTGTATTCCATGAATTTTCTACAGAAATTTCTCCAAATTTAACTAATTGCATATTTCAAATCGTAGATATGGATGTGACATGTTTTGATGTGTCTTGGTAATTTAGATGTTCTTTCCATGTGTGAATGTGTATTATATAATACGTAGTTACATGATATGTTGATAAATTGTATATTGGCACATAGTGTTATCGTAGTAGAATTGAAATTTAGTGTGTTGAACTTCACACTTCAAATGTTCGATGAAATACCTATTAAGGAACTGTTTAGTTTAGGTTATAGGAAATGGCATGTAGTCCTATTGCACAGTATATCACCCCTTAAATCTAGGAGGTCGTAACAGCCTCATTGTGTAAATTGGCCTAAACTAGGAGCTAACCACCTTAGTTGCTATCGTAAGAATAGCTTATACAAGGAGATCGCGACTTAACTTACTTTGAAGTAGTTAGGTGAGCACCTGTAATATTTATTACCTATGAAGTAACTCTTTGCAAAATATGATTTATTATAATGTAGATAGTTTAAAACCTTTTTATTCGACTTTATATACATCATAAGTTCAAAAGTTTCAAAAAGATTGTACAACTTCACAAGAGGGCTTCATTATATGTACATTATATACTAGTGAGCCAATGAAAACTACAGGGCCTCTTAAGAAGACTCCCGTAGTCTTCCCATAAAAGAAGTAAAAAAACAAAAAGAAAAGGCAATTAGTTCATAAGTCTTCACATCATCACTCCCTAGCTCGTTGGAAATCGATTTGTAGGTGATTGTAATGTAGCATCTCTTGGTACTAATCAACATCTATAAAATAGTCTATTAGGATATGAGTACAACTAGCTTAATAAGATGAGACAGAGTCATAAGAGTATATTAAACAAACACGATTAGCACATCATCAATTAGATGCAAATGTAGCAAGCATATGGAGTTCATCACATAATGTTTAACCAGTCTATTTTGAAGTTAGATTAATTGCATTCACTCTAATTCAGATTAAGGAGTTTTAATGCGATACTATCAAACTAAATCCATGTTTGTGCAATGGAAAATACCCTCCTGATAGGAATTAGCCTATGACTTTCTCTAAGCCGAGGTCGACTTACCGGAAGCTAAAGCTGACTTGTTCTAACCTGAGGCCGAACAGCTTTTATCGAGGCCAAGCTAATAACAGAAGACCGAGGGGAAGAAAAAGAGCTACTCGAGATCAAGTCTGTCGTCTATCAAGAAGCCGAGAGACTACACAACTAAGGACTCGAGACCAAAGAACCACTCAGTACGGCATAGAGAGACTAGTGCTGACTAATCCCAGTACTCGGTAATTATGGGCTAACCTTTCGGCTATCTCGGCCAAACACTATGAGACTCTAGGGATTCTTCCTCAAACTTGGACATCCAATTATTGATCTCATCCAGTTTGGATCTCGCTCCTTCTGGGACTGGCTAAGTGATCACATGCCAACTTCTTCTATTAAACGCATAGTTTTGTATTGTTGTATGTGTTTTTCTTTATTTTATTTATGGACCCAATTCTTTAGAATTTAAGGTTTTGTACATTATTTACAGTGTTGCCACTAGGGTTTAAGACTTACTATAAATAGTAATATTTGTAATAACATATCAGAGAGAGAGAGAAATATATGAATGAAGACAATCATATTTTACAGTAAAACTTTCCTCTTCCGAGCAAGGTCACACTTGAGCTCTTAGACCTTGTTTTGCCGGATTATTGAGTATTGATTAGACTCTTTAATCTTTTCCGTATTCTTATCAATCTTATTCTTAAGATTATGGTGAACTCTTTATTTGAGCCAGTTAATGAGTTGCATCTAACATCTCATTTGAATCCTAAGTGACATTTAGTATTCGTGAGTTGTATCGAACTCATTTTAAGCTCAAAACCTTGACTGTGTTTGTGTCTTAGTGCGTGATATCCATACACATTCATACTTAAAACCCCTGTTTTACTCCCTGTTCTTCATACTCCTCTTAAACCCTGAATACATATTCTTCCTTCTAAGATTTGCTACCTGCTATACGTATCACCCTCCTCCTTAGACAACATTCGAGCCACGATTCCTAACCTTATTGCGACCTCCTTTCCTGTTACTTAGTTCAACTAAGGATAGAAAAATGGTCATTTCTACTATCCTTATCAAAGTGTTGGTATTTTGTCTAATACCCTAATTATTACCTTTATTGGGTTGTTGTGAATATCCGGTTAGTACTTAGTCAAGTTAAAATTAGTCTAATTTTTAAGATAAGCAACCAAATTCAAAATACGATAAACATCATATATATTTAATCAGAAAACAACACTTGAAGATTATCTCCTATTCACAAATTGATATCACAAACACACACATAGCAAGTGCACATGCAATTTAGCTATAACCATAAACAAGCACTCTTAAGCCTCTTAGTATCTTGAAATGATACTCCAACATGCCTTGAAGCACTAATCCTAACTTACATGATGTCAATGTGAGTTAACCTTACTTTTCATACTCAATCCCTTCATAAGTCTCTAAACAATCAATATAAATTTTTTAGTTTTTGCTAATTATAAAGTATATTAATTCATTTTAATGTTTAATATACAGTTTTGATTTATTTTAGGTAGGTTTATTAAGTTTTAACTTATTGTAGTCTATGAATAAGGTTCTAAACAATAGTCTTAATACAGTTTTTGTTTTGAAACCTTCTAAAGAAGTATCTAAAACAACTTTACTAACTAAGAATTCTCTAATCAACCTTTTGATGTTATATTAATTAAGTTATTCATATTAGCCAACTTTCTCATCAAGTCCTTAAACCTAGGATTGAGTCCTTCTTCTTACTAGATTAACCCTCTAAAGAGCCCTCTAAATAGATTCATGCTACAATTTCCCTCAAAGAGACTCATTCCAACATCACATTTCAGATTGTTAACATGCTAAAACATGATCATACATCAGGTTTATCACACTAAGTAACACTGTACTGCCAAAACTTCTAAATTCTCATATTTCACGTGTTAATGCATTAAGCCCATAATTAGTAACTTGTGCATATCTCAACTCCAATTTAATCCATACAACTTTAGATCACTCACCTCAATAGAATACAAAATCAAATGAACTCCAGAACAATACAAATGGTTTTCCTCCAAGCTAATTACACAAAATCTCTTAAAAGTAGCCTCTTTCACCTAATTTAGAGGTTAAAAAAATCATAGAAAATGTTTTTTCCAAAATATCTTCATAACATTCTTACATGCAATATGGGGATCTTCCAGAAAAAATTTGGTTTCAAAACAACAACAATAGGGTCATTTAAAATAACTTTGAAAATTGCTTAATTTTGGTTGATTTCTTAAGGAGGTCATATATCCTCCTAAAAAATTTACAAATTAGGATTTTTCTCAAAAAGTACATGTAAAAATATTTTAGAACAATTCTTCTCATAATTTTTGTAAGCTCCCAAAATTGAGTTTAAGACAACTGAGCCTAAATTTAGAGCTTTAGAGAAACTTATCCAATTGAGCCCAAACTTTATGACTAAGATAGAAAAGTTAGTCGAGGTGATACAGTGAAGTTAGATTTTAGAAATAATGACTCAAAATCCTAGTTTTGCCCTTAGAAGTAGGAATGTTCAATATAGCACTAAAATGCTCGGAACTCCTAAAATTAAGCTCAAATTGCGACAAAAACTTAGAAATAAGTTGATTGAATTATAAAATGAGATAAAATAGTATAATTTACTATATAAACATATATGTATGTTTATGAGTATACCAGTATAATTATACTCATAAATTAACCCTAAATTACTAAATTATATACATATTGTGTTGGAATCGTGAAATTTATTAAGAGAATATATCCTAAAAATAAAAAGATATGTTAGGAATTTAATTATATGAGTAAAGTTATATAATACACGCGATATTTACATAGGGTATATACTTATATACTAATTAAATAACTAATTTGAACATAATATATATATATATATATTATCATTATTCAACTAAAATATACTAAAGTTGATCCAAATGAACTCCAAAATGTTTGGAAATTGTTGGATACTACTGTGGCTGCTGTAGAGGAAAAGATTATGATGATTCAAAAGTAGAAGGGTAAAAAATGGACACCTCCTACTTCATTTAATAGGAGAAAATAAAAGAAAAAAAAAAGAAAAATTCTTAGGCAGTGGAAAAGTTCTATAAATACTACACCTCCAACAGACTAGCAACAGTTGAGCAATTAGGAACTAAGAATAGAGAGAAAAAAAATCCAGAAAATAGAACAATTTAAGAAAATTAGACAAAAACAAAGTAATTTTTGTGCTAAGCTAAAATCCCAGCCTACCCTGAATCTGCTGTGAAACTCAACCAACCCCAGACAGTCCACCCACTGCGCAAGTCGTCTGACAACCACCTAACCGCTGCCGGCCACCGAAGACACCAAGAACAACAAGATCAAATTCTTGCCCTATTTTTCAATAATATTTAAAAATTAGTAAATCCACCCAGAAAATTATAAAAAAAAAATTTTACTTGGGTTATTTTGAACATACTTTCACATAACATTTTTATTTTTGAAAAAATCTTAATATGTAATATACTTTCTTAAGAAATTTGCTATTCATCCGAATTTAGAATTGTAAAATAAATGTATTAAATGGTGTTGTTTCTAGTTGAAAATTTTTATGTAAGATGTGTATTATATATAGATAATTTCTATGTAGCCTGAATTTTTATTTGAATGTTTTTAATATTTATTGCATTTTTTAGCCTAAAAATAGCTCGAAAATAGGCTGAAATTATGAATTAAATAGGAAATTATGAAATTAATTGATGAAATGGACATGTATTGATATATAATAAATAATAACAGTATTGAGTCAGATTGAAATTAATTTGATGTAAAAAGAATCATAATTGGGTAATTTATGATCATTTAAGGGTAAAATTGTCAATATAAATATATAGGCGATGAGTCAGAAGCTTGAAACCAACTGATAACTAAATTCTTCATATTTTTAGGAGTCTATAGAAATTTTTGGAGAATTATTTCGTAACCCGAACTATTTATTACGAATTTACTAAGTAAAATAGCTTAATTTATAAGTCGGGGTGTATTTTTAATATTAATAAGCTAAAATAAATTAAATAGTTAAATAAAAACTATATATAGAATTGCTAATTAGATTGGATTAAATGAATATTTTTATTATATTTATTAATATTTTCTAATTAGGATACACTTTAGGTATATTAGAGTTAGATAATACTTATATTGTAACATTATATGAACAAATTAGGTAAAATATAATTTAATAACGTAAATTACGTATAATATGATCATATTTATATAATTACATATAACTGTATTAAAACTCAAACTATCCATTAAAAGTCGTTTCTAAAAATAGGACTCGTAAAACGTATCGTTAGGTCTATACGAACCCAATGCCACTAACTTAGTTAAAATCGGATAACCTTAAGTAATTTAACCTATAACTTTATCATATTCAAGAATGTATGTATTTTGATAACTTTATCGGAATTAAAACATGAATTAATAAATTAAAAGTACGTTTCGATACTATTGAAACGATATATAATACGTAATAGTATATATGATGTACAGTATCAACAATTAATAACTTAATTTGATATATAGTAATAATATGACTATATATTATGGAAATAATAATAATAATAATAATAATAATAATTTTAGATTAAACCTTAATGTTTTCGTAATTATTACGAAAATTGAATTTGGGTCTTTTGTGTAAATAGGATCTTTCAATACAAAGACGGTTGACGATTCGAGTCAGCAATAGTGAATGTCTAAACAAGTAAGTTGGGATTGTGGCTTCACCACTTGTTTTGATACTGTTTAAAGTATCCGAAGATCCAAGAGTACTTCTGGTTGTGTTTGTAGTTAGTTGATTGTACGTATGCTGTGTATATGGATGATACTCGGTTGTGACAGGAGTTTAACTCTTTGGTGTACTGTTTTGTATGTTTACATTAATTCTGTATTGTATGAACTTGTCTACCATCCCTAATTAAAACTAACGTTTATTCGACTAAAATAAAACTGGACATGCATAACACCCGTTAGAGGAAACGATTAAGAGTGTCAGGCCAAATACCGACTTCCTTCGATGAGGATAGCTGAAATGGTATTTTCCTTATCCTTAGTTGAACTAAGTGATAGGCGAGGAGATCGCGGCAAGGTTGAGAGCCGTAGTTCGAAGGCGATCATGGGAGGAGGGTGTTCCCCATTGCACAAGCCCAGGTTCGGTCTAACTTGAGTTGCGATGAAACTCCTCAATTCGGGTTAAAGCGGATGTAATTTCTTTAACGTCACAGTGGACCGGATAACATTGTACCATGTTTCATTTGTTTGATTGCATTACATTTCATCATAATTATTAACCTTATTTGTGTTTATATAGTACTCTTTTGACTCCGTCCTACTTACTGAGCTAGTTGTACTCACATCCCTATAGACTTTTTTGCAGGTGTTAGTAAGGTTAGGATGTTCAGAGACCACTGTTCCCAGGTTAATGTGCTACTGTTTGGGAAAGTAAGGATCAAAGAATCAACTAAACTTGAGCTTTTGACTTTGTTTTATTGAGTTTTTAAGAAAACTAATTGGGAATTTCCTAGGAGCCCACTAATTTCCTAACTTATTGTATATAGATTGCAAAATTTGTGGTTTTTAATAAACTCTGATTGTAAAATTTACCTTTAGACGTAAAACGTTTGTATAAATACTGTTGTGGTACTAGAAAACAGGTTGTATAGAACAGGTATTTTGTAAAAGTTCTACCATATGTTTGGTTATTAATAGGTGTTAGAACAGACGTTTCAAGTTGGTTAAGTTATACACCTTGTGTGAACTGTATCTACGATAGCAGCTATGAGATCAGCTTCTATCTTAAATTAGTTTACACGACGGAACTATTATGACTCTTCTTGTTCGAGGCATAACAATTTTTGAAATTAAATTGATATTTTTACAAAATTTAAGAAATCCAAGTAGAAATTTGACTCACTAGAAAAATGGACTTGTAGCCACCAATGTCGACTACCCTAGTGTGAGCCCCTTTAGGCACCACCACTATTATTGGGTGGTGGTGGTAGCTCACACCTAATATCACTCCAGACCTATGTTCACAGAAATAGCTTAATTTTCCCAATTTTCTTTATATCTTTCCCTAATTTTTTCCTTTATTAGTCTTCTCCTTCCCAAATTTTTTCCAAAATTCTAGATCACCAAAGAATGCTCACTTAGCTCTTGGTGAAAATTCCTAGGTTGCTTGGTGTAGAATGAGAGTTTTTCTCTCTCCTCTAAGTTTATATATCCATAAATCCATGCATGTGTTGTGTGCTTAAGTTAATCTGTCTACTTAACAGATGTCTATGCTTGTCCTACGCCCCATTTCCATGTAATTTTGATAGCTTATAATTTTTTTTTTTTATCAATTTTGTGATTTGTCTTATTAAATTTGAACTAATTACGTGTATTGTTGGATATTTTTAGTGTTCATGGGTATATATTTATATATATTAATTATACCTGAAGTGCATGTATTATTTTTACAAATTATTTTATTTCATTTTATAATTATATTATGTAAATAATTTATCTCTAAAATTTAGTTAACTTTCATTATGTAAATCTCGCGTTTATGACATGTAAAATACAATATAGTATAATTTAGTAAAATTAAATATTATTGGATATAATATTATTATTCTATTATATTTACACATTTCGAACTTATGGGGTGTCCTTGTCTAACTCCTAAGACTCACCTGTGGAGTATTAATGCATTCTAGCTACTATCGTATCCGCCTTAAAATACCTCCTTAGAATTTGAGACGTAAGATTACAGAGCACACATGATGCGCAATACTTATAATGAGAGTGGGTTGAAAATGGTAGATACAATGAAATTTATGACTTTTGCTCATGGAAACATTGTGAGGGAAATTTAAGACTGGAATATTATCGTAACCCAGTGAAGATGTTGAAAATGAGAACCAATGTGAATTTCTCTAAGCTACTTAAAAGGGTTTGCTAGGGTATTAGAGTTGATCTAAGTGCTAGGATTTAGATTTTGTATAGACATCTCAATGTCTATTCGGGAGTTGTGTCTTATTCACTAATTGCCATAAAGAATAATGACGATGTTGAAAGTTTGTTTAA
Organism: Lumnitzera littorea; assembly: GCA_024138015.1. Lineage (NCBI taxonomy): Eukaryota > Viridiplantae > Streptophyta > Magnoliopsida > Myrtales > Combretaceae > Lumnitzera > Lumnitzera littorea. The sequence goes on from JAMXBB010000002.1 coordinate 117,684,300, forward strand.
GATGGTAGAAGCATTTAAGTAGACCCACATTCACCATTTGTATGTGAGGACTAGATAAGTAGGGGGAGCCCCACCACCACCACCCTCGCACCCATTTAGGCGACACATGTGCAACCAGTTGAGGAGAATGAGCAAGAGGCATACAAATGAATCATTGCCCATGTCTTCATCTATATGAGATGATGATCATGTAGTTAACGAGGTAGTTAGATTAGTCTTGCAAAAGGAAGTTTCACATGAGTGTGTATGTTGAGTTTTCTCTTAATATATTTTGATCATAACAAGATCTTTAAGTATGCAGGATGTTCTAAAGAAAAGAAGCGTTTAAGAGAAAATAAGCTTAAGCTTGTCAAAACGTGTGTTAGAATGTATATCAGTAAACGATGAGAACATCACAGTTTGCATTCGGTAATGTGTTCAGTTGTTGTTTTTAAGTCTTTATCTAATTAACTTGAACAAATTAAGTTAGACAAATGTGCAAGAAGGCATAGCTCCACTTTGTTGAGCATATTTGGGTAATATGTTCAATTTTGTTCCACTAAAGTTGGATTTAGTCCATGGGGATTCTAAGTTGGATTAATATCAAATATATAGATTTGTTGATTAATAGTTGAGTAATATATTTAGAAAGAACATTTTTTGACAGTTTTGGTAACATCCAAAAAAGGATTTTATGCTTTAGAATTATATATCAAGATTTCTACAAGGCTTCTTTGGTTGGAGTTGTGTTTGAAATTTTTAAAGATTTTATCAAGATTGTCAAGATAAAAATATAGTTTAGTTTGTGGGAAACAGAATTCCAAGATATTTTGATTTAGATAAGGATGAATTTTTTGGATAAATCCAACCTACGAAATTCTTTGAAAAAATTTAAATAAAGATATTGAAGAAAGGAGAAGAGTTGTTCATGACAGTTAAATAGGTAGTACAGAAATTGTTCATATCTTTTTATCCTTATCTTTATTATTTAAAATGTGTTTTGAATTTCCACAAAGACAATAGGGGATTGGAACTTATCATAACATGTAGCAACTTTTGTATTACACAAGCTTAACAAATGAACAAAACTGAAACAACTCGGTTTGAATTTTCTAGATTTCAATTTTTTTTTTTCTATTTTCATGGGATATTTCTCCAACAGCAAACCAATTGAGATTGAATAAAGACATTTTGGAGAAATTTTTGGAGCTACCCGTTTCTAGCTATTATATAAGAGTTTATTTGATTTAAAGACGATGTTGTTCAAAAAAGGATACTGCATACTCAATATTAGAACCAAATTTAAAAATTCTCTCAGGCAGATTGTTAGAAACTTAGTCAGAAACTGAGCGAAAATAGTTTTTTTATTTCATTATTATTGCATTTTTGCCATAGTTGTAAAGAGTTTTTTATTTTATTGTTTCAATTTCGTTGTAAACATTATTGTTTTTGTGTTTTGAGTATGAGAGGATTATGAAGTTTTCTAAATCCTATGTATAGCTTAGGAAGAAGTTAATGAGATAGGACAAATAAGTAACTGGGTATCCTTGTAATCTCTTTTTGATCATTATTTATTGAAATGATTGAATTAGTGAAGCGACACTAATGAAGAAGACTGGGTCCTCAATAGGAGAGCTGGAAGAGAGTAATAAGCAAAAGGCCGAAGCTCTATAAAAAGATTACTTGATTTTCTTACTTCCTATCTTATTTACTTTCTAATCTTTATTGTTATTATTTGCACCTTAAGTTAACAATCAATTTTCAACTACTTATCGCGCCACTTAAGATGTTAAGAGAGATTTTGTTTTTAAATAAATATATATATATATATATATATTTGCAAAATATATCAATTCACCCCCTTCTTAATATCTTACTGGGACCAACAGTGTAGTTTAGCATATAGGAGGCTTAGATGATGAAGACAACAATGACAATGATGATGATGACTATAAGCCTAAGGAAGATGAAGAGAATGACAATGATGATACCGATCATGAGATCCCTCCTATAAGTCCCATTGTGCTTGAAGTGATTAGTACTCATTCTTTGCCTACTGAAATGTTTGGTATGCATTTGTATGCCTCGAGCTTAAGTTTAATGGAGCCAATACCAGCCCTAATACAGCCTCTATAGGTCCACACAACCAAAACAGGGGTAAGGAATGTGATTCTCTTTTTCAACAGGGAAGAGAAAATTGTTACTCAAACTTTGAGAAGGATATTAATGAGTTCAGCAACTTGCAAGCCAATGAAGATCTCTATATAGGTATGAGATCCAATATTAAGTAGGAACTTGTAGGAGCCGTAAAGCACTATCACATCAAACATCATGCAGATTTCAGGTCAATGGAATAAAAAAAGGGCAAGTATTCCATCATTTGCTCTAAGCATGAGGATGGCTGTAAGTGGAGACTTGAAGCACGTAAGAAGAAGCTGGAGGGTGTGTTTATGATAACTGGATTAATGGGACCCCAAACTTGTGTAAATCCCATCATAACCCAAGACTACTCGTAGTTAGATAGCAATACAATGGCTAAGGAGTTCTTGAATGTTATTAGAGAAGATCCAAATGCACAATTTCTTAATTACATATGTCGAGCCTGGTTTTTCACCCTTCTGGTTCTTTTATAAAATTAGGTCTTCTTTAAACCAACCAATATTAAACCCAACCCGTTTAATACCAATTCTCAACTGGGGTTTAAAGAAAATCATTTTTTCTCAACTTGAAAAGATGTTGCAGTCGCCACCCAATCGGAGTCGGGAAAAAGAGTTAAGTTATAACCAGTTGAGTGAATTAGTTATAACTTAGCTACCGGCCTATCGATTAAAAGACCAATTTATAAAATGACTTTTTGAAAACTAAAGAATCTGGATTCAAGGGTTAGGAATTTTAAACCCTTATGGGTACTATTGACTTTTTAAAATTAGAATTAAACTTAAAAATTACCTTTTAATTTTGAAAGACAAAACTTGATTATTGGTTACTCTAATTAGATAAAAAAATAATCTAAATTAAAGAAAAAGGGAAATTAGTTTTTTTTTTTTTTTTATCGTCACCCTATAAGTGTCTACGTACCTACTATTTAAGATCAAATGCACGTAGTTCTTTTACAAAAAATATAGCAGGTTGATTTAATTTTAATTTTGGAAAAACATCCGGGTTTATGTTTTTACCCATTTTGATTTATTTAAAAAAATTTCCTAAGGGTCCTAAATTCGTTTATTTTTTGAAAATCTAAAGTACACTAATTTTGAAAGGATTCATTTATTTTTATTTATTTTTGAGAATTCAATTTTCTAAGTGATAAAAACGATTTTATTATTATTTTTATTTGTTTATTATTATTTATTTATCTTGTTATTTTTTTTGGTTTTTTGGTTGAAATATAAAAATAAAATACTTCTTCTTCTTTTTTTATTTTTTTTCTTTTCCTTTTTTATTTTCTTTTCTTCTCTTTTACATTTACATTTGGAAGTAAAAAAAAATTATAAAAATAAAAGAAAAGAAATCAACAATAAATAAATAAACTAAACAAAAACAAAAAAATAATAATAATACAAAATAATAAAAAAAAAAAGAAATTGAAATGAAGAAAACAAAGGTTCAGTCCAAAAAGAGGATGCACAGGTCGGATAAGGGCACTAAGTCGGATTAGGGTTAGCTCCATTGGATTTGGGTCAGGCTTCCACAGTAGCAGTTGTAACTGCTACGTGGTTCAGCTTGTTTTTATCGCCGAAACAAGTGGGTGAGGAGTGTTTTGTGTGTTTTTTATTGGGGAATGGGGGAGTAGGCCAAACACCGTAGTGGTTGGAAGTCGTTCGAGCGATGGCATGAAGTGGCGGTTGTTGGTGTTGGACGTGGTGTTTGGGTGGTTCTTACTGGAGCTTAGTGAAGGGTTAGGTTTGATGTTTTGGGTGGTAAGGAGCTTGGTTGTAGACTTAATTTGGGGCTAAGGTGGTCGATGGTGGTGATTCGAGAGGGGGTAGCTACGGTGGTTAAGGTTTGGGTGGTGTTTGTTGGTGGCGCTACTAAGGGCTACGGCGAGGCATAGGGGTGGTCACCTAGAAGCTCATGTGGTGGGGAAGTCAGTGAAGGTAGTGGTATGGCTTAAAGGTGGCTAGAGAAAGAGTGGGTTTGATGGGTATTAAAGAGAGAGTGAGGATTTGTGAGCAATTTTATTAATTGTGTGCGATTGTGTGTAGTTATGTCTATTCATGGACATCCCTATGCCCCTATTTATACATGAATTTCACCTAGAAACTAAGAAAACTCGAAATTGGATTTGAATGCAAATGCATGAAAATTCAGGTTTTTTTTTTTTATTTTTGAAAGCTAATTTGAATGTGCTATTAACTGAATCTGGACTTGTTCTTAACACCAATTCGAAGCATGCCATGTCTAGTGCGAGATTGATGTAAGAAACTATGTGCCTATGTGTAGAATTTGTATAGAAATTGAAGCTAAAGTAAAGGTAGTGGGCTGTTCTTGAGAAGGAAAAAGGAGAAAAATTGGGAGAAAATGCGGGGAAACTAAGGGAAAGAGAGGGAAAGTGCTAACGTAGCACTGATGTGGTGCCACGTTAGCCAACTTGAAGAACCCCGACCTATTACGTATCATCACATGATACGTGGCAGCTGACATAGCATGCTACGTGGCGCTACATCAATAAGGTCGTTCAATCCAATGATGCCTCGTGTCAAGACATGTAGCAATATACTAGTCAAAAAATAAAAAAAGGCTACCCTGCTTTTGTTAAAATTCGAATTCAAGACCTCATACTTAAACCCATTACTATGCTTATATGCTTAACCGTTAGGCCGTTGGCATGTGCCTTATCTATATGTGTAATCAAATTGCACATATGAACTTGGTCAGCCTGGGCTAGATTTAGACCTAAGCCCAGGTTTAATGATCTAATTTCTAAATCTAATTAAAATCTTATTCTATTTAAACAACCTATATTCTAAATTCCTTTAAAATTTTCTATGACTTCTCAAATTTCTTATATATTTTCCCAAATTTTTCATTTTTTCTAAATTTCTTATTTATTTATTTATTTTTTTTTTGCTTTTTCCTATTTTCCTATTTTTTTGTATTTCTTTATATTTCCTATTTTTTCTAAATTTCTTCATTTTTTGGGTTTTCTTTAATTTCCTAATTTTTGTGTTTTTCTAATTTAGGGCTTAAAGAAAAAAGAAAGAAAAATAATAAAAATAAAGGGGAGCAAAAATTAGATATCTACAACATGGTATTATCAACAAACAATTAAGGTATATGGTCATTAATAGAAGGGTATCGATTAATAAGATAGAGGCCATTGAAGCCGTGTATGATAACAGGGAGAGATCAAACCAATTTGCTAAGACTTCTCAATGTACTTTAGATGTCTAACCCCGGTACAAACATTAAGTAGATGTGGAACTCTTCGAGGCAGCCGAGGCTGATAGAGTTGAAGTAATTGTGGTGATCTTTTAGCTCATGCATAGAGGCATGGAAGTTCTACAAGCCTGTATTTGGTATTAACGACATATTCTTATATAGAAAGTACTACTACAAGTTGCTGATTACCACAAGTATGAATGGCATAAACCATATAGTCACACTAGCCTTTGCGTTGATGGATGATAAGATGACTGAGGCATGGGGTTAGTTTCTCAAGAATCTGAGCCAATATGTGTATGGTGAGAGAATAGGTCGTGAAACCATATGCTTGATATTAGATAGAGGGATAGGTATTCAGTCAACATTGAACAAAAACGAAAATGGGTGGAAACCCCCCTTTGTAGTGTAGTAGTGGTGCATATGTTATTTTTCAAGCAACTTCAACAAGGATTATAAGAGCTAATAGTGCAAGAAGTGAGTAACTTTTTGATGCAATGTAAGCTTAGCCCCATAAGTTTGAGAAATCCATGGAGAAGGTTCTAAGTATCAAGCTTGACGCCCCAGGATAGTTTCACGCTTTACTGATGTAAGAGTGAACACTTGTACATGATGAGGGACATCGGTTTGGGTACACGATGTCAAACCTTGTGAAAGCTTAGAATTTGATATTGAAATACACCCCTAGACTACCAATGACATCATTTGCGAGGGAGATCTTTTACAACTGCGTAATAACTTAGGATAAGAGACACAAGGAGTTACTTAGGTTAGTGGTTGGGAATTGACCATACACTAAATATGCTGCGAACATGTTAAAGGAACAGGTCATCCAGGCGAGTTAACATTGGGTGGTGCATTTCAATAGGTATAGTAAAACTATATGAGGTTGAGATGGGAAGCAAGCACGTAGAGCATGGATTGAAGGGAGGTGAAAATGTGTGTAAGCCTTGCAATCAAAAGTTTAGAGTCGATACATAAAATTTAGGGCAATCTGGTAAGTTAACCGATTGCACCCAAATTTTACGATGAAGTTAGAAATATTAGTAAAAGTAATTATATGAATTTGAATAAGGAAAATAAGTAATAAAATAATTAAATACTACAATATTGAATTATATGCATATTACCTATTATTTATAAAAAAACACGTAAAACGAGTTTCAATAACTAATAAATTAATAGAGATAAATTATATGCACACTAAAAATCATAAAAATAGCATAAATAATATTTAAGAGTATTTATTTATACCATATATGTATTTACGTATAGGTAAAAATATATAAAATTACTTAAAATACCTAAAATAGGCTAAAATAACACTAAATAATTAAGGAAAAATTCATAAAAAATTAAGAAAATTAAGAAAAAGGTACGAAATGTCTAGAATTGAGGCGTAACATGCTAAGATTAAGAAGAACATAATTAGCCAAACAAAATAAGACAATTAGAAAGTAAAAATAAAAGAGATAAGAGATACTTAGCAATTAGAAAATTAAAGAGAAACCCTAGACTCCACTATAAATTCAGAAAACCATCTCCATTTTGGTCAATTAGGAGTATAGGAAAAATAGAGAGACCAAAAAGAGAGAGTTAAGAATTTTTAGAAAAAATTACAAAATTAGTGTGTAATTAGAGCTTGTAAATTAAACATACAACCAATGGCTATCTATAATCAAATGGCCACCACCACCATACCTTAGCACCACCACCACACCTTAGCACCACCGCCACACCTTATCGATACCCTTGGAGCCACCATTGGTGGCTGGAAGTGATCAGATAGGTGTGTCCAATCTCCACTTCGATTTTGTTTAAATTATTAAAAATATCAAATATATCTAGAAAATTATGAAATTTTGTATTATGAGGTTTTTATGTATTTAGATTTAAGGAAAAATATCAATTTGATGAATTTAGATCTGAAAATAATAGTGCTTAAGAAACCTCGAAACTTAAACTTGTTTTCAATTTATATTTAAATAGCCTTAATAGTGTAGTTTTTAGCCTAACATTTTTATGTAGACTATTTAAAGTATTTAAAATAGTTTTACAAGAAGATTTTTCAAAAATTAATTTTTAGAAAATTTAGATAATTTTTAGACCTTAAAATGATACATAAAAGATTTATTTTAGGCTTATTTTGGTAATTTAATAACAAATTGATAATAATACTAATTTAATATGTAATTAGGTGTTTTAGGATGTTAATTGCTAATGTAGTATGATATTAGTAGTATTTGAGGTATTAGATGTAGATATTAATTACATTATGTGATAAATATGTATATAGGAATACTATGTGAAATTGGAAATGTAATAAGTAGGAAATATTGGGTAAAAATTTAGGGTATTATACTATTAGGAGTATATTAAGAATCTAATTTGAAAATTAAATTTAGGTAATTATATGAGAAATGTAAATTTTTCTCACATTAGGAGCAAATTCAATAGTTAAATTAAGAATATGGTGTATCATATAAATTAGAATACTAGTTAGGGACTAAATATAAGATTTAGGATACTCCAGTGCAATGTGATTAATTCCGTATAATGATTTGGAACAAGTTCCTAAGGTTTACGTATAAAACTCGTAATAAAAAATTGAATTAGAACTTAAATAGAAAACAAATTCAAAAACTAGCCTAGAATAGATCGGTAGTAAGTAGTGTGTGTGTGTGTATGTATATATTTAGATAATTGAGTAAAATCATAATCTAAAGCCTATATGTCATAAGGGCATAAATACTAAAAGTGTGTTTATATTATAGGATAAGCGGAGACGAGTTGACCAATAGCAGATCGAGTGAGCGAATCGAGAATTTTAAGTAAGTTAAGTTCAATATATCGCTGTATTTTGGAATACTATATTGAAGTACTCGGAGACTTAGAATTGTATGTGATTGTGCTTGTAAGTACCCATAAGTGCATGTGCTTGTGTCCCTCTGATTACTTACTGAACACTAATGCTGTATTGCAGTGGTTTGTTGTAAATTGAGTGGTATAAGATTGTTTGATCACTCAAATTAAACTTAACTATAATCAACCTAAATAACCCAATTAGACATGCATTGTAACCCTCTAAGGGAAGATTAAGATTCTCCAATCAAATATTGATATGTTAAAAAGGGATAACGCTACATAACATAATAATCCCTTCTTCATCCTTAGTTGAACTAAGTAATAAGAAAGGAAGTCACGATAAAGATAAGGGCAATGGTTCAAAGGATAGTCGTGGGGGAAGCAGTGCCTCTATTGTACAAACTTAGGTTTAGTTATGAGCTGTTACATAAACATTAAAACTCCTCAACTTGGATCAAAACAGGTAAAATTTCTCTAATTTCACAACGAATCAAACCACATTATGTGATAGCATTTACTTGTTGTATTGCATTTAATTAATTATTTGAATACTTTGTTTGTGTTTGATATATATTCGTAAGTCTCTATCCCCACTTACTGAGTCATTGGTTGCTTATACTCTTATAGATTTTTTTGCAGGTACTAATTGAGATGCTACACTATAATTGTCTTAAGGTTAGTTTCCTTGTTAAGTGCCTTGGGGGAGTGAGGATTAAATTGGTTGATCAATCAAGTCTTCAGAGTTTTTTCTTATTAACTTTTAGGTTTATGTGATGGTCATGTAATATTTATCTATCAAATTACTATAGCATGTAAATATTTCCTAGGATTATAAGACAATATAAGTATATCTATGTAAATATGACTTAAAGTTTCTAGTTATATATATAACTTTTATTAGTAATTATGAATGAACCGTTTACTTCAAAGTAAGGAGTCATGGATACCTTGTATAAATTATATCTACTACAATAACTATAAGGTCAATTATTGTCATAGGTTAATTTATTCAATGGGACTATTGTGACTCTGTTGCTTCGAGGTGTAACAATGTGCAAATGGTTGACTTCAACAATTGTATGTACACTTGCAACAAATAGTAGATATATGGGATTCCTTGTTCACATGCTATTGATGTGGTCGGTTTCGAGTGGCTACATGTCATGTCATTAATTAAGGATAGGTATAGGTTTGTCCATCAAGTATAATGTTATAGAGCCCACTTCTTCCCAATTAAGGATGAGTCAAGTTGGCATGTTATTCCATACCTTCAGAAAATACATCCTAATCCATGAATAGAGCAAAAAAAGGGTAAGCTTAGGACGAAGTGATTCTACATGAAGATGAACGTTAGGAGTGTCCAGATAGGATAACTTGCATTTTATGTAGCAGGGAGGGGCATAACTGAACAACCTATCCTTAAAGGAATGAATAGGGTAATTGAACCCGACACTAATGGCTAAACATATGCCTAATTTTGTTTATTTACTAACTAATGCCCAAGTTATAAGAAATGTTATGTAATTTTGCTAATTGACCCTATTGTTTTTGCTTTTGCAAGTTAGTATAGACCCATAGATGGATCGGTTCTCATCGATATAGACAGGCATAAATCTGGCTCATTTGGGCAGGACATGGAAGCCCATTGACTTATCTTTTTGTTACAAACTACTATATTTACTTGGATCCTACTAACTTGTATCCCTATTAGTACATGGAAGCTTTACATTTACGGCATTGTAAGTGGGAACTCAAACTGGACCATCAGGTGCATGAGGTCCCTTTAAGCCCTTGCATACTGCCTTACCTAAAGTGGGTCAACTTCATAAGTTCGAGCTATTTTCGCTACATTTAGCTAGACCACTACGTGATCACTACATTTGTGGGCAAATGGAGGTAGGAGACTCATACTTTTTTCATGGCCCATGAAAAGCTTACCATCATACTTCGGGATGCAGAGGTGTAGTTTGGCTTCTAAGTTGATGGCACACCAGTGACCAGTAGCACTTACAAAAAGTGGCCCCAAATATGTGCTAGATACCTCAAAGTTGTTATTAAGGGCTCTGATGGCAGAGGAGGACATGTATGTATGGGCTAGCTAGCCAACCATTTTGATTCCCTACATACTTGGATAGATGAGGAGCAAGGTTAGAGGTCATACGAGGGCATATATTATGCAAATCTCTAAAGGGTTCATGTTTGCCAGTAAATCTGACAACCTAGTATATGTCATGTAAGTCCCACAATCAGGTGTTTAAAGTTCGATTCATAAAATTTAAGATAAGTAAGTTGTTCTATTAAGCCTAAATTTTACAACGAAACTAAAAATATTAGTAAAAATGATTATATGAATTTGGATTTAAGAAAATGAGTAATAAAATAATTTAAAATTTTTAATATTAAATTATACATATATTCCTTATTATTTTATTGAAAATACGTAAAACGAGTTCCTATAATTAACGAGTTGATAAAGATAAATTATATGTACACTGAAAGTATAAAATAACTTAAATAATATTTCAGAGTATTTATTTGTGTCATATATGTATTCACTTGTAAGTAAAAATACGCAAAATTACTTAAGATACCCAAAATATGCTAAAATAATGCTAATTAATTAAAGAAAATTCATAAACAAATTCATTAAAAAAATTACAAAAAATCAAGAAAATTATGGAATTATCCATAATAGGGGCGTGGCATGTTGGGAATGAAGAAAGCAAATGAACCAATTAAATTAGGCCAAATAAAAAGCGAAAAAAGAAGAGATAAGGGGTATATGGTACTTAGAAAATCAAAGTAAAACCCTAATCTAGACTATAAATTTTGAAGAACCCATTCAAACGTCATTTTGGTCAGTTTAAAATCAGGAAAAAATTAGAGAGAGGTGAGAAGAAGAGAGAAAGCAATTTTACTAAAAATTAACAAATTATAGTGTAATTAAGGCTATATAAGAAAACTAGTATCAAATAAAGACCTGACATAGTGGCTATTGGGGGTCCAAGGTCTGACATAATGGTGGTTTTGGCCAACCTACCCTTACTGTTGATAGAGCTTCACTTGTAAGTTGTTATTTTTATTAAAAATATTAAACAATATAAGAAAATTATGAAATTTTGTTTCTCTAGGTATTTTTACATGTAGAATTAAAATACCAAACCAGATTTTTAAAATTAGAAGTGCTTATATAGGTTCCTTTAGATTAGGCCTGATTCTAGTAAATTTTGTATGAATTTTCAAAAATATTAAATGATGTTATTTCAAGCTAATTTTTGGTTTACATATTCCTCATATGATATATTTAATTTAAATAGAAATAATTTTTGATAAAATATAATTTTAGTATTTATTAAAATTATTTTTGTTGAATTTACCTTGTTTTTCATATGAATGGAATAATAGGTTTTTAATTAAATTCCTTAATGATTTTGATTTGTAATGATTTTTAGAGTTTATTTATGATTATGGGAATATTCATGTTGAATCTTATAATTTTATTTGGTCATTTACCTAATTTAAGCTAATTTTTAGCAAAATTGAACCTAAAATTGATATTTCAAAAATTAATATATATTAAACTATCTTAGTACTTCTCATGATCAGAATATAACAATTATAATTTACTAAGTATAATATATCTTCCATAGTTTCAATGGAGCTTTGATACTAATTATTACATATCTACTTAGCGTTTAAGCATAATATATAATAAATATGTAGGTAAAAGCGTATATTTAAGTTAAATTTTTTATTTAGGATTAATTAGGTGTAAATGTTGACTTAGGTTATAATTAAACATTTTGATATGTTATTTAGTAATGAGTACTAATATTTGGGGTGTTGAGAATGTTAGATATGTATATTATGTACATATTAAGTGATGATAAATAATATGTGAAAATGGAAAGGTAAAGTGTATTAGGTTCAATTAAGGAAATTATGGCATTAACAATACAATATAAATCTGAATTAGAATATAAATCTAGAAATCTATATGAAAAATGTATGTTATCTTCACATCGGGAACAAATTCAGTAATTAAATTAGGAGCATAGGATACCTTACTAATCAAAATATTGATTATATGCTAATAGGAGATTTAGGATACCTAAATAAAGTTAAATGGATTTCACATATTAGTTCAAAAGGAATTCATAGAGTCTACAAATAAAACAGTAACTAGAAGCTAAAATAGAACCTAATTTCGAAACAGATTCAGAAATTGAAACAAAAAAATTGGCTTAGAACTAACTTAGTTATAAGAAGTATAGAACTTGAATAATTGAGTAAAATTATAATTTTAAACTAAAAACTAGTTATTTAAAGCTTATATATATACACACACATATGTATGAGTAGTATGTTAAAATGTAGACAATTTCTAAATCAGAAATTGATTCAAAAGTAGAATCAAAATTAGGGTTAATATAAGTAGATTAGATAGTAAGTCAAAAACCTAAACCAAATGTTATACTCATCAAATAAATCGCAAGAAAACGGTTAAAAGGCATTTAAAAGACTTACAAATAAAGAGTAATAAAAAGAAAAACCAAAGGTAAGCTAAAACCTAATTCAGAAGTTGGAATCGTAATTGGAATAAGAAGCAAATTCGAAACCTAGCTAAACAAAAGAAGTAATCCTAAGAGACTTAGACTTAAATCACTAAATATAAGAAGACCATAAACTAAAGATAATCATAATTTAAATTTCAGAATAAAACCTATCTATGGTAGTTATCTAGAAACTAAAACAACATTTATATCATAAGGATTATCGATGATGACCTGTGTGAGTCACACATTGAGTGAGCAAGCAGAAAGTCCAAGTAAGTTAGGATCGATACTTTACTATATTTTAAAGTACTATTTTATATACTTGGAGGCTTGGAATTATACCTTATTGTATTTGTTAGATAGTTAACTGTGCGCATATCTGTGTGTGTATGTTTTTAGATGTAATTATATGATTCTAATTTGATGTTCTAGATTGAAATTTGTGTGATTTGTATGAAATGCTTGCACACTTAAACCAAATCTAACTAAATATATGACTTATAAGTCTAAAATGAACTTACATAGCAACCCAATAAGGGAAAACATTTAAAGTCTTCGGTCAAATACAGACTCTTTCGAAAGGGATAGCGTTAGTAAGCATAATGGATCCCTTCTTCATCCTTAGTCGAACTAAGTGATAAGAGAGGAGGCTGCGACAAGGGTGAAGTCAATGGTTCGAAGTTAGATGTGGGAGGAGCGGTGTCTCCATTACACAAGCTTAGGTTTGGTCATAAGCTATTAAAATGTGCGTTAAACTCCTCAATACAAATTAGAGTAAGTGAAATTTCTCTAATCTCACGATAAATCGAATAACGTCATGTGATGGCATTTGCTCGTTCATGCATTACATCTAATTAAGTTGATTGTTAACCTTGTTTGTGTTTGATGTATAGTTTTAAGTCTCCGTCTCAACTTACTAAGTGGTTGCTTACTCATATCCCTATAGATATTGTTGTAGGTATTAGCTAGAAAGCAGCTTATAATTACTTTGAAGCTAGTAACTGTTGAGTCTTGGAGAGTAAAGATATAAAACTGAGGATCAGACACACTTTTGAAGTTTAGGTCTTAATTTTAAGTATTTTAATATCAATTTATGTATTACTTAAGTAAAGTAAGATTAAGATATTGAATTTTGTCAACATTACTTGAAATATTTAGATTCTAGTATGTATTTTTCATATTTCCATTGATAGATAACATGCTTAATATATAAACTGTTTACTTTAAAGCGGATTAGTTATGGACACCTTATGTAAATCAAGTCTAAGAGAGCAGCTATAATATCAGCTTCTATCTTAGAATGGTTTGTACGGTAGGACTATTACAATTCTACCGCTTCAGGGCATGATAGTTCTAAGTTAGTTTCAGAGTATGGTTCAAGTGAACTCACTTTAAAGTATAATAATTAAGACATTATAGGAGTACATTGAGAGTGAGTAAAAATAAGTGAGCAGTAAAGTATTGTATTATAAATTATAGAGTAAGAAGTGATTATAACACTAACGAGATAAACGTTAAATTGATATAAGATCCAACTATGGGATCGTATGGTGGATTAATATTTAGTTGAAGTGATCTAAGTAAAATGATAAGGAGTATTTGATCCAATATAGAGTTGAGATCCGAAGAATATTGTTAGAAATGATTGCTTGGGATATATTAGTATTGTGGATGGGATCATTGAGAAGTTTGTTGATGAATTGTGTTGCAATTGATGAGATGTGATATAGTGATGAGACTCATGGACAATAATGGAGATTAATTTAAGTTTTTAGAATAATAGAGGTATTGAGATATATATTGTTGATTAAAGATAGATGGTAATAAATGATTACAACTTAAATGATGCTAATAAGATACTTTTAATAAGGGCAGAAGAGAGAGACCAAACCTTGATAATATGGTCCATATTATCACCAACAAGTCATGTATCTTGAGATGATTACCCTCAAAAGATTATTGATTGGTTTCCATATTTCCTTAATCAATTAGAATAAATTATATATAGAATGAGAATGTGGTATATGAGATAATAGCTGATAATAGTATTGAGAAGTTTAATAATGATAAGGTATATGGAATAATTGCTATTTTTTATTTTCTTATACAAGTATAGAGTATTGAATCAACAAGAGGAAATAATATCAAATTAATTGAAAGATAAATGTAGTGGAATTCTTTTAAATGAAGAATTATTATTGGTGATTAAATGATAGATATAATATGATAGCTGATTATGTTTTATCAGGAGTTAGAATTAATTCTATGTTAGTTATTCATGTATGTGGACATCCCAATAATGTTTTAATGGATGTAATTGTACTTCTTAGCGAAAGTGTATTTTTTTGGATATGTGCATATGCAATGACAATTTACATATTTGTAGCTAAGGTAATAAAAGGAATAGATGTGTTTGGGTGACTAATATTGAAAGTTCTTTTACATATGTAAGAATGGTGTAGAAACTTTAATATAAGGCAATAATCAGGTTATGAATCCTTTAGCTCTTAATGAATAACAAATCTAAGACTTATATCTGTGAAGTTGTAAGCAAGTGTAAGTGAAGCAAAATGAGTATGAAGTAGATAGTGAAATCTTCATGTTATGTTGAGGTAAACTAAATGATATCATTGTGTGATATTTCTGCTTGGCTATAGGGAAAATTTGGAAGCAAAGTAATTAAAAGGAAGAATTGGATTATTTAACAAGTGTTCGATAGTAAGTTAAAACAGAATATATTTTTATAATGGTGTTTAGACAAAAATGGTATAGGAAATGCCTATTATTAGATTTGATCTAATTATGTGTTATGAGTTAGAGACTTGTTGTTTTACCCTTAATAATGAAGTGATAGTTAAGGAATGCTGAATAGAAATAGTTATTTAAGGATCCAAGTTTTAGGGAGTTAGAAGATAAGTAGTGAATTTTAATTAAGGACTATCACTTAATCTTAGCTGAGTGATAATAATAAAAGCAACAAGTATTAGAATAAGGAGTATGTTATTTCCTCAAATATCGTATTTGACTTAAAAGAGAAATATTGTGGAGGTAAGAATTTCAAAATGTATAAAGGTATGATGATAAAATTAGTTAAGAAACATCAATATTGAAAGAGTGAATGTTCTTCTAAGGCATTATCTACATATAAAGGAGAAATTGGATATATGAAGGGATCTAATAATACTAAGTCGATTATCCAAATACTTAGTTGTAAAAGGCACGTTAGATTTTGAAGAGAATTAAGATAAAAGATGGAAAAATACTATCATGATGACTGTGTAATAATTTGGAGAGTTAAAGGAGTGACTATGTTTTTCTAAAGTAATAATGGCTAGTTTCACTTGCTAATTTTTTAGTTGCAGGTTTTTGTAAAGAAGGCGCCTTCCTTCTTTTTATTTTTACTAAGGAAGATGGCATCTTTGGGAAATGTGCTTTTCTTGTTAAATTTATCTAAATTGAAGACACCTTTAGGAAAGATGCCTTTGGGAAAGGTGCCTTTACTGCCCCTTACACGGAATAAGTTTTGCTCTAGCCCTTTTTTTATTATTATTTTTTTTGTTTTGGAGGAAAGTACCCTCGAGTGTGTTCTTCACTCGATGTCTCATATGTATGTTGTGACAATAGATTATATTATGTTATTTTAAGTGTTCTTAATCCTTTATTCAAAAAGTAGTTGATTTAATCTCTATAAAGCTTTTTTAGCAGATATAGAAACTTAAGATTTGCGATCCTAGGTAAGATCGATTCAAGATCATGTAATTACCCCCATTCATAAGTCTAAAATCCACATCTTTTTGTAGCAAATCATTTATTAAGAAAAATTGGGTCACCTTCAAATTTTAAAATATGAAAATGTGCTAAAATTAAAGAATTATTGATAAGCTTTAAATTAATTATATTTTATTTAGTGATTTTTCGTTATTTTCTATTGAATTTTGAGTTTATTTTTAGATAATGATACTTAATTGAGTAAAATTCTATTTTCTAGGTTTTGAAACGATTTACATGAGAAAATAAGAAGATAGAAACAAGTTTCACTTAATTCAGAGCTAAAATAAGCAAGTTATGAAAGTCTAAAAATCGATACAACCGAACAACATGGTTGTATTGTTTCCAAGTGATTTTGGACCAAATTCTCACTCACCATAGCTAGTGATACGACATAAGGATATAGTCATGTCGTTTGTAGTTTTTTTTTTCTTTCTTTTTTTTTTTTTTATAAAAAAGAGAAAAGAGAAGTTGTCCACAACCAAGGACACAATCAAGGGATACAATAGTGTCACTCATACAGGCTTTATTTTGACGTTTCTTATATAAAGCCTCTTTAGGATTTACTTAAAAGAGACTTTTGAGACGACTTTTAAAGAGTTTTTCAAGAGAAAAACACTTAAGAGAGCATAGTGCATCAAGACTTTAAGATCTTAAAATTCAAGAACCACCTTATCAAACTCATGATTTATTTCATCCGTTTTTCTATAATTTTGATTAAAGATCGTTCTTTTATCATGAGTATAGCATAGAACGTTTTATATCTAAGTCTTATGGCACCTAGATCTCGCATGTGATTCTTGATTTTATTTAGACCTAATGAAAATCTTTATTCTTTTTTGATCAATTATGTGTGCTTACATGTTTTAGGTTAACAATTCTACAAGTTATTAATTTAAATATATATAAGAAGATCGAGAGATTTCTTGTATAATTAAGATCTATTATAGTTGATGAGAGTTTGTACAATATTAGAGATAAATTACAAAGCTTTTCCAGAATTATAATATTATCTTTAATATTATTTTTAAGAGAATTCACTGCACAATTAATGCGATTTTATATGATACTACAAAGAAGTGATTCTATTAGGTAATCTAATAATTATGATTAATAAGCTTAAGACAGTTATTAACTTTAAAAAAGAGTTCCCCTAGTTAAGAAAAATTAAAGATTAAATTAGATTATCTGTAGGAAAATTTGCATATGTAGATTTAGGGAATCAAGATCTAAGTACATTGTTGAGTCTTAAATTTAATCTTTAATATTTTGTTTTCTTGTTTAGTTCTTAATTAATTATTAAATTAATTAGTTGCTAAAATTTTAATTTAAAGAATTGATTTAGTGAATTGAATTTGTTCGGTTAAATAATAGAGCTAAGATTAGTCTAATATTTGAGGTCTTTAAGGTATCGACATTTGGACTCATATTCACTTCACTATAATTTGATAGGTATAATTTGTTCGGTTAAATAATAGAGCTAAGATTAGTCTAAAATCCTTTCTTTTTATTTTGGTTTGTTCTGGCATAATTAGTTATTAGTTTTACTTATTTTCAGCATTCTAGTTTATCTTTTCTTTACATTTGCATATTTCATATTATTGCTTATGAGTTAGGGTTGAGGATATTTTAATTTTGTGATTTTAATTGTATTGGTTGTTAATATTAATATGAAGTATGGTTAATCAAATCACAGAGATAGCTATTGGAGTGCTTTTAGTAGCAATTATGTAGAACCTGTATCCATGGATTATGTGGATATGAGTCGGTATTATAGGTATCATTATCATTCTTGTCAATATTTTAATCTTAATATCCCATATACACATTACCCCAATTTTTAAGAAGAGCAACTGAGTGGGAGATCTTAAAGAAAATTCTTACAGATTACCTGAAAAAATATGAAAGAATATGAAAGAAAGGATCCTTACACTTTTAGTGACCTAATCCATACCTAAGTATACAGGTAGATGAGTGACCACAAGGAAAGATTATGATGGAGTTGGCTAGTGAACATTAAGAGAAGTATGACGCCTTTGATTTTAGTAGCTTTGCCCCATTGTATCCATTAGTTGCCTTATCATATCACCTTAAACCTTTAAGGAATGAACCTTTTGATTATGTTTTAAGCAATAGAGAAGGTGGGTTGATGGTTGAAGGAGAAAAAGTGATGAAAAAATTAGAGGATCCCATCAACCAAGAATATGAAGCAAATTATTTTAAGAGTGGAGAGGAGCTTGAGGAAAACTCTAATGTGACCTTTTCCCAAAATCTAGAAGTGCTTCATAACATGAGTGAAGAGTGTGAGAGTCCCTTAACCCTAGTTGATGACATTAAAGAGGTTGACAAACAAGTTAATGCAATTGATATAGAGCTCTCTTTATTTTCTTGTTATGAATCTTTTGTAGGAGAAGTGGTGCTTGAGATGGAATGCTTGGAACTTCCAGGATATGTTGTCAAGTTTGAGAAGATAACTATTGTTAAATATTCTCCTATTGCTGAACCCACCATGAGTTATTTTAAGGGAATAAAGCCACACTTAAGTATATATTTGTTAAGAAAAGAGTCTTCTACATTTTTTTTTTTTTAACTTTATAGGAATGGGATACTTTCCCATGGGACCCTAATGGGGGAAATTCAAGTTTTTTATTTTCAAGAGTAGTTTTAATTTTACTTTTCTCTTTATTTTTCATTAACGCATTTTAATTTTCTTTGTTTTTTCTTTTTTTTTTTCCTTTTATTTTGCAAGGCTTTTAAGGAATTCAATGGATAGAATCTCGTAGCATGACAATTTTAAGGAATTTGGTGTCAAAGTGCTTAAATCAGGGAAGTTCTAGCTTTCCTTTTATCCTTTTTTTTTTCTTTCCCTTTTCGTGCTTTTGATTTTTTTATTTTTTGCTTTGATTGTTAATTGTACATTGAGAACAATTTACAAGATGAATGCTGGGGAAGGGTAGAAGTTGGACATTGAAATAAGAGACTGAAAAATAATTTATAAAAGTATGTGATCTGATTTAATTATATTGCCACATTTAAAGTTTTGAAAGGTTTGAAAATTTACTTTTTCTTACTATTTAGGAGACTAATTTTTTTGCATTTAACCTAATATTTGGTTAATTTGTAATAATTTGAGAATTTGACAACTTGTATTTGAATTGTAATGAATATGATTTAGTACTTAATCTTTGATGATTACTTTACACTTTACTAGAGTTGATAGGTAAAATCTGTGTGGAGTAAAGTTACAAATTATTTAGTCTAAGATTTTTAGGATTTTAGATTAAAACAACATCATTAGTTAGAAGTTAGTCATGATTATTTTCAAGCTTACTTTAATATATACTTTCCTCTTAGAAATTTTTTAGAGTTCTATAATTCTTAGTAAATAAGCAATTGAAATCTGTCTTTTGAAAATTCCATGAAAATCAAATAAGTTAGAGTTTAGAAAAGAAAAAAAGAAAAGGAAATGAAATAGAATAAAGTGATCATGTTAGTAAGGATCGATCTTGGTCCGTTAGAAAAGTAAGGTTTTTTCCCGCTGCCAATGTGAGGATAAATTGGTATGGATTCGCTTTGTTCCGTCAAAGGAGCGAAGTTTGAATTCCACTGCTAATGGGCTACAATCACAAATAAATTAATTGAGCATGAATGAAGTAACTGAAGTGAATTAAAGTCTTCCAACGAAAATATATACTAGGGGAATGATCAAAAGATAAATAGAAGTAACATATATGTTTACTCTTAATCATGGTGCTTAGTAAGACTGAAGAGAAAGTTGTATACGTTTTAGCTAAGTGAGTTAAATCTTCTATGACTTTTTCTTAGCTAATGAGATGTCAAATCTAATTTTAAATTTAGAAATTCTTGATTAAATGATTAAGGTAAATTTTAATTTACATAGATTAGCTTGTTAACTCTGATACTTTGTGTTTTTTTAGCATTATAAAGAGATTAAGTATAAGGAAACAAGGAAGTTGTTAAGGAACTTTTAAGGGAATTTGCAAGTTGATCTCTTGAATTATTTTCGCGTTAAATGTAATTTTTGGTTGGTCTCTTGAGTGGTAATAAATTTGATTAAGTACTTCTTATCCTTAGTTGATTGCTTTGTTTTGATTTATTTACTCGAAGATAAGCAAATACTTAAGTATGGGGGAATTTAATAGTGCTTAATTGTAGCTATTTTATTGGTTATATTTATAATGCTTTTATATAATTTTATGGTGTATTTAGTATAATTTGGTGCTTGATTTGTTGATATTTTATTCAATTTTATGTTATACTTATTTGTATATTTTCTTTGATATATCTAATAAGAAAATGTGTGGATTCAAAAAACACGAACACAAATTGTTTTGACTTGAGTGATGTAATACATGTTTAGTTACTACAGTCCAATTACTTAACAAGTGAAGTACGTATCTCAGCCTATTAAAGATAACTTCCATAATTGAATTCATCTAGTGTAATATTGAAACTTAGGTACATACAAGTCATGGTTTATGATTTGATAAGAGCCCATCAATGTCACATGTAGTTGTTCATTCATGTCGATGCCTTTGGAGTCACATGCTATATGGAGATCTATGTCATAGTTGCAAATAATCGGGATAATCCAATCTAGCCAAGAAATCATGTTGAGTTCATGCAATGCTATTGGATTTCCAAGCCCTACATTTTTTAAGCAAGTCCAAATTGGAAGATTTATTTTAGAAAGATACGTGGAGAGATATTCAAGATATATGGAATATATATTTCAAGATTCCATGATATATAAATAGATAAGGCCTTGTAAAAATGGGGGAGGCTATTTATTTTTCATCTTTAGGAGATTAGAACTAAGGTTCTCTTTTCTTCTTTTCTTCTTCTTTTGAGATGTTTTAATTTAGTTAGATTAGATATTGAGAAATCCTAGAATTACATACTAGATTCTTATTTTCTTTGGATTAGTTAATGACTTTTAGATTATTGTGATCTAATTATATTGTTTTCATTGTTATTTGAATTGGTATTGCCAGCTATCGATTCAAATATTTGATTTTATGCATGAGATCGAGAGATGATTGTATAAAAAGATCACATGTATTTAGAAATACTTCATGTAACCTTAGAGATAAGCATCATAAATTCTTTGAGATTAAGGCAACCTAATAGTAGAATCCATAGATCTTAATGCGATTCTAGGATTTGTAATTAGAAAGAAATTTCAATCAGAATCTTTAGAGTTAGGGCTAGCAATCTTGAGAAAGATGTTAGTTTAAATTAAGAATTCTCACCATCCAATAAATCTAAGATGAGTTTAGTCAACTACATAACTTCTTAAGGTAGATCAATGTCTAATTATGTGTTTTTCTTGCATTCTTAATTCAATTCTTTAATTCTTATATATTTTGCAATTTAGTTTTTTTTTTTGTTAATTCAGTTTAATTAGTTCTCGTTTAAATTTATATTTTCTTGAATTTGTTCTTGAATTGAATTATGAAAGTTAGATATTAGGGAAAGGGTGAAGTACTTGTGATTACAATAGTCCCTAAGGGATCGACATTTAAACTTATATCCACTATACTTTTAAAACTGATAAGTACACTTGCTTCATGTCAAGTTTTTGGATCATTCTCTTAGTTCATGCTTTCGTTAGTAAGGTTTCAAATTCATTGAATTTATATTATTAATTAAGCACATTATTTAAGGACAATTGTGTTGGCTGTAGAAAAGTATCTTGCTTTTCTGACGGATTAAGACCAATCCATACTAACTTAACTCTCATATTAGTAACAGGAAAAAACCTTGCTCTTCTAAAGAACCAAGACTAATCTATACCAATTTATTCTTTAAGCTTATATTGGCAGTGATAATGATAGTGGTAGTAGAATTTAACCTCACTCTTTTAAGGAATCGAGGCAAATTCTTACCAATTTTTCCCATTTATTATTGATTATTCATGCAATTATTATCACTTCTTACTTTATATACACTAGACTGTCTAAAGACACAATTGAGTCTTGGATGGTGTCAATTCCAAGCGACTTTCACAATAATCACAACGTAGTATATGGTTGCGAAACATGGTCATGTCTCGGATCATGTCGTTCTTAGGAGACTTTTTTTGGGGCACCTATAGTTGGGTACACAACTACGAGACACGGTCATGCTTACCAATCATAGCGTAACAAACACGTACTTTGATTTTCATCCTACTTAATGATAAAGAAATTGTTTCTTAAGGATGATTCTTACTTGTGATTTAGAGCTTTCACTTTATTTTCACTTCTTAGTGATATTTAAGTATATGCATGCATGATCTTGTGGGTTAAAGTTGTTAATCATCATCGACACGATCATATTGTTTAAAATTGGCGCTAATCTTTGGGTTTGAAAGGCATAGGTTGTGATACGATCATATCACTTGCAGTGCATTGCTTTATATGCCTTGTTCTTGATTCTAGCACTTAGGTCTTTAGTGTTTAATTAAAATATAAGTGCTATTGATTCATGTTATTGAGGAATCAAGAGTTTAAACATGTTTGGAATTTCTTTTATAACAATAGTTGTGAAGATTGGATGAAGGATTTCTCAATAACACAACTACATTTTGTATGCATACCAAGTGTTTGATAAAAATCCTAAATGAGTTATAGTGTCATTCCTTCCATGTTTAATTATGGTTTTGGTATAGTTCTTTGTTTTAAGTGTGAGGGAACTTTTAGTCAACAAAATAGTGACTTGAATTTTATTTTCTTTTGAATGGGACCATGGCACTACAAACTAAGCTTTAAGTTTGGATGAAGAAGTGGATGAGGAAGAGTAGAATGATGAAGAATACGAAGAGGATGAGGATGAGGATGAAGTTATGAATAATATCTTCGACTAAGAGGATTGTTGAGTTGATGTGGTTGCTTGATATCTTTTCTTTTCTTAATTCGTCTATATTGGTTATTCGTAGACTTGGTTTTTTTGTTGAACTATTTTGCTGCTTTCACGATTCTCTTTTATTAGTTGTCTTTTATTTTCTTTTCTTTGTGTTTAGTGAGTCTAGTTGTGAGGTCAAGGTCTTAGAACTTTGAAGCTCATATTGGAGACTGTGTTTGATTTGGATTACTTTAAGACTTCAAACTTTTCGCATAGATGAACCGTGTTACTTAAATTCATAGGTAAGTATTAGTTTTTCCTTTCCCACTTTTATATCGTCTTATCCATGATTATTTTAATTGATATATTTTCCATCATGAATGACTTAACCCATACATTAGGGACAATGTGTGATTTTAAGTGTAAGGAAGGGGATATAGAAACTTTTGCTACTTATGAGACCAATTTTTTTCACATTTAACCCAATTTTATTATTTTATTGACTTGCAATTATTTGGAAAGTGGCGATTATAGTGAATATTTGAATACTTAATCTTTGATGAATAAATTACATATTGCCAAAGCTGATAGGTGAAATCTGTGTAGAATAAAGTTATGGATTATTTAGCCTAGGATTTTTAGGACTTAGAATTAGAGCAACATTACTGGTTAGGAATTAGTCATTATTATTTTTGAAAATTACTTTGATCTATACTTTCCTCTTAGATGACTTTAGAGCCCTATAATCCTTAGTAAATAGACAAATGAAATTTCTTTTTTTTTTTAGAAACCCCTAAAAACTTGAATTAGTTGGAAGAAGAAAGTGATATAATTGCATCAATAATTAATGATAAAAAGGCAAAATTAGCAAAGATTCACCTTGGTCCCTCAAAAGAGTAAGGTTAAATTCCATTACTAATGCCAACATAAACTTAAAAGAATAAGTTGGTATAAATTGGCCTTGATCCATTAAAGCAGAGTTTTTTCCCGCTACCAATATGAGGGTTAAGTTGATATGGATCAGTCTTAGTTTGTCGGAAGAACAAGATCTTTTCCTACTACCGATACAATTATCCCTAAATAATGTGCTTAATATAAATTGAATGAATTTAAAACCTTCCCAACAAAAGCATGAACTAAGGGAGTGATTAGAGAATGAGTAGATGTAGCATGTGTTTACTCTAAATGATGGCACTTAGCGGGATTAAAGGAAGGGTTGTATACAATTTAGCCAAGTAGGTTAAAATTTTTATGACTTTTTCTTGATTAGTGAGATGTTAAATTTACTTTTGAGTACAGGAATCCTTGATTAAATAATCCGAGTAAACTCATTTATATAGGTTAGCTTGTGAACTCTAGTATTTTATGCCCTTTGGATATTGAGAAAAAGATTGAATATATGGAGTTAAGGAAGTTATTTGAGGAAAATTGATCAGAGTTACAACTTGAATCTTTGTTTGGGATAAGTGTAAATTTTAGCCGATCTTCTTAATAGTAATAGTTTTTAAGAAAGAATCCTTGTCTTAATTCTTTCTTTGATTTATTTGCTTGAGGACAAGCAAATTCTTAAGTGTAAGTGTGACGAAGTTTGATAAGCTTTAAATTGGATATATTTTTCATAGTGATTTTTAATGATTTTCCCTTGGAATTTAAGTTTATTTTTAGATAATGATATTTAATTAAATAAAATTTTGTTTTCTAGGTTTTAAAATAATCTATATGAGAAAAAGAGAAGATAAAAACAAGTTTCACTTAAATTGAAGCTAAATGAGCAAATTATGAAGCTTTGAAGATTGACATAACCAAATGACATAATTACGTAATTTCTAAGCGAATTTGGAGCTTATTTTCATAATCACAACCAGTGTTACGACCAAACGACACAACCATGTCCTCGATCGTATCGTTCTTAGTTTTTTTTTTTTTTTAAAGAACAAAACGTGAATGGCAGTTAAGTACAGGACCAGGGGACATGGTCATGTCTTCGATCGTATCGTTTGCAGTGACATATTTTTCTCACTTCCTATATAAAGCTTCATTAGGTTTTTTTAGACAGAACTTTTAGCATGACTTTTTAAGAGTTTTTCAAGCCAAGAACATCAAGAGAGCAAGGCAAAAAGAAGACTTCAAGATTCAAACCTTTGTAGATTTTATGATTCTTTCTTCTAGTTCCTTCTATTCTTTGATTTCAGTTTGCTATTTTATGATATGTAGAGAGTAGATTTTTAGTATCTATGTCTTATAAACCTAAATCTCGCATGTGATGATTGATTTTATTTAAATCTAATAAAGATCCTTATTCTTTTTTAATCAATTATGTGTTCTTATATGTTTTAGGTTAATAATTCTATAGATTATTAATTTAAATATGATATCATATTAAAGGATTAAGAGATTTCTTGTATAATTAAATCTAGCATAGTTGATGAAAGTTTATGTAATGTTAGAGATAAATTGCAAGACTTTTCTAGAATTATAATATTGTTTTTAATATCATTTTTAAGAGAATTTGTTGCACGATTAATGTGATCTTAGATTACGCTATGGGGAAGAGATTCTATTAGGTAATCTAGAGATTATGATTAATAAGCTTAAAGAAGTTATTAACTTTAACAGAGAATTCTCTTAGTTAAGAAGAAATTAAAGATTGAATTAAATTATTTTTAAGGAAAGTTATGTGTGTAAATCTAAGGAATTAAGATCTAGGTATGTTGTTGAGTCTTGAATTTAATCTTTAATATTTTGCTTTCTTGTTTAGTTCTTTGATTAATTATTAAATTAATTAGCTACTACAATTTTTAATTTAAAGAATTGAGTTCTTGAATTGAATTTGTCCGATTAAATAATAAAGCTAAAGTTAGTATTTGTATTCGAGGTCTCTGAGAGATCGACATTTAGATCTGTATCCGTTTTATTATAATTTGATAGGTGCACTTACCTCATATCAAGTTTTTAGTGCCATGCTCACCAGTCGTAGTCCAACAAACACTTGCTTCAACTTTCATCCAAATTAATGATAAAGAAATTGTTTCTTGAGGATGATTCTTGCTTGTGTTTTAGAGCTTTCACTTTATTTTCACCTCTTAGTGATATTTAAGTGTATGCATGTATAATCTTGTGGGTTTAAGTAGTTAATCATCATCATCGACACAATCATGTCGTTTAAAATTGGTGCTAATCTTTGGGTTTGAAAGGCATGAGTTGTGATATGATTGTATCACTTGCACTACATTACTATTGGCGTACAATTCTTGCATGTTTGAGTTAAAGTGTTGAGTTTCATTACTTTATTTGCCTTGTTCTTCATTCTAGCACTTAGGTCTTTAGTGTTTAATCAACACACAAGTATTATCCATTCATGTCATTGAGGAATTAAGAGTTTAAGCATGTTTGGAATTTCTTTTGTAACAATAGTTGTAAGGATTGCATGAAGGATTTCTCAAGAATACAACTATATTTTGCATACATACCAAGTATTTGATAAAAATCCTAAATGAGCTATAGTGTTATTTCTTCCATGCTTAATTATGGTTTTAGTGTAATTCTTTATTTTAAGTGTGGGGAAACATTTAGTCAACAAAATAGTGACTTAAATTTTATTTTCTTTTAAATAGGACCATAGCACTACGAACTAAGCTTCAAGCTCGAAAGAAGAATTAGATGAGATAAAGGAGGAGGATGAAGAATACGAAAAGGATGAGGACAAAGTTGTTGATGATGATTGAGGAGATGTGGTTGTTTTATTTTCATGTTATGGCTTGGGATGTAATTCAATTTTAAGACTTGGTTTTACTTTGCTAGACTTTTTTATTCGTTTTTGTTTTTTTTTTTATTTTCTTTTCTTTTCTCATTTACGTTTTTCTTTTGTGTTTAGTTGGATGGATAGTGTTAGTTTGCTAAAAAGTTCTGGAATTGAAGATAAAAGCTTTTATCTAGAGACGCTATTTTCTAATATTGTAAAGTTTGGAATTTGTTGCTTCATAACTTGCTTTTGTACATTTGAGGATCTCAATTTTTAAAGGAGTATTAGTTCTTTTCCTTACTTTTCTATTCTCTTACTCATATATGTTTTCCTTTATATATTTTTTATGTGTGACTTAATTCGTACATTTGGGACAATGTACAAGTTTTAAGTATAGGAAAGGGGATATAGAAACTATTGCGTATTTGGAGAGCAAATTTTTTTTTTTTTTAATTTAACCCAATTTTATTATTTTATTGATTTGCAATTATTTGCAAATTGACAACTTCCGGTAAGTTTAATTGAATATATTTGAAAACTTGATTTTTGATTATTGATTTACATGATGTTAGAGTTGATAAGTAAAATCTTTGTGAAATAAAGTTACAAGTTATTTGACTTAAGATTTTAAGGACATAGGATTAAAGCAATATCACTAGTTAGGAGCTAGTCATGATTATTTTCGAAACCTACTTTGATGTATACTTCTTTTTTAGAAATTTTTAAAGCCTTGTAATCCTTCATAAACAAACAAATGAAATTTATCTTTTGAGAAACCTCTGAAAGCTTGAATTAGTAAGAGGTAGAAAGTGACATAATTGCATGAATAATCAAATGACAAAAAGGTAAAATTGGTAAGGATTCACCTTGATCCCTCAAAAGAGCAAGGTTAAATTTCACCATCAGTACCAAAGTAAACTTAAAAGAACAAGTTGGTCTGGATCGATTTTGTTCACTCAAAAAAGTAAGATTCTTTCCTACTACTAATATGAAGGTTAGGTAAGTATGAATTGGTCTTGATCTGTTAAAAGAATGAGATTATTTCCTGCTGCCAATACAGTTATCCTTAAATAATGTGCTTAATACAGTAAATTTGAAACCTTTCCTATGAAAGCATCGACTAAAGGGATAATCACAAGATGAGTGGATGCAATATGTATTTACTTTGAATTATAGCACTTAGAGATATTGAAGAGAAGGTTGTATACATTTTAGCTAAGTAAGTTAAGATTTTTATGATTTTTTTCAAATTGGTGGGATGTTAAATCTAATCTTGAGTACGGGAATCATTGAGTAAATGATTTGAGTAAACTTTAATTTACATAAATTAGCTTGTGAACTTTGGTATTTTGTGTCCTTTGGACATTGAGAAAAAGATTGAATATAAGGGTTAAGGAAATTGTTTGGAGAAAATTGATTGAAGTTGCAAGTTGAATTCTTTTTCGGGTTTAGTGTAAATTTTGGTAGGTTTCCTAATTGGTGATAGTTTTTCACTTAAGATTTCTTGTCCTGATTTTTCTTTAATCTATTTGCTTAAGGACAAGCAAATTCTTAAGTATGGGGAAGTTTGATAAGCTCTAAATTAGTTCTATTTTATTTAGTGAATTTTCATGATTTTCCTTTGAATTTTGAGTTTATTTTTATATAATGATACTTAATTTAATAAAATTTTGTTTTCCAAATTTTGAAATGACTTATGTGAGAAAACGAGAAGATAGAAAGAAAGTTTTACTCAATTCAGAGCTCAAATGAGTAAGTTATGAAGGTTTGAAGATCAACACAACCGAATGATATGGCTGTATTGTTTCTAGGCAATTTTGGACCAAATTCTCACTAACCATAGCTAGTGACATGACTCATGGATACAGTTGTGTCTCTAGTTGTGTCATTTCCAGATTTAAAAAAAAAAAAGAGAGAGAGAGAGAGAGAGAGAAGAGAAATCGTCTACTACTAAGGATGCAATAAGGGGATACGATCATGTTATTTGTACAAACTTTATTTTGACATTTCTTATATAAAGCCTCTTTAGGTGTTACTCAAGAGAGACTTTTGAGACGACTTTTGGAGAGTTTCTCAAGAGCAAAATACTCAAGAGCATAATGCATCAAGACTTCAAGATCTCAAGATTCAAAAACCATTTTGCAAAACTCAAGAACCATCTTGCAAAACTCATGATTTATTTTGTCTATTTTCTGTAATTTTGATTAAAGATTTTTTTTTTTTTTTTTCATGAGCATAGCGTAGAACTTTTTCTATCTAGGTCTTGTAGCACCTAGATCTAGCATGTGATTCTTGATTTTATATAGATCTAATGAAGATATTCATTCTTTTTAAATCAATTATGTGTACTTGTATGTTTTAGATTAATAATTCTACAAGTTATTAATTTAAATATGATATTAGGTAAAAAGATCGAGAGATTTTTTGTATAATTAAGATCTAGCATAATTGATGAGAATTTTTGCAATATTAGAGATAAATTACAAAGCTTTTTCGAAATTATAATATTATCTTTAATATTATTTTTAAGGGAATTCGCTGCACGATTAATGCGATCTTATATGATACTATGGAGAAGAGATTCTATCAAGTAATTTAGAGGTTATGGTTAATAAGTTTAAAGAAGTTATTAACTTTAAAAGAAAGTTCTCTCGGTCAAGAAAAATTAAATATTGAATTAGATTATTTTTAGGGAAAGTTGTATGTGTAGATTTAGGGAATCAAGATCTAGGTACATTGTTAAGTCTTGAATTTAATCTTTAATATATTTTTTTGTTTAATTATTAAATTAATTAGTTGTTGCAATTTTAATTTAAAAAATTAAGTTCTTGAATAAATTTGTTTGGTTAAATAATATAGCTAAAGTTAGCACTAGTATTCGGGATCTCTAAAGGATTGACATTTGGACTCATATCTGCTTCACTATAATTTGATAAGTGTATTTGCCTCATATTAATTACCTTCTTATGTATAGATTTTGGAAGTTGATTTAGATCATCATATCCCTTTAAGATGGATGGTTGAGATTTTTTGTTACTAATGACCATTGGATCAATCTTGATGATTCAACAGTTAGTATCTAATCCTTCTTTTTTTCTATGGACCATGTGCTTAGATAAGCCCAATGACTTTAAGAAGGAGGAGGTCCACTTTTACATAAAATAAGCCCATACCTTTTATTTTAGTCTACATGACCCATTTTGAAGCTAAATAAAGCTTAAATAAGTTGAGAAAGACTTTTTTCAACTACTTCTTGTAAACGAGAAATCTGAATAAGATAAAAAGTAGAAAAAACTGGTCGAATGATCTCTATTAGCCTATTAAGTTGTATCTTCCCTAAGGCTCGATTTTGGAGATCTTACCATTAGCCTATCAAACTAATTCACAGTATTAGATTGAATCAAAAAACCTAATTATTGAAGTGATCCTCTACACCGTATATTATCATGTTACTGAGCTAAAAATATTAAAATATGGAAGTAAAAAGGAGATACCATAATGGTCATAATTCCTCAACAAAATTTTTCAAAAATTTCTGATTTTTGAGACGAACTAAACTTCTTCAATCGTAAAAACAACGCAAAAAGTTTTCCTTCATTCTAGTTTTTTGAATCAAGCAAAATGAATACTTTATGGTATAAGGCCATTTGAATCCATCAAATAATGTAATTTATTAAATGACAACGGAAATTTAATATAGTGAATACTTCATGAATCGTTTGACAAGGCAAGGCAAAAGTCAATGGACCCAAAAAGAATTTCATAACTTTCTAGATATCATGTCTTAATGCACTTTGATGCATTATATACATCATTTTTGGGTTGAGCCGACTAGTTTCTTCTCTTATCCGTAATTTGATTCACTTCTAATTAACATAATTTTTAATAATGTTAACATAATTTGTTTATGTTTACATTTAATAATGAACTATCTTAAAGCATTCTTCTATACATAAGATAGTGTTTGTACAAATGCAAAATGAAATAATTATCTCACCTCCCATCATGATGGAACGATTATAAACCATAAACAACTATAAATTGTTTATTGCATTTTTATATCTCTTCGTCTAATTGCATCTAAATTAAACCATCACAACTTAGACCTAATAAATTATATGGTGGCTAATAGCTTATGGGTCACTCTTGCATCAACTCTTTTGTTTGAGAGAGTAATGAAGTCTATATTGACTAGTCATTATCATCTCAAAGTTTTCAGTTGTGTACATCTGTCTTATTTTAATCTTAAATAAGATTGTATTTAATGGTATCAAAGTTTAAAATTCTATATGTAGGATACTTGAAAGTTTCAAGTCTAGAAATTATTTATACTCACTTATATAGATGAGAGACCATTGATGTTGAACGTATAATATCTATTATTGGTGGGTAGAGTTAGTTTACCCATTTAATACTGACATCCATTGGTATCACTTAAATATCTTTCCTTAGGTCTAAGAAGAATAGCCTAAGTAATATCATTTAATGGTCTAATGTTCATATGTCCCCTAGTCATTTCTTTGATCAAGGACAATACTTAGATAATAAATTAAATAGTGTGTCTTTATTACTATTCCAAATATACTCTAATTGATGTATGTGACTTTGTTGCAAAATGTATACAAATAATATATATATATATATACATAAATATGCAATAAACACATGTTTTATATTAATGATATTCAAAAAATTAAATAAATATTATTGCAAATACGAATTTTAGTATAATGTAAATCATTATAACAAATATAAAACTAAATTGAGTAATTAATTATCAAAACTACCACTGGCTCTATCGTTACCATCATCATCAATGTTTTTACTTATGTAGTTATTGGTATCATTAGCAATGATATCCATAGTTCACATAGTTTAATCTTAATTCTTTCAAAGTAGTGATTCTTACTTTATCTTCAACAATATTAATATTATAAATCTTCAAATCATCGTGATCCCACTCTCATGACTCTCCAAATCTATCTATATATAGACACCAAAATAACCTAAAGTTTATAAAGGCAATCAATAAGTTAAATGGAAATCCTCAAGGTGATACTTCTGAGGGTCAAATACACAAGAGTACCAATTAACAACACCATCAACAATGGAACAAAATGTAGAACAAACGAAGCAAATAGAAAGATTAGTGAGACCTATAAGTTACCTAATAGAAATGACTTACTACTAAGTCACATACTACCTAACTAAGTGTTTGATATGACACACAAATACTTAATTAGGTTACTCACCACTACTCTTGCTAATAGAGTAGAAAAGAGTAAGTAAGCTCAAGAGGGTTTTTTATAGAGAAAATGTAGTGTTTAATATTGATAATAAAGAAAGTGATGTCTGCGTACAGCTTACGGAAACCATTTATAGTAGGTTTCCTTAATGTTACATATAAAATGAAATTACTAAAAGGGTAAGAATTCAAGTAAAGAAACAATGTACATCATACAAAATTCTACAAGGGGGCAAAAACAAAATAAGACAAAAGAATATGTCAGAGGAGGATTTCTTGAGATCAATGTAGTAGATACGTGTTGAATCTAGGTTGGGTTCTTTGATAAGAGGTGAAAAGAATGATATTTATGCTATCTTGGGTAGCCATTCATCATTAATACTTTAAACAAGTTAGAGGCTAGTATGAATAGCTCAAACTAGGTAAGAATAAGCAGGAGGTGAGCTTAGCTATGTTGAATCAAGTCAGTCGGGTTAGTAGCAATTACTCGAAATACACTGGAGTTAAGTCTAAAAGGTCATGACTTGGTTAGACATAGGCTTGGATAAGTAGGAGTTGTCCTTCACTTAGATGATTATTAGACACTCTAACTCTAGAAAATGGTTAAGGACTCAGTTAAAGTATCAAATTTCATCTCGAGCTAGCTAATCAACTAAGATAAGTCAAGTTAGGCTTTAAAGGCTTCGAGCTCAGTTGCATGCAATTGGTCTATGGACTTAATCCCTATCATAAGATCAATTATAAAGGAAAATTCCAAGATTTAAGGCAAATTTATCAAAAATGATCAAAATGCCCTCATACTCAATTTTCATAAAAGGAGTTAAAAGTTAGTCGAGACAATCAATTAAGTCTTTTGAATTAAGTTTGGTCATGAAAACCTAATTTATCTTTAATAGATGACTTTTTCAAAAAGTTGGAAAAATGGACATGTGTTAGGTACATGACTACCTTTAAGGTTTAAGGCAATGCATGCCTTTGTAAGAGGAAGCACATGATACCACCACTCTTTAGTTAGAGCCTCCCATCTCTCTCTCTCTCTCTCTCTCTCTCATACACATACACGCAAAACCTTAACTAAGATAAGATTAATGAAACTCTTAAACCTTAGCTCTACTTCACCTAAACCTTACCCTTTTAACCTAATCCCTCTATTAATTAAGCTTCATATTGGTGTTTTTCACTTAAATTTGGAATCAAGAGTGACATCTTAGGGCGCTCTTTGTTAGTAGAGCACCTCTACCATAAAGGTGAGGATATTAAAAAATTTTGAAGATTTGCTAGTTAATAAGGTTCAATCTTTAGATATTCTTACTAACTCATCGATTTTTCTTAAAGCTATGGTTAGAAGTTAAAGGAAACTCCATTTTCAGTAAGTTACAAGAGGTGGTCAATTGGTGTTGATGGTTTAAAGTGAAGTTCCAAGAAGTAACATTAATAGGTTACTTTAGACGTAGGCCTCTAAGCTCAAGTTGACCTCTCCAAGAAATAGGCTGAGCTCTTGAGGCCCAATCTAACCTCTTTGCCTATGTCAAACTCCTTGTAGCATAACTATTCTCAATAAAGCCCAAGCTAAGCACTTAGAAGCTCCGATGACTCACATGAAGCCTTGTGAGTCACTAGTTTCAAGCCAAACCCAATTTGATAAGAATGAAGACCTTTGAGCTCTAGAAACTTGGGCCTTCTAGCTTAAGTCAACTAAGCCTAACCATAAATCAAAACGGAGACTACCATATCAATTTGATAGATATGGTAAGCACAATTATCGCCAACCACTTCCACAAAATTTGAAGCAGATTTCCAAATGCTGATCCATTTCCTTAAAATAGCTTAGCTCCATGATGAATCGCCGACCAACAGTCCTATTACTCGCACGTAATTCTGAGGACTCTAATCGCTCACCCAACGAATTCTCTCTCGGCAACCTACTGACGACAAGAAAGTTTATGCCAAAGGATTGTGGCTAAACTCTTTGAGCTCCCCTAATTTTCATACTTTAATCTATACACTTAGTAAAGATGATGCTAACCATTCCCTTGCTGAGGACCCTCTATTGAGTAATCCGACCAACCACTACTAAGAAGTTCCTATCGAATGACGAGAGACTCACTTAAATGACCAAATAGTTTTCTCTCAACATGTCAACGTCTCTCTCATCCTGACCCCTTTATTACTGCAACATTTTGACCCCTCTCACCTACTGTGCTCAGAGAATATTCATATGGGACTAATGTTGCACTACCACATGTCTATCTTGTCTAACATTTTACTATTTTTCCATTTTTGATCTTTTGTCCTTTTTATCCTTTTTGGTATGTACTAAGAATCCCCTTTTTGCATATACTTTCTTATAATTTTATTATTTATAGTGCTGCCCTAGGGACTTACTATAAATAGTTATTTTCTCTTGTAAGTCACAAATAACTTATATTTTAATACTGAATACTCTATTCTTGTGAGATAACCCTCTTTAAGTCCATATTTCATATACTCTTATCTACTCTTACCGAGTAACTTAGGATTATTGGTGGGTGGACCTTGACATCAACTTATGCGTCATATTAAGTGAGGTGTTAAGCGTATTCGTTGGAGAGTCGCATCCTCCAAGCAGCTTTACGTTAGCTACTCTTGTTCGATTGTAGACCATTTCTTCTCTAATTTTCTTTGATATCTTAAAGGACCCATTTCAGTTTAAATCAGGCACGGTAAGTCCTAATGATAACTGAGCTTCTACGTACACCGACCTATCCCCTATAAATAAAAGAAGAAGCCTCTTAGTAATTGATCCTAAATATTAGATACTCTTCACACTTCTTAAGCACATTCTCCTACTTTTCCAACCTTGAGTTGACCTAAGCATTGGAATGGCTGCACTAAGTACCCCTCTTAGTCCCCTTTCTTTGTTTTGCAAGTGATCCAACCACCTTTTAAATATCTTTATGCAACAGGTAGGATAATGAACCTTTGATTGTCTTATGAAGATTTAGGATTTTAAAAAGCTTATGTATATGCATTTAGTGATTTATGTATTGGGTCATGTTTTGATTAAGCGAATGGAGTATTAAACCTCTAAAGTATGGCTCCATTTATAATGATTGGAGTTCTATGTGCTAAATATAAGTTTAAGTTGGAAATCATGATTGTTTTGATGGTTTGACGATAGTTGATGATTAATATGTTTACGAAGCTTGGTGTAATAATTTCCCTTGTTCTTTGTTTGAAACATGCTTGCCTTGAAGCTTAAGGGGTTGATTTCATTCATTCAGGCAATTAATCTAACAATAAACATGTTAAATGTGGTATTAGATAAGTGATAGATGGACTAGAAATTAGTTAAAGGTTGCTTATTCAAGTTTAATCCCAAAATTTATCTATACTACTACACATGCTTGAGTTATGTGTATAATTTTGTTTTGATTTGTGATTTAGAACTTATAGTGTGCTAGTTATGATAATTTAAATGATAAATTTTACGTTGCAAGAAAATTTGATGGCCAAATGATACAAATATTTTTATTTATATGTCGAATTGTACCTATGAAGTGTCTAAGTTTTAATTGAGTATGTTGGCATTACTTTATTAGAATTTCCAACATGATTATAATAGAAACAAAGCATAGAAATAATGCATGATTCTTAGGTAGGTTGAGCCCATGATGTTATCCATATTAATTCAATGATTAGATAGTGGAACTTGTTAATTAAAGTGCTTAAAATGTGACGTTAACATGTTTAGTATTTGATTTTTCTTCCCAACCTTGGCGCTAGCCCATGCATAATAGATATGTGATAAATTTTACAAGTTATTATGTTAAAGATGTGATTATAAGGTTTAGTGACACATCTGATTTTAATTTTGGGCTTAAAATGCAAAGAATGGGCCTTAGTGATAGAATTTGGTGTAAAGATGTAAGATTGACTTGAAATTAGGCTTAGATAAGTAATAAATGGTTAGACCTCAACATTAGTGGCCTATTAAACCCCTAAACAACTCATGATCCACTAAGCTCATAATCTTTATCTAGAGCCCATACCTTATATAGGCCTTAGCTCATAAAACCCTAAATCTAACAAGTGATTAAAAACTAATGGGCTACTGATTGACAATAACTTACTCAATTGAATTAATTAAATGAATTAAGTAATACAAGTCAAATTCCCCTTCAAAAGTAATTAGGTTTATTAAAACTTTAAGGCATATAACCTAAATGGACCTTAATTAAACATAAGTATTTTAGCCTAAACTCACAAAGTGTAGTTACATTATATCAAGGATAAAGCTCTAACACTTCTTGTTAGTTAATCAACTTATGGGCAAGACTATGATATGCCTAATGGATTAACTAAGTGTAATTACATTATATCAAGGATAAAGCCCTAACACTTATTGTTATTTAATCAACTTACGAGTAAGACTATGATACACCTAATGAACGCTTATTGTTAGTTAACAAAGTGCAATTACATTATAAGCAAGATAGGTTGCTACAACAACTAGGTGCTACTTGCTACCTTAGGATATCTTAAACTAGATTAACAATGTAAACTCATCCTAATAGATTGCGTATTACTTGAGCTTAGTCATCTAATCTAACACGACGATACCCTTGGACTAGGTTATGATTGCAATTGTAACTTTGGGGAGATATGGTAGATAAAAGCTAGGCCATTTGTGGATGGCTTATAGTAGATAAGAGGGGACAGAGGGATTCTCTGTACAAGATTACCTTCTAAAATTTTTTGCACGGAGTCTAAAATTGATCTCCAGTCCTAAATGTTTGCTGCGGTAGTGTTAATTCTTGATGCCTACTGCAATAGAGTCAAGCCCCATCCCCTAGTTTAGCTAAAGTCATGAGTGATCCCATGCTACATAATATGCTTAAATAATAATATGATGACCAGAAATGCTTGCTATAATAGATAAGATCTGTGTGACATATAGAATGTGGTTTTTATTGTCGTTGTTATGCTGAATTCTTTGAAACTCATTCTTTTTATTATTTTTAGGTAAGGATGAGGATATCACTGAGATCCTTTACAAAGCTGACTATGATAAGTATTATGATGTACTAATGGATCCCAATTTTACTAGTGACAAAGGGATATAAGGCATTGATACTAAGGAAGTTTACCTATCGAATCTATTATATAATGTAATAAATACAGATACCATTCTCATGAAGACTGCATATACTAATACTCATTATTTTCCTATTATCTAATCGAAAAATTTTAATGCAAGAACTTAAATTAAATCTAAGAACTACCAACTAACTACTAATTAAGACTAAAATTAATTATCAAGAGAACAATTAAATTAAAGATTTACTTCAAGAATGCAAAAACGTATTTAGATTTTGCATCCCTTAGAATTAAACATGTGACTTCAATGAAAAACATCTAATTCTATCTTTAAAATGTATTAATCAAGAGAATTCTCTAATAAAGTTAACAACCTTTTCAAGTATGTTAACCCTGATCATAAAATACTTACTAGAATCTCTTCTCAATAGCAAATCGTATTAAAGAACAACAAATTCTCACAAAGAAAACAATTAAGATTTGGAAGAATTATGTAACTTATCTCTAAGATTACATAAATTCTCGTCAATTATACCTAGATTTAATTATACAATCAATTTCTCGGTTATCACTCATAATATCATATATTTAGATTAATACCATAGAAATATTACTCTAAAACAATGAACACATAATTGAATCAATAAATTTGAAGATTTCATTAGGTTTAAAGAATAAAACGTGTCACATGATAATCTTAAGTTTTACAAAATCTAGACATAAGAAATCTACGCTATGATCATGATAAAGACAAAATCTTAATCAAAACAAAAGAAAATATGAAGAAATAAGAATAAAGCCTTGAATTTGATAAAATCTCCTAAATCTTGAAGCTTGGAATAGTGTGCTCTTTTATGCTCCTCTAAACCTTTGAGTCTTTGAAAATTCATACCAAAAAGTGTACCTCTAAACCTTAGGTGGCCTTTTATCAAAAAATATAAACCCTATTTTGATAGTTGACATGACCTACGATACGTTGTGATTTGGGCAGCATCACTTAGATCTTCATGAAGAGATTCAAATCTTTTTAAAATCCTTAAAATTTGGTGGGAACAGGGCTAAGAGATGGTCGTGTCATTCTAGTAATGTCAAATTTTATTATTCAACCACTTTAAGTCTTTAACTGCACCCCTATTTCAACATGATCATGTCATTGCTCGTATCAATTTTCCAAACTCTATAACTTCCTAATTTTTAGCTCCAAATTGAGGGAAACGTGATTCCTTTTCTTCATTTTTATTCTAAGAACACATTAAAACCCCGAAATTAAAATATTACTCATTAAAGTATCAAATTCTTTCCAAATTCACCAAAAATCATAAGGAAATACTATAAAATCACTATAACATATATATCAATTTAAAGGCTTATAAGGTGTTCCTAGTTGTAGTCGTGATACTCTACTATCTCAGTTTGTTTATATCTTTACCCTCACATTGTAGT
Organism: Lumnitzera littorea; assembly: GCA_024138015.1. NCBI lineage: Eukaryota > Viridiplantae > Streptophyta > Magnoliopsida > Myrtales > Combretaceae > Lumnitzera > Lumnitzera littorea. The sequence continues at coordinate 117,723,205 of JAMXBB010000002.1, forward strand.
ACTATAGATACTATTGATGGTTTTTGGACATCATGGATGATTGTATATATGTATGCATATGTTTGTACTTATATACTTATCTAATTCGATGCTTATTTGGTACTTAAATGTGGGCATATATGTGTATGCTCTAATTTTAAGGGCAATGTAACTCTTCATCCTTTGGTTATTGATATATATGTGTGTGTATGTGTGTGTGTGACAGAGAGAGAGAGAGAGTGAGTTTATGTTTTTATGATTAAGGATATCTTTTATCAACGTATTCTGTCGGTATGTTCATTGATCACTTACGATATTCAATCAGTCCAGGATTTGACCATATCTTTCATATATCTTTATTTGTTAAAACAATCTTTATTCCTTATAACTATGACCAAATGCTTAAATTAACACCTTAATCGACTATCAAACCCTTCCATCTACCGATATGGAGCCACATTGGTTGATATAGCATGCCTAGTTGGACCACCATCCCTTATCATTAGTAAACTGTAAGTTAATAGCTTTTCTCCTACCTAACACACCATAGTGCCTTATGAAATACAATCTAACCAGTGCTTAATGCCTTAATTGGCTATCAAACCCTATTATCTACCGTATGGAGCCATGTTGGTCGATATAGCATGCCTAGCTAGGACTACCACCCCCCAACATCAGCGAACTATAAGTCAATAACTTTTTTTCTACTTAACACATCATGATGCCTCACGAAATACAATCTAACCAAAGCAAACGAAGTTTTCCTATCCTTTCGTTTCAAGAACTTTTGGAACTCAAATGAGTTTTTTTTTTTATAAAATTAATAAGGTTTCAAAATTCTAAAATTAGTTACTCCTTAATTTAAGAAGACCTACGTATAACACTCAAGTGGTATATATGGTGAACTACTACTACCTGTGGATCTCAACATCACATATACTAGCTTCTTTAACAATATTATTTTCATCTTTTTCTTTACTCTTACGCTTGAAAGATACCTTATTAATCCTCATTTTTTAGGAATTAATATATTTTCTTTCTTAACTATTCATTTATTATCAAATGAGAGATCTTTTATTGTGAAACTAATAGATTAATTAATTTAAGTCAAAGGAATAAATATAGTGTCCTTTTACTCATGATTTGATAGGCATGTTTTAAATTGTAGAAACCTAATTTTTTTTTTGTTAGTTTTAGTAATTCAATAGATCTAAATTAACACAAGACGTAGAATTGGTAAAATCATAAACTTATAGAATCATACATCTAAACTCATAATTCCATCACCAATATACACCTAAATAATTTTATTTCTTTTTAACTTAGAAAAGTTTTATAAAATCAAAAGCTTCATAAAATCAAAACTCATAAGACCATATGGGACTCACAATTTTAATGAATGTGATTATGACAACAATAAATAAAAGGGAAAAGTAAATTTTTAATTCTTGGCATTTCATCAATTTTCTAATTGAGTCATAAAGTTTTTTTTTTTTTTATGTATTTAAGTCTACAATATTTATAAAAGTTTACAAGTAGATCCTTTATTTAGCAATGTTAGTTTTTGCTATTAGTATATGACATACAGTGGGGTTTAAATAGTAGGCGACCATTATAATGCTGGAACTTAAAAAAGAGAAAAAAAAAAAGAAAGAAAGAAAGAAAGAAAAAGTGGCTAAAACCCGAGTTCTAATTATAACTTTTTTTTTTAATTTTCTTGGTGGTAGCAAGATGGTTTTTTTTTTTTAAATTAATATGCTCCTTTCTTTTTTTTTTTTTTGTTATTTTACTTAATTTAATTATATTTATTATTATTATATATTTGATTTGATTTTTAGACCAATGATATTGCACCACATAGCATTTAAGGATGGAAAACTAAACAACATTGTAAAAATGAATTCTTTATAAACTTTTACAAACTGAGGGCTCCAATGTAATTTATGTGTGTATGTATTTAGGATTCAAAGAAAAACCGGTGAAATATTAGTAAGATACGGTTGGACCTACAATCTAATAGGTAGGAAGTGCACTATCTAAAACTGAAAATGAAAATAGTTGATAAAGGTCACGCCGCAAATGTAAAGTTGTCCTAACTATAAATGAAAATTTTAATTAACTATAATATTTAGCAAATGTCAGTGATAATATTGAAAAATAACTCAATTTCGATAAGTTTTGCCATGTACTATGACTAATCAACATATCATATCGAGCTTACATAGTAGGTGACGTAACCAAATCCATAAACAAACAAACAAACAAACACGACGTGTCTCCTTCACTCACGGTCAAACCTCGATTAATACCAACAAAATCCTCATGTCCACATAATCTTATTTCTTTTCATGGGTATTAGGAAAAAGAAATCTAATAATACACTAATAAGCAGATACACCCGCTTTACTTTGTGTTGATTTTAAAATCCTTTCCTTGGTGTCTGTTATTGCTTTTTCTAGTAATGTCTCATGGTGGGATGCATGGTTTGGGAAGCGAAAGAGCTCCTCTCCTACATCGTGGAGTAAGCTGTTCCTTTTTATTTCGTGTTTTTTTTTTTTTTTGAACATTTCGTGTTTATGGATTAGAACGCTTCTTGTACTGTTCTTCTCGTGTTTGATGTGTTTTAATTGAAAAGTTTTTCAGTTTGTAGTACTGCTATTTTTGTTCACCATGTGTTTGGAAAGTTCTATAACTCCAAGAAATTTTAATGAATTAAAACTTTTACGTTGTATGATTGTTGTAAATAACATGAAGATGAATAGCTTATGGATAAACTGCAAATGGCATTGAATCTTGATGAATGAACCGCACTATCATCCAAATTCCACTATGAACACTTCTTGACGTACCTACCTAAATAGCAAGAGCTGTACCGGTGCATAGATGTTATAGGGGGGTTATCGTGTCTGTAGATGGCCGGTGAAATCATGTACTCCTGTCTGCTTTTTCTGTGGAGGAAATATACTGTACACTATTGGTTGAACCTAGATACTCTTTTGGAGAATTTCACGAAACAGTGTTACTAAATAAGGAAAAATACTTCTTGGAGGAAGACAATTCTTCCTTATGGTTCAATTTTGTGAGTTCACAATTAATCAATATGCCGTTTAGTTGGTTTAATTTCGATCTTGTCCCTTCATTGTTCTGTGATTTATGATGTATCAAAGGTATCCTGAACTAGCATTGTTTGAATTTCCCGTGAAAAACCTAATGCTGTTGCTGCCACTAATGAAAATGCAATACGTGATAGATAAAATATTCAAGCCTTCTGCTTGGAAAAGCTATTTGGTGGAATAAGATTTTAATATGAAAAGCTCAAAGCACAGTTCGATTCTATTACATTGTAATTATTCAACAGCACCGGACTTCTACTTTTGCCGTATGCTCATGGTTTATATGTTCTCTGTATTGCTATATTCATGAATATGGGGGATAAAATCGAATTGGTAGGCAATTTTAGAGAGCAGATAAAAACTAATTATATCAGCTATTGTCCACAAGGAGGAAGATCTATGATTGATTATGGCTGGACAGATATTTCCAAAACCGAAAATTCCCTAATTACACAAGCACTATAATCTTGCCTTTTCATGTGTTATGCCACAAGAGTTGTTTTTTCGGGGAAATTTGGGTGTTCTAACTTCATGCCTTCATATGCTTCACTACCATGTTGGAAGGAAGATTGTTTGTAGTTTCTTTTATATGATAAATCATCCTTAAAGGTGTCAAAGATATGGAGTATAACTGGTATTGTGACTGCAGACTTTTAGATACATTTTGAATGCTTCTTATTGGTTCAACCTTGATTGTACTTGGATTCTGCTAATGCAAAGTGATGTCAATCACTTCTTGTGCTAGTTTTCAGTCACACAGAGTGCTTCTTTCCACAATCATAGAAAGTATTTTTCATATTTTAAGTTGAAGTATTAAGAACTCGAGAATATATTCTTAGTAAAAAAATCGATGTTTTATGAGCTTTTATAACCTCAATTTCGTTTCCTATGCACACTCATACTGTTATATTGAGGTTCTGAGATGTGTTTGTAGTATTCAAAAGAAATTTGTGCCTTAGTTTTCAAGAAAATTCTGAAGTTAGGGATCTATCCTAATCTGCCAGCTAGCTTAATTTTAACACATTATCCATACAAAAAGAGGCATGTCAAACTAGCTCATTCTTGTCTTTTGAATGAAGTTTTCCATTAGCTAAATAATTATTTGCTATGTAAAACTTTTATTTATTTTCGGAAAGTTAACCATGTCCACTTTTAATGTAAAACTCAGGGAAGAAAGAGAGATGACACACTGATTAACAATCACGCAGCAGACCTGGAACATGGAGATGCAGTGCAAGTAAGGCTAGACTTTTGCTTTTCAAGTTGATGTCTAATTGCCTAGTTAAGTCATTTATAATCCTAAGACTTTTTTTCTTTTTCCTTCTTTTTTCCCTTTTGTGTAATCTCAGCCTGCAAATGTGGGATTTGGAAGAGTATTATCACTTGTAAGTCTTTCCTATTATTTCATCTTTTGTGATTCTCCATAGATCTTTTGAAGACATTTCTACATAATCAAAACTGTTGTAATATATAGGCTAAGCCTGATGCTGGAAAGTTGATCATTGCCACATTTACTCTATTGATTGCGTCTACATCAAGCATCCTTGTTGTAAGTTAAACATCAGTGCCATCTATCTCTCTCTTCCTCTCCATTGGTTTTATTTGAGGTTGGGAAGTGTAGGATGCATATACACACACAAATACATAAAATAATAATGATTGAAAATGTTACCCATAATGTTTCAGCCAAAATTTGGAGGGAAGATAATTGATATTGTGTCACAAGATATTCAAACACCTGAACAGAAAGCAAAAGCCCTTGCTGCTGTCAATCAAACCATACTGGAAATTTTTCTGATTGTTGTGACTGGGTATGGCCATTGAATCGCTCTCATATGTTTCCTTCAGACTTCACTCTCATGTTTGTCATCCAAAAAAAGGTTCAACAGCTTGAAGTTATTGTTGGAGAAAAATTTAAGGCTTATTCTAGTTTTCTAGAATTATTAGAAGTTGGTGGCACCTTTTACAATGGATATAGCAATTAGTTGCCTTCAGCGTAAGTTATTTATCTCTTTGTTGCATTTTCCAGTTCAATATGCACTGCACTTCGAGCATGGCTGTTTTCCTCTGTTAGTGAGAGAGTTGTTGCTCGGTTGAGAAAGAAACTATTTAGTCACCTCATCAATCAGGTATCATATCATATTATTCCTTGTCTGATAGAAAAGGCACATGTAGATTTGAGACATCTTTGATAGTTTTACAAGTATTATCATTCACAGCATGTACAAAAATTTTCAGGAGATAGCCTTCTTTGATGTCACAAGAACTGGGGAATTGTTGAGCAGACTATCTGAAGACACTCAGATCATAAAAAATGCTGCAACAACAAACCTGTCTGAAACCTTGAGAAATCTATCAACTGCCTTTATTGGCCTTGGTTTTATGTTTATGACATCCTGGAAATTAACTTGTAATTCTTTGCTCTAGGCTTATATTTCTTCTTCAATTTGTTTGATATTCAATAGCTGACAATCTTCATTCTTTACTTTCATCAAGTGTTGGCTCTGGCTGTAGTGCCAGCTATTTCTGTAGCTGTACGTAAGTTTGGTCAGTATTTTCGTGAACTTTCTCACAAGACACAAGCTGCAGCAGCAGTAGCTGCCTCAATTGCTGAGGTATGAACATGCCAAGAAAGTTTTGGATCAAAGCTACTGCTCATATTTAGCTGGAGATGATGAACCTAAATTGCCAATATAATGTAGTAGTACCGTACAAACTGTTTCTCTGATCATTGTTCTGTCTTGGGAAGCTGTGTAAGATATCAAAATATATGGTATTATCACTCTATCTGAGGAAAGATAAATATGCTGTTTCAGGAATCATTTGGTGCAATACGTACAGTGAGATCTTTTGCTCAGGAAAGTTATGAGATATCACGCTATTCTGAAAAAGTTGATGAGACACTGAGCCTTGGAATTAAGCAAGCTGTAAATTTCCTGGTTTTCTGTGTTTCTGTGCATCTCTCCTCTCTATTTTCTTCCATCTGTTCACCTCATCTTTTTCAATGCTTTAGAGAGTGAGTGGCATCTTCTTTGGAAGTCTTAATGCAGCATCAACACTTTCTGTGATCATTGTTGTGATATATGGAGCTAATCTGAGCATCAGAGGTTCCATGACCCCTGGAGCTTTGACATCATTCATTCTTTACAGCCTAACAGGTGATCCTCTACATGAAACAATATTCTCGTGTATTGTTGTTTACATTGCAGTACATTTTCCCAATGATAGTTATTATTTATTCTGAGGATCTGCAACTGGTATATGATCATTTTTATTCTCTCTTTAAACTTATGAAAAGACATATCTCATCAAAATGAGTCTTGTTTTATCATATTGATCCAACTTTTTTCTGGCAGTGGGTGGTTCTGTTTCTGGATTGTCAGGGTTATATACGGTAGCAATGAAAGCTGCTGGTGCAAGTAGAAGGGTGTTTCAGCTTCTTGATCGTGAATCATCCATGCCTAAGTCAGGGAACAAATGTCCTTTGGGGTTAGTTGTCACCTCTCCCCATAAATTTATTGAAATTTTTTCTTGGAAACTGATTGAATTGAAGCAGTTAATACCTGCCATGATACATAATATCAGCTAGCTACTTCCCTTTTCATTTAAGAAGCTAACATTTTGTTGTCTTTTTAGGGTGTGGAATAAGTTTTGAGTGTGGATTTAAGATGCATCTTACGAATGTTTATTAACAAACTGTTTTGGGCAATGAGGGGGTGGGTTGATGCATACAAGCCAAAAGTTCAATTTGAGATGACTGATAATACTGAAGCTAGCACTATTTTGTGTTATCACATTTTGTCACTTTCACCAATTGCATCTGCAAATGGACCCTCCTACTTGCTTCTAAATTCTGGTTCGAGAGTATTTTAGACATGCAAATCCAGATTTGAAGGAATAGCATATAGTATAATTATTGGGATGAGTGTATAATTAACACTTCCACTGGCTTTCACAAATCCTACTCTTGCATGTTTTGTTAAAACAACATAGTGATCAAGACGGTGAAGTGGAACTGGATGATGTATGGTTTGCCTATCCATCCCGTCCCAGCCACATGGTACTCAAGGTAAACATATTTCCTCTGTTCAGCATGCGGTAGAAGGTATGCTCTACTCATGTATACAAATGTTGATCACGAAAAACTTCTTCCGACACTTTTCAGGGAATAACACTGAAATTACAGCCTGGCTCAAAGGTCGCTTTGGTTGGTCCTAGTGGTGGTGGAAAAGTAATTCTCTTCTTGTGAAATTGAATTTGTTGCAAAGCTTACCGTTTCTATCAACATATAAGGATGAAGAACCTGGAGATGCATGATTCTCCTTGCATACTAACTGGTTGTATTTACTGGTCGCAGACAACAATAGCAAACTTGATCGAGAGATTTTATGATCCCATCAAGGGAAAGGTTATGATAAATGGGGTTCCGCTGGTAGAAATATCTCATGAGCATTTGCATAGAAAGGTATTGCTTTCAGTAGTCGTATAGTATTGTCTTGAATATAACATGTTTACATTTCCTGTTATGGTGTGATGGTTTATTTTTTCTAGCTTTGATCTTTATCTCATTCGATTTCTGTTCTATAGATCAGCATAGTGAGCCAAGAACCTGTACTATTCAATTGCTCTATAGAGGAGAATATAGCCTATGGATACGACGGCAAAGTCAATAGCGAAGATATAGAAAATGCAGCTGTAAGCTAGTCTACTTATCAAATATGTTAACTCGTCACAACATGGGGGTTCATTTATTTTATTATGTCAATGTAGAAAATGGCAAATGCACATGAATTCATAACGAAGTTCCCCGAGAAATATCAGACCCATGTTGGAGAACGTGGTGTAAGGCTTTCGGGTGGTCAGAAACAGAGAGTAGCAATTGCTAGAGCTCTGCTAATGAACCCGAAGATTCTCTTGCTAGATGAAGCCACAAGTGCTCTAGATGCTGAGAGTGAATACCTGGTGCAGGTATTATAGTCTCTGGAACGTTTTTTCCTCCTCAATTTTGAGAAATACAATCTTTTAGTATAAACATTTTTCACTAGTACTGATGATTCGTTGTGTTCAAATAGGATGCAATGGACTCTCTAATGAAGGGAAGGACGGTTCTGGTTATAGCTCATAGGTTATCGACCGTGAAGACTGCAGATACTGTAGCGGTTGTTTCCGATGGTCGGATAGTGGAAAGCGGCACTCATGACGAGCTACTTGACAAAGATGGTGTTTACACTGCATTAGTTAGGAGACAGCTTCAAGGAGCTAGAACTGAAATTTGAGTCTTGTATTGTGGTAGATTATGAATTAGCAGAATGGAGAAAAGTATAACACGAAAAAACATCATGTAATGTGGGGATATGTTTCCTATTTAGTGCACGTTCTTCAGATCTGTTAAAAAGATTTTTCACGCAGATATTAATCCTTGGGAATTCTTTGATGAAACAAAATATTTGAGACGATCCGAAAATAGTACAAAGATGAATCAACAAGTCAATCTAACTTGGAAACCACACACAACATAGATTTTACATTTGTTCAAATTCAATTAGACTGAACCAACTCATATTCGGGTGACTCGAGTGACTCGGTAAAGTCAAAGTTTGCTCCTCTGTGTACTGCATTTCATGAACCCACGAGCGCGGTTATGGAAAGTTTAAATATAGCTTAATCAAGCTTCGTCTTTCATCCGTTCCAGTGCATAAAATAATAAAAACATGAACTAACTGACGGAGGTTTGGATACCGAGCCAGCCTATTATTTCATGATTCAGACCCTATAGAATTAAGCTCCTCCAAAGTTGAATTCGAATCAATAATTTTTAATTTAAAAAGATCATTAGCACATTATTATAAATAAAATATATAAGGAGAGACAAAAAAATAACTCTGCCTCCATAGCATAGTGGTAGTGCGTTCGCTTCGTAAGCGAAAGGTCGCGAGTTCGATCCTCGCTGGGGGCTTTATTTTTATCAGGGATATGGACTGGAAATGTCATCGTAAAATTACGGGAATGATTTTTATTTTCTGAAAAGAAGAAATTATTTTCTTGATATTTAATTATAACTTTCTTAATTAATATACAAGAAGTAATTAATATATAAGTATCCGATTCACCCAAAAAAAAGTCGATAAGTGTCTTCGAATCTCATCATGTTTGTAATTATTTTCCTGATATTTAATTATAACTTTCTTAATTAATATGCAAGAAGTAGATAAGTATCTTTGAATCTCATCATGTTATGTTTGTATTTTAATGCAAATTTTCCCGTATAGTTTTATGCATTATGGGAAAATGTCAACGTAAAATTACAGGAATGATTTTTATTTTCTGAAAAGATAAAATTATTTTCCTGATATTTAATTATAACTTTCTTAATTAATATACAAGAAGTAGATAAGTATCCGATTCACCCAAAAAAAGTAGATAAGTAGATTTGAATCTCATCATTCCAACTTATAATATAATTGGGAAAAGAAATTATCACAACAATATTTGATTTAATTGTGGTGAATATGCAGAAAGAGAGTCCAGAAAAATATTTCACGAATGGAATACACATTGCTCAATTTATTTTTATCTTATAAGTCCTTTTCTGATTTATATCCTAAATGCATAGTCTTGGAATGCGACGGATGACATTAGTTTTCCCAGGACTGAATGTTGCATCGCTTATCAATCATATGTTCCACCCATAAATCAGTCAAATTCTACCCTAATCACGTGTAGTCCATAAACCATCATTTCAATCTCTTATATTTACAGAAAACCATATTAATAAATAAATAAAAAGTAATGGATTCTACATATTTAAGGGCTGAAAACATGCAGCCATGTGTACTTCTTTTTTAAATAAACAAGCGAATAGCAGTTATGGAACTAGCCACTGACCTAATTGCATAAACCAACCTTTTAAAGTCCATATTGCATCTATATGGGAAATTTACCAAGTTGTTACATTTTGGCACTAATGATAATTCAATTGTATTATTAACCTTATAAACAATTACTTAAAAAAAAAAACCCTAAGGCCACCAGACTTTGACATTAAACTTTAATAGAAATTCAACTTACTTTATTTGAAGTTTCCTTACTTTACCTACTTAAAATGCTATCACATATAATTTATAGTTGAGATCATGAAGATAAAAATAACATTGTGATGACACCATATGATACTATTCACAAAATTTATATAATATCAACTATTAATTTGTAAAGCAAGTGAAACTAAAAGGAAAAAAAAAAATCAAGAGGATCCATCATTCTAATACTAGCAATAAACATTGATGTAATTTTCAAGTATTAAAAAAAAAAAATGGTTAAAGAGAAAGCTAAAAAATTTCTTTCTCTACAATAGGATGGATCATTAATCTTAAAAATACCAACCTTCTTGAGTAATATGTGATAGTGGAGCTAGTATCATCTCTTAATTAATGAAGGACCTTATCTTAATCCAATAAAAGTAATCTTTTAACTTTGTTATATAAGATATATTTAGGTGTGAATTACTTAGTCTCCACTACTTTATTTTGCCATCATCTCTCTCTTTTTATTATTATTATTATTATTTTTGTCACTAAAACCATCTTCGTCAAAAGGTGACATAAAACATGTTTGTATGGATCCTCTTACACTAAGGAAAGGTCCTCTTAAAAAAGGGGTGAAGGGAAAACATTTTATGTCTACAGGGCAATGAAGGTGTCTTTTTGAAAGGTGCCTTTTTTAAATAAGAAGAACGTGCTTTTTAGAAATTTAGAAATGTTCCTTCTTTTAAGATTATAGATATAAAGAAGGTGCTTTCTAAAAAGATGTCTTCTTTACATTTATAAAAGTAAAGGTACCTTTCTAAAAGGGGCCTTCACTATACTTAAAATATAAACCCCATTTCACAATCAGATATCAATCATGACCTTAAAAAATTAGGATTTGAATTTCCTTTATTTACCATTTTCACAAATTCCCTCCATTTACAAATCAATAGTTAAGATTGTCTAGATTTTTAAAATGTTATTTTACGTCATATCATGTCTTTATGATGTCATTATATTCCTTACAATCTTAACCGTTGATTACACATGGCGATATCTCAATAAGATAAATGGAGGGAAATTGAGGAAATTAACAGGAGAAGATCCATTTCCAAAAAATTAACATCCCCTCTCTTTTTCTCTTAATCAAGCAACACTACTTCCTTAAGTCCAACACACTCTAGCGATTTTTTTTTTTTTTTTGGTGAAATCATCAATAGAAATCGAAGGTAAATGCCTCCTTTACTCCCATTCCACAATTTTTTTTACATAAATCTTAAAAATTAAACAAATTGTAAAAAATCTACTTTAGGTATGCATGTGTTCATATTAACGTGTTTTGATCTCGTTTAGATGTTGTTTTTGTGTGTGAACACAACTTTCGCCTAGTTATATCGTATGTTGGTAAAATATACATTAGCACAAACTTTTGTCATAATGGAACTAAAATTTGAGTGTATTGTACTTTGTACTAAGTATTCAATAAAATACCTATTAGAAAATTGTTTGGTTAAGGTTATAGGTAATGGCATGTGGTTAAAATGCATGGTGCACAATGCATGGTGTGCTAATTGATATGTTCCTTGTAATGTAGATAGGTTAAGAATATTTGGCATGGTAAAATTTATGGTATATGCCCATGGAAATATTATTTGGAGAAATTCAGGACCAAAGTATGATTAGGACCCAATCAAGATGTTGAAAGTGCAAATGGGTGCGAATTTCTTCAAACTACTACAAAAGGTTTGCCAAGGCATTAAAAGTGATCCAAGTGCTTTTGTAATTGGGTGAGTGGGATGGGGTTAGAGATTTTGTATAGACATTCAGATGCCTATTCAAGAGTTGTGTCCTATTCCTTAATTGCCACCAAGGATGACAACGACGTCAAGAACTTATTTGAGATGGCGGAAGCAATTGGACAAATCCACATATACCATTTATATGTGAGGAATGAAGAGGAAGAAGGATCTTCCCTTATCCATGCAACACATGTGCCCCCCATTAAAACTTTAGAACTTAAGATAGGTTGAATTTTATATGAAGTAGTTAGATGTACTAATAATAGTAAAGTTAGAAACTGTATCAGAAATTAAGTCAAAACGTGATTTGGTGTAAATATGTTGAATACACTAAGAAAATGGAATTTGGATCAAAAAGTGACTTATATTTGAACTCTACTCTATTTCTTGAGACAAACTATTTAAAGGTTAGAAACTTTGTCAAAAATTGGGTCAAAGTGTTGTTTAGTATTGGATATCCTTGACTACACTAGGAGTTCGATAGTAGATCAGGTAGTAATCTGTATATGAATTCTATACTTTTATCAAAGTTAAAACATGAGTTAAAAGCTACTTAGACAATAGCCCATACCACAATGCTAGGTTAGAACCTAAGTGAAAAAGTAGTTCGATGGAAGATGCAAAATGTAAGAGCAACCGGAAGTTTGAAGATGGTTGGTACTAAATATTAAATCATTAGGAGTTGGAGAATAGATTAGAAAGTCGCCTGATTACATTTTCTAAGAATTTACTAAAGTTAGAACCTAGATCAGAAACTACTTGGCAACAATTTGTACTAGGTCAGAACCCTGGTCAAAATGTATTTTACTTAACTAATATCTAATAAACACCTCAAAAAACTCACCTAACAAAATCAAGGAACATATTTAAATGTTGAACTAAACTCATATACTATATGTATTATACAAACTAAAGATTTTACATTAATTTTAGTAAAAATAAAGGAAGACGAGAGCGACACACGAAGAGAATAAGCATCAATATCTAGATAAGTGGGATCAGTGTTTTACTTCACTTTAAAGTATTGTTTAAGAATACTTAGAAACCTTAGTATATGTCTTGTTTGTGGTTATAAGTTAGTTGTCTGTATGTATGCAGTATATACGTTTGAATATTGTTGTGCTATTTAACTGTTGGATTGATGTGTCGATTGCTTCATGATATTACATGCTTTGAACCGTTTGAATTTTTCTGATCACCCCAAAAGCAATCTAACACAAACTTGACTTAACTACTATCCAGACCCGCATTGCAACCCACTAAGGGAAACTGACTAGAAAGTATGGGCAAACTCGCCCTACCCTAAGTCAAACTAACTAACAGAAGAGGAGGTCACAACCAAGTTGGGGTCTATGGTTCGAAGGTAGTCTCGGGCGAAAAGTGTTCCCCATTGTACAAGCCTCAATTTGGTGACCAAATTTGTGAGTGTGTGATGTTAAACTCCTTAAAACTCGAATGAGAGCAAGTCCAATTTCTCTAATCTCATGACGACCAGTTAACGTCCTGTAATGGCATATAAAACCTAAGTGAAAAATAATAAATAAATTAATTTGAGCAAATTAAAAGAAATAAATAATTTTTATATCCAGCATTTGGTATGGCATGTAATTGAATATTAAGTGTCAAGGGCAAAACAGTCATAGAAAAAGATTCAAACATCGATATGGCTTGTGTTTACACATTAATGCTAAGGGCATTTTGGTCCGGGAAAATGTCTACTCCCCATTAAATCATATAAATGTACATTACAATTACCATAACTCCCTCTTACAAAAACTTATGATACTTTCCAAGGAATTTGCAGAACTCATCTCAATCCCAATTCCCAAATCAAGATTTGTGTTTTTGAAAGAGAAATATAACAGGAATCAATCTTTCCTCCTTAATCAAGTAAGTTATCCTTCTATCTTCATTCTACTTTTTTCAATTTATGCTTTTAGGGTTCTTTTAAGTCTTGGGAATGGAGGTGTTGATATTGTTAGTGTAGTGGTGATGATGATGTGATTATGATGTAATTATATCTTGATGGTGTCACGAAATGGTGTTGGGATGTATAGTGTGCGTATATCATGTCTTGTATGGGTGTGTGTATATCATGGAATTTCTGTGTATGTATATGTGTGAAAGTTGTGGTTTCAAGTAGTGTGTGTGCACGCATGGTTTGGAGTAGTGATGTGCACTAGGGGTATACGTGTAGGACAACATGTTAGCACTTATGTAAATGTCAATATTGCATGTGTTGATGTTAGGAAGATATTGGGAAGATATATGGAATACGGTTTGAAAGCTCAGAGTATAGAGTTGAGGGTGTAGTTAAGCAGGAAGAAGTATCGAGTCGTAAAACTATTAAATTCTATACTAACTTTTATATCTTAGACAAGTACTAGAGAACACGTAGTGTTGGATCAACTCGGGATAAGAACTCTAGGTATGGGAAACATGTTTGTTGAATGTGTGTGTTAGGCTAGTATATATGTAAACTGAACTTAATTGATAGTGCTGCTTGTGCTTGGCTTTGATTACCCACTAGTCAGGTCCAGTAGTGTTGGTGAGGCACGTAGCAATCTTTGCACGACACTGTTCCTAGTGGAGTCCCGCATTGAAAGAACCCAGGTAGATCTAAGTTGGTTTATGGCACTTGGGTGTTAGGGAGTATCCAACATCAATACTTATGTAGTATCTATATGTATTGCTTATTATGGGTCATGAGTAACTCCAAGTCTTAGGACGCTGAAACCATGATGGCTGTGGGCTTAAATAAAACATTAAATCTATTGCTTGTTGCATTTAGTAGCAGTATTTGTGTGTGTGTTTTGACTAATACTTATGTTACATGCGCATGTGAATGGTATCCTGTATTAGGCTTTGGCTCACCTTATAGGGGTTGTTATTTTTTAGTTGCAAGGACTGGTTATGAGGTTGATGATGAGGCTTATGCGGAGGATTATGGATTTGACTATCTGTACTATGATAAGCAGGGGGATTATTACTACTTTGATGATAGGGCTAGGGCGCCATAGTTTAACTGTAGAGGTGGACTTAAGATTGTAATTACTTTCTTTGAAATTGCTTATTCAGACTTATGTGGTTATGGAGTCTCCTATGACTCCTATTGCTATGTTAAGTAAGTTAATTGTTATTGGTGCTATAAAACTCCAGTTTACAATCTAGAGTTCGTTCATGTTTTATGGAATTTAAGTGGATATTATTTCACTCTTATTTAAATTCAAGGTTGTTATTTTATGAATTGGCAAATTTCATGTTATTTTTTTATGGATTATAGACAAGCTACAGGTTCCTAGACGCCTGACATATCAGTAGAAATTAGGGACACGTGGCGAGGTTGTGGCGTCCTGGGTTCCAAGGCATTACAGCTTTTTGTGATATCAAAGCTTAGGTTAAAGATCTTTAGAAAAATATGAATAATAACTCATAAGTGTATAGCATTTAAGTGATCATAACCCATCACCCCCTTAATCATGGGCATGATAAGAGAGAATTAAGTGAACAGTGGCCATCACCCCCTTCATTACAACTATGATCAAGGGAGTGATCGTTGCTAGAGTGAAATTTTTACTCTTCTTCACAACCGTAATTGAACATTTGGGAGTGATCCCTCATTTATCATGGCCGTGACTAGTGGAAATGTAATAGACAAAAAAAAAAAAATGGGGAGAGAGAGAAAGAAAGAAGAAGAAGAAAAGGAAGCTTAGGTAGCTAAGGGTTAGGCTTAAATTTGGGAATGAACTGTTAAGTATTTAAATTTTGTCTTCAAGTTGCCTTATGTCCTCTTAATGTTCCTTGTTTCCTTGTCATTCATTATTTCTTTTGTTTACCCATCTCTTAACTTTCTTTTGGTTGATTGCCTTTATTCCATCCTTAGAATGCCGCATAGGAGATCAGGTTCAAGTTCTTTGTGACCTCAGGACTACCCAGCTGAAGGGCAAGATGCTTAGGATGGTCCTAACAGGCAAGGAGGCCAGGGTACTCGGAGAGGTTATAGATTACCTAGCGTACAGGGTCAGTATGACTGATAAGGGCATAGGCCTATGAAGGTCGATGCAGCGCAGTTACTGAATGCCATGAACAATCTGGTGGGTGCCATGGTCCAGTAGTAAGAGCAAATTAGATAAGATGTGTAGATGATCCAGGCTAATGCTGATGCTTGGCATCAAGAGAGGTAAGTAGTCTGACCGCCTAGGATGGACTGTTTCCTGAAAGTAGCTAAGGAGTTTGACCCTAAGTCTGATGATGCTATTGTTGTTGAGGAATGGCTCAGGTAGATAGAGAAAGCTTTTGCCATGGTTGAGGTTCCACTTGATAAGAAAGTGGACTACGCATCTTTCATGTTGAGGGGAGATGCATTGAAATGGTGGGATGGTACCCCACGTACAAAGCATGAGTTGGGGACTTAGACTTAGGAGAGGTTTAGGAATAGATTTTTTTTAGCACTTCATTCCCTCTAGTGTGAGAGAACAAATGCAGTTGACATACTAAACTCTCCAATAGGGGAGTAAGATTGTAATAGCCTATGAGGCCGAATTGGATCGATTGGCCCATTTTATTCCTGAAGCTTCTAGAAGGGATGAGCAATCAAGGATTAACAGGTTTGTTTACGAGTTGGAGCTCGAGCTACAGGAGAAGGTTGCAGCCTTTCAGCTTACAGCTTATGCAGTAGTAGTTGATAAGGCTAAGTGTTTAAAGCAGCTTATGAAGAGGAGGCAAGAGCAATTAGCTCGCAAGATAAGGGTGGCCTTAAGGAAAAGGCCTATGCTAGGTTATATGATGCCAATAGAACAAAGAGACCAGTTCTAAGAGTAGTTATTAGAGAGGGTGAGATAGGCCAATAGTAGTGTAGCCCAGACCTGTGGCGTTGCCAATACCGGTTCAAACGAGAGTGACTGCACCAGTTGTGAAGTGTACGCGATGTTTTGGACCTCAAGAGGTATTAACTTGTAAGTGGGTAACAAGAGCGTGTTTTCTTTATGGTAAGACTAAGCATGTAAGTAGGAATTACAAAGAGTCTATCATCCTATACCAAGGTTTTTGTTATAATTGTGGCTAGAGAATACATCGCATGGCAAATTGCAGGGATATAAGGAGCCAGGCAACCTAGGGAACACCAGTTGTGAGACCCTAAGCAGTTCTTAAGGTGACTTATACTCAACAGGCTGGCCCACAACAGAGAGCTCCAGCTCACGTCTTTGCACTTCAACACCAGGACACCGCCTATGTATAGACACCATGGCAGGTACGTTCTTTGTCCTATCCTATAGTGTTTATGCACTTTTTGATACTGGTGCTTCCCATTCGTGTGTAGCTAAGTCTTTTGTACGTATGTGTAGTTTACATGTTTTTGTCTTAGATAATTGTTTGGCTGTAAATACCCCGTTAAGGGGCAGAACGGTTTTAAATCAAATTTGTAAGGATGTGGAGATAATGGTTTAGGGAAGGGTTTTAGCAACAAACTTGTTAGTGTTGGAGTTATCAAATTTCTAAGTCATTCTAAGGATGAATTAGCTATCAAAGCACCATGCTACACTCGATTGTTATAATCAAATAGTATCCTTTCAACTCCCAAGAGGACTACCCTTCAGTTATAGAGTAGAAACTTAAAGGCCAACTCAATGTATTTTATACGAGTTATAAGAAAGGCTTACTATAGCGGCCTAAATGGAAGAAGTGAGAAAACCCGAGTCGAAGTTACATTTGACACTAGTAGTACAAGAGTATCTAAATGTGTTCCCTGGAGACTTACCAAGTATTCCACCTAATAGGGAGGTTAAATTCCAAATCGATCTAATTCCAGGGACAAAACCTATTTTGAAATAGACTTACCAGATGTCGCCTACCGAATTAGTAGAGCTTAAGAAGTAGTTGCAAGAGTTATAAGATAAAGGCTTCATTAGGCCCAGCTTGTCACTGTCATGCCCCGAAGTAGCAAAGTTGTAATAGCCCCACCATGCAAATCATTCTAAGATAGAAGTTGGCCTTACAACCGCTATCCTAAATTTAATCTACATAAGGCGTCCATGACTAACTCGCTTTGAAGTAAACAGCTTGTAATTTAAATAAGTCATTTACCTAAGAAAATAAGGAAATATATATATATATATACACTAGGATTCAGTTATTATAATTAACGTTTACAACGTGTTACCGTAATCTATTCCTTAGTTAATACATTATTCAGAAATGAAAAATTCTAAAATAAGAACTTAGACCTTAAAAATATATGTCTGTTTTTCAAATGTTTTTCCTCACCCCCAAGATCCAGTAGTTACTAACTTCAGGGTAATTATAAGCCGCTTCTCAATTAACACCTGCAACGACGTCTATAGAGATGTGAGCAACTACAGCTCAGTAAGTTGGGACGGAGGACTTAAAACTATACCACAAACACAAATAAGGTTATCAACCAACTTATTAGGTGCAATGCATGTTTAAGCAAATACCATCGCACGACATTATCCGGCCCATCGTGAGATTAGAGAAATTGCACTTGCTCTAATCTGAGTTGAGGAGTTGTCGTTAATGCAACAACTCACGACCAAACCTAGGCTTGTACAATGGAGACACTACTTCTCCCACGACTACCTTTGAACCATCGACTTTACCCTTACTATAACCTCCTCACTTGTCACTTAGTTCAACTAAGGATGGAAAAAGGGACCTATTATTCTATCTAGCGCTATCCCTTTCAAAGGGGTTGGTATTTGGCTAGAGAATCCTAGGTTTCCCCTAATAGGTTGCTATGCAGGTCCGATTTATGTTTATAAGTCGTATATTTGATTAAGTCTAGTTTAGGGTGATCAATCATTTCATACTAATCTACAATACAAGCCAAGCAGCAAATCAAAAATCATATCATCAACTTAAAACAAACACAATCAAGTACAATTTTAAGCCTCCAAAATACAATACTGTATTAATCCCAACTTACCTGGACTTCTTGCTCGCTTACTCGAGGTCTAACTTACTCAGGCCATCGCCGATCATCCCTATAATACAAACGTGATTTCAGTTTTTCATATAACTATTATAGGTTGGTTTTATCCTATAACGCTTATTATTATCTTTTATTTAGGGTTTAATATACCTAATTATCTAGGTTTTTAAGTCT